>JAWWEU010000163.1:6044818-6225743 GCA_035583155.1 Acropternis orthonyx | reverse complement strand
GCGCGGCAGCCAATCAGGAAGCGGCGTGGCCGTGGCGCGCGCAGGCGCGCGGGGGCCCGTTGGCGCGTGCGCGGTGCCTCCGCCCTCCTCCCCCCCTCCCAACCCCCCCCCCCATCCCCTGGGCCCGGAGCTCAGTCCGTGAGGGCGGCGGGTCCCGCCGGGTGCCCCCCGCTCCGCTCCGCTCCGCTCCGCTCCGGCCCGGCCCACACCGCCATGTGGTTCGGCGGCTCCGTGCCCGCCGCCATCGCCGCCGCCAAGCAGCGCAGCTCCGTCTTCGTCGTGTTCGTGGCAGGTACGGTGCGCCCCCGCGGCCCGGCCCGGCCCGCCCGTGTGCCAGGCCGGGTTTGTGTGCTGTGTCAGCCCCGGCCCGCCCTGTGTGGCGCCTTGCCCTGCCGTG
Source organism: Acropternis orthonyx (assembly GCA_035583155.1). Lineage (NCBI taxonomy): Eukaryota > Metazoa > Chordata > Aves > Passeriformes > Rhinocryptidae > Acropternis > Acropternis orthonyx. The sequence goes on along the minus strand of JAWWEU010000163.1, from coordinate 6,225,346 downwards.
TGTTTTGCTGGCGGTGTTTTGTTTCCTTGCCCCGCACGGGCAGCGCTTGTTTCGTAACCGCGGGGCCGCTGGAGCCCGCACGGGCCTCGCTGAGGGGAGAGAGAGGGGCACGGCCCTGGGAGGGTCAGGCTGGGCATCAGGAGGGGTTTCTGCACAGAAGGCGTGATCGGGCATTGGGATGGGCTGCCCGGGGAGGTGGTGGAGTCACCGTCCCTGGGGGTGCTTAAGGAAAGGCTGGACGTGGCACTGACAGGGTGGTCTTTGGTCACAGGTTGGGCTCGATGTCCCCAGAGCTCTTTTCCAACCCAGTTGGTTCTGTGACACTGTTTGATGAGACAGGCTCTTTAACTTGTGCTTCCGTGTATTCTGTGTGTGTTGTTTCCTTAGGTTTTACTGTTGCCTTAAGTGCTTGGCGTTTTTGAGATGCCTCATGAAACAGCAACGATGTTTTTAATCGTGTGGCTGCCCTCGGGAACTGTTGAACCGTGGGATTTGTGTGACTTCAAGGAGAAGCTCCCTCCCAAAGGGGATGTGAACAGAAAAGTTAGTGCAGTTAAGTTCCCTTGTTGACACAGCTCTCCGTATCCTCGGAGAACAGCATTTTCTGCTGGATAGTAAACATATTGTTAGAAATCAAGGTCTTCTCAGACCGCAGATCGGGCTGTGTGAGTCCAGCCCCTGAGGAGGAAGGAGCAGCAGAGGCAACGTGTGAGAAACTGTCTGCAGGAAGGGTGGGGAGGTCTGGTTTTATTTCTCGTAGTCCTACTCTTGAGTTTTGATTAGCAGTAAGTTACATGGATTTGTCCCCAAGTCGAGCCTGTTTTTCCCTGTGACAGCAGCTGGTGAGTGATCCCCCCCTGCCCTGTTCTCTCCCACCAGCCCTCCATTCTGTTCTCTCCCCCAACCAACTGGGTAGGGCAGTGGCAGAGCAGCTGAGAAGTGCACATTAGAACTTTTTTCCATTATTTTTTATGAAACTAAAATTGCACACAAAACAATATATGCTAATGTTGACTAGGTGGTTGTAGGAATAGGTAAATATCTAAGAGATGAATTTATGGTTGCAGGGATGTAACCTACTTTTGTCACTGTGATGTGCTGTGAGGATTTGTTTTGTTTGTTCTTATGAGCCCTGGAAAAGGGAGAGTGTTACTTCAGCGAGCCATATCCCTGAAATGAAAGAGCTGGAGAGTTCTGCCAAGATCTGGTCCCCCCAGGCACCGTGGGATCAGGGCAGCTGACCTGTGGCAGAGCTGATCATGAAACAGTTCTGTTACACGTGCTGGGAAAGGGAGCTGGGAGGCCCAGGAACTTACTTCCTCACCGTGTGTGGAAGCAGGTGTGTTTGAGGGATGCAGAGTGCTGAAGGAATAGTCTTTTTACATTAGCAGGGATTGGGTTTGTTGGTTGGGTAGAAACCGGTTTCAGACTGCCCAGTGATGGTAACTGGGCCTTTACACACTTCCCATTGGAGACAGTAATTTGAAAGCAGCTTTCTGAGCAGGAAAGCAAGGTTTCAGCAGCATTCAGTGTTTCTGCTTTGTTTTGTACACTTCATCCAAATAGTGGCTATGGGGATAAAAAATAAATAAAGGGAAAAAAAATTAGTGAGAGAAATTGAAAATATAAGTTAACTGCAATTTTGAGGTGGCCACCAGTGAAAAGGAGAACTAGTAGATACAGTCTTGACAAAAATGAGGGAGTTCTGGTAGGTCCATCTCTGGTTTCTGCCACCGTCTGCCCCTCACTCCTCTTTGCACTTTACTTCCACTCTCTCCAGAAACTGAAGAACTGAATTATTCTTTCCGCTTCCAGAATTTTTTATGGTCAAGCAAGGAATAATGTGGTTATTTATCTTAAAAATGAGGTGTTGTTTGTGACAGCAAGTGCACATTGTTTGACCGGGTTTCTCCTTTAACGTTTTTGAGTTCGGTGTTTGGAACCTCCAGGACACGTTGTGGTGATTGCCATGCTGTAAGTGTATTAAAGATCCTCTTGAACTCCTGGGACGTTGCAATGAAAGGAGTTGCTCCATACTCTCCAGAGAGCACAAGGTGAAGTGTGTCTGCCTTAGGAAACTGATTTTAATTAAGTATCAAGGTGAGATGTTAAATAGAGGCTTCTGTGAACACCAGGCAGGGCAGTTGTGTTTGGGGAACCGACGAGTTACGTTGTGGCAGCCGGTAATTGCCAGCAGCAATTTTCCTCTGCTGCTGCACAGGGAAACAGTATTCCTGTAGTGAAACAGGTCTGGCACACCCAGATAACTGAGGGAAGGGCTGGAGCTGTGTCAGGGGCGGTTTAGGTTGGATACTGGGAAAAGGTTCTTCCCCCAGAGGGTGGTTGGGTGCTGGAAGAGGCTGCCCAGGGCAGTGGTCAGGGCACTAAACCTGGCAGAACTCAAGAAGCATTTGGATGATACTCTCAGGCACATGGTGTGACTCTTGGGGATGGGCCTGTGCAGGACCAGGAGTTGGGGACTTGATCTTTGTGGGTCCCTTCCAACTCAGCATATTCGGTGATTCTGTTCGCTGGTGTCCTGCTGGCAGCTGTTCTGTGGATGACTCTGTAGTCTACAGAGTTGAAAAATTACTTTCATACCTTAAGTTATTAATCTGAAGTTTGGTTCTCCATTTAGTATGAAACCTCCTCTGTTCTGGTTGAGGTGTTTACGATTATTCTTTCCAAAAGTTAGACATGTTCTGACCATGAAAATACCAGGCCACTCATAAAAAGTGCTTTTCGGAGTGAAAAAATGAAGGGGGGGATGGTGAATATAAAAAGCTTCAAGATAAAAATGGTTGTGTTTCTTTTTAATAACATTTGCAGAAACCATCCTTCCTTTGCTCATAGCTTTATTTTCTTGATTTTATTTTTTTTTAAGAAAGTGGTCATGCAATCAGAAGCTATTTGTTCGTAATTTGTAGCCAAGATGTATCAAAGCACTTTTCAAGTTAAATAAGTGAAATGACGCAAAGGAGGAGGAGGTGAACAGCTTCGTGTCCTGGCTTTCTGGCATTTACAGAATGGCAATCCTTACTGAGTGGTTATGAAATGTTGGACATGGAAGACTCAGCTGGGCTTAGCTCTCTCCTTCTGAAAGGAAAACGCTTTTCTGTGGTGACTGCGTGCTGAGGAATAGGGGAATTAGAGTCTTTGACAGCCTGGGATGGTTTTGAGTGAGTTTCTGGTACAGGAAATAAATTATTGCAGAAAAAAGTGATACATTGATATCTAAATTTACCTAACCAAATCTAAGAGATGAGGAAGTGTGACTGTGAATTGTGTGCAGATCATTCCACTAAGTGAAATAAAGTGATGCTTTTGTTTGAGAAACAAGAAATCTGAGAGTCCTGGGAGCTGGGATTCTGAGGTGGTTGTGCTGGCTCAGTGTTTAGCAGAATTATGAGTTATGGCATGTTCAGGCTTGACCTCCTGACCTTTCTGATGTCTTTCCTGTGACCTGGCAGTTTTCATTGCAGGATATAATTACTACTACCTGGAATAAATGAACTTAACCCCCAAATGAGAAAGGGTTATCAAAACAAAAAGATGTATGAAAATAAGCAACTATTCAGTGGGTAGTGACAATATTAATCTGTGCATCATGGCCTAGAGCTTTATAAAATGTGAGTGATCAGCATTTTCATTCACAGGTCACATCTCTCAGGCTGTCCTGTGAGCAGCCTCTGCCCTGTTTGTGTCTTTCATCACTCTTTTTCCTACAGCAGTTGTTTGTGTAGAAAAGTTAGTGTTAGGCAAGTATTTAGATATTTTTAGTAGCCTAATCGGATGAGCACATGTCCTTTTGAAAGAGTGTGTGGTGAAGCAGCTGTCTCTGAGCATGTGGAAACACAAGAGTAGCCTGAACTGCTCATGGCAGAACAGCTGCATCCACTGATCACAGTTGGAAACACTGCACTTACAGCAAGAGGAAAGGTTCCTACACAAAGCAGCCTAAATATTTGCTGGCCTATGCAGACTAATAGGCATAGAGGTGCATACTTTCTTACTTGCTCCAGTACTTCCAGGTAAAAGTCAGTATATATGGCTGAAGCCCACTTTTTCAACATGGTTGTATTTTTGGTACATGTCCCTCTGAGAAGCCTTGTGACCAGACAGCAGCTCTTCACTGGGAGACTCCACGTGTAAATCCTGATCTTAACAAGTCAAAAATCCTGCATGGAATGGCAACTGGGATGGAACAAACAAGTGGTTTGTTGTTGTCACCGAATAATGGACTACTGTAGTGCTATAGTTGTGACTCAGATTCTTCATGAAGTCCATTCCAAGCTGCTAGGAAGTAATACAGATTGAAGATAAACAAATGGTTGCAGGCCAGGGTACTTGTTGAAAGATGGTTAATATTCATCAGAATTATTTATGAACCCCCATCCTCACTGAACTGGTGCTTTGGAAGATAAATGTATGATTAACAGGTTTCATATGATTAAAATAACACTTCTGAATTTGTGGCCCCAGAACACCTTTTCAGTTGTTCTTACCTAAGAAGCTCCTCTGCATCTGTTATTCCTGTGCTCCTCACTTCTTTTCTTCCCCTCCTACATCAGGAACTGGAATGCAAAACTAAGATACAAGTAATCCTGCAAATAAATGTTTTGTGGTTTGTGTATTTTTTTAACACTGTCAAACTGTGACACTTCGTCTGCTGAATTATGTATTTTCAAGGAGTGGAGAACATAGATTTATCTATCAGCAGCTGGTATACCAATATGTAATTAAATTCTCGATGAGGGGTAAGTGGCTGATAGTTTTGTCACATTAGGAGGTGAAGCTTAATGTCAGGGAGAAGCAGTGGTTCCCTCTGTGCTCTGGGATCTCTGTGCAGATTATGAGGGTAATCTGGAGCAAAATTATCAACTGACTTGAAAATAATTGAGTGTCTTTCAAAGGTGATTCCAAGCAACTGAAGCAAAGCTGAGTTCGGGGCAGAAACAGCAGTTTGTGGTGGGTTTAGCCTCACACGTGTTGTGTCCTGCAGGTGAAGATGAACAATCTACTGAGATGGCTGCAAGGTGGGAAGATGAGAAGGTGACTGAGGCTGCCTCGGATGGTTTTGTTGCTATTAAAATCGACACCAAAAGGTTTGAGCCTATTCTAATTCTGTCACACAATCTTTCATTGTTGAGGATGAGAATAAGAAGCTTTTGAAGTCCTCACCCTCATTAGAAGATAGTCTAACCACAGGGTTCCAGAGCATAAGCGAATTCAGTACTCCTGAAGCCTCTAGAGCCTGAAAAAATGTCAAAATTTACTGTTGTGTTCTGCAGATATTCATTGTGTATTCCAGGACTAGTAAAAGAATGCTTGAAGTTGTCCTTTTTCAACAGGAGGAGACATGAAATTGCTATAAAAGAAGCTGGAATCAAAATGAAAAGCTTGATTTGCCAAGTTACATAATGAATTAAAAACCTCTCATGAATTCAGAAAGATAAAAATCTGTAAAGCCCCAGAGAAAATGTGTTTGCCTCCATTGTAATGCGCAGAATAGAGGAGCATTGAAATTCCTGGGTAAATTACTCAGCTGTTTTAGTTATGTTTGTGTTCTAGTCCATGTGCACAAAGTGCACTGACATTTCCCCAAATGGTATTATTTTGAAATGCTCTACAGACGTTTTATTAGATTTACTATATTATTTGTGCTCAACAGACTAGATTTCTTTTTCCTGAGTTGCCTCTTAGCACTGCTTCCCTAAATCTTATGTAGTCAACTGTGATAACCAGGGATTGTCACCATGTCAACACTTATGCAGAATGTTAATGAGAAGATGCAATGCAAATTTGCTTTTAGTGTTCTCTCAAGTATTTAAATAGTTTTGTAGGACAGTTATTTTTATGATGAAAGGCTTAATCTAAAGTTGTTGCGCAGTGATTGCTCCTCCTAAATGAATCTTTTCTTTTAAACAGTGAAGCATGCCTGCAGTTTTCTCAAATTTGTATCCTTTGAGATCAGCTTAGATGTTACATTATGATTACAGATAATTGCTCATCACAAGTTAATACTGTTCTTAAGATAAACACTTACAAGCAACATTATTGAAAATACTTATTATGGCACAAAACTATGCAATAAACTGCAGTTAATAGATACCATCTGTGTATTCAACTTACTGTCAGTTCTTGGAGAAAGTGAACAAGCCGGGAGTTTTTTATGTTCATCCTATGTAATTCTCTAAATAGAAAATTATCTAAAATTTATGTAATCAGAATGTATTACTAATTAGCAAACAAGCAGTGCTTTCGATTATTACCTGGAGCTCCAAGGGGGGAAGAGCAAGCAGTGGGACAGGATTCTGTCACAGACACAGCTGTGGAGCCAGGGAAACATCTGCCTGCCCTAAGCAGGTCTGCACACAGTTCATGGGTTCTGTTTGGGATTCACCACCTCAGCTTGGATTTCCTTAATGCTGTCAGGAATTCATTATTGTCTGCTTAAGATGTTGTCTCGCACTAAAACAGAACATCTCAAGTCAAAGCATAATCAGTGGCTGGAAAAGCTGGAGAAAAATATTTTGGCTTAAACCAGTATAAAGAAAAGAAGAAATACTTATCACTCATATGCCATGTTTGCCAGTGTCTTCTTCCTTCCTCCCTTGGCACTGGCAGATGGTGACCAGGTGAAGGTAAGAATGTTGGGCTGGAAGCTCCTGTAGGAAGGAGGTTTGCTTTTCCCTGTCACTCATTGCCCTTAACCGTTGCTGTGCAGATCCCGTAGTGTGTGTTCCATCCAGCTTTTTTATAGGAGACAATGGAATCCCTTTGGAAGTCATTGCTGGCAGTGTTTCTGTTGAAGAGCTTGTTACCAGGATCCATAAAGTTAAACAGGTAACACTTGCTGACAGGCTGGATCTTTGATTGATTTGAGTGTGCTCAGGACAGGTGGTGGCCCTGGGGAATTGGGAGGTACTTGTTCTATGTCCTTCCAACAACAATACTGCAGCCTGGAATTCAGAATTCAAATTGGACAGGTTGGAAGCACTATGCACAAGTGTTACATTGACTTTTGACTCACAGGTTGGTTTAGATCATGTGTGAACATCTGCAGTATTGAAGAAATGTGTCAAGAACTCTAAACTGGAGTGACATACCAGTTAGTCTTCAGCTCATACATGGTTTTGTAATATTGTTCTCTAATGTGGATTTATAAAATCATGCAATGAAACATAATATAATCGTAGATAGTTTTATCACTTTGATTTCAAGTGCAAGACTAAAATTAGAAAACGTCTGAAATGCATGATTGCACCATACTCAACAATATGTGATAATTGAAGTTTTATATTTTTAATGGGGCTCATTCTCCAAAAATAGTTGTCCTGACCTTTGAATCTGTGAAAAATATTTGAACTTTTGTAGCATCCATTTTTTCCCCCTCAATTTCTCAGATGCACACAGTGAAAGGGCAGCCTTTGGAAAATGGCAATCAGTCATCTGCTCCCTGTCCCTCCTCCCAGTCTGATGGTGCTCCAGAAAATAGACAGTCCAGAGCAGCAGAGCCTTGTAACTCTCCTGAGTCTGCTATGCCTGAGACAGCAAGACCTTCCACCAGTAATGGTTAGTGTTTTGACACAAATGCTTGCTAATTTGCTTTGGAAATAGTTTGTGTGTTTTTCTTAAAAGAAAGTTTCCTATGTACATGGTAGTACAATAAAAGGCAATACATTGTGGACTTGTTGAGGACAAAATTGTGTATTCCAGAAGGCTTGTTGCAAGTCCAGAGGGAAGAATAACTTGCCATTCTGCTTAGTTTTAATGAGTGAGAAATGGTTTATAATGCAATAAACATTGTGTATGCTTTTCTGAAAAAGGATTCAATTAAAAAGGTTTTTTGGGTTTGTAACCCAAACCCAAATTGTTGAGGGGAGAGTCTAAGTAGCACAACCTTGCATTTCCTTGAGATACCCTTGCTGCAAATTATGGCTAACAATGAGCATAGTAGTTTTTATTACATGGAATATACCTTTATTTTTTCCCTTATGCATTACTTTCTTATAAATCCCTTGAAGATGGAGCAAATTTAGCCCAAGCAAGCCAGGAAGCAACTAGTTCTGCAGATGAGCAAGTGAATGATTCTCAGCCTGTGAATGATCTTGCACTCAAGGTAGAAAGGTAAGTCTTCTTTTGCAGACTTCCTGATAAGTCGTATTTGTTTCCCAGGAGGTTTTGTTGGATTTGGGTTTTTTCCAACAAGCAGCCTTAATTACAGGATTTTGGTGCTTAATCTCTTATCATCTGGCAAACAATCACATGGTCTTATTTTTCATTAGATGTCTGTGACAATACTAGGCCTGAGACTAAACCAGCTTTTAACTTAATCTCATTTTTCATGTACTCTGAAAGAAAGAGGTAATCTGGATAACTGCAAATGTTCACCTTTGGTATAACTTTAACTGCTAACCTAGGTTTTGTATAGAGATGCCTTCTTATTCCTTTTTGTAGAGGAATTCTATTTTGAGGCTCTTCTTTTGCTTTGATCAGTGAACAGTAATAAGTTTTTTAGTATTTTGAAATATGATGATCAGAAACATCTGGTTCAAAATATAGTTCATTCATTACACTGATTGTTTTCAAATACAGGACTTTGTGTAAACTTGTTTTCAGTAAGACTGAAATATCCAGTCTAAAACCAGTTACACATATTTAGCAAATTGGATTATTTGTACTGCTAAAATACATTTTAAAACTTTTTCTTAATTTCAGTTTTCTTCCAAAGTTGTTGGACAACAGGGATGATTTTTACTTAACGCTGTTAGGACAATGAAGTCAATTTTAATATAAGTATCAATGTTGCTTTTTAAAAAATGCATTGATCTTTATGTACAAATCTGGCATAATTTATCTACAGTAGTTTTCCAAGGGGGAAAAAGAGGCCAAGCTCTGTGGTAACTACCACTTTCTTTTTAAGAAAACAGCTATCATAGAAACAACATTTTTCTGATTATTATTTGACTTCTCACGTTTGACTGTGCCTGCCCTTTTCCCAAACTTACTTATGTTGGGCTTTTATTGTCACTCTGTATATTAACAAATTTACTCTGGTTTTTAAGTCCGTCCTTATTCAGAGGTGTTTTTCTGGATAGCTGAGACAAATGCACGTGCATCTGTGTCAGTGCTATATATTACTTGGGTTCAATTTTAGGAAGTGATGTGCAGAAGAAACCAGATGGTTGAAATAGTTAAGTGTTTCTGTTACCACAGGTCATAAATAGTAATTGCTTATTGTATGTCTTCCTAAATTGTTTCAACAGTAATAATATGTGGGATTCTTCATTTTCTAAGTGGAAAAAGACTAAAGGAATATGTTAGAACTTCACTAAAAGTTGGAATGGAGGTGGTGAATCGCCACCTGTCTCTGTATGGATGGTGCACTGGCACCTGAGTGAGTTACAGGGGTATTAGCACTGTGCTGCAGTTCATTATCATGTGTCCTGTCCTGCTGTGTTTGCAAATGCTTCATTAGCATCTTAACATACTGCAGTGCTGAGACTTTTCACTTTATTCCTAAATTTAGGTTAACGAAAAAGCTTGAAGAAAGAAGAGAAGAGAAAAGGAAAGAAGAAGAACAGGTAACAGAAAAATGTAAAACCCCTTGCAGGTTATTTGAATAAATTCCTCCTTAAACAAATGTACTTTGGTCTTTGCTCTTGTCCACGTCCATTTTGTGGTCTAATTTTTATGTCTCTCTATTCAGAAAGAAATTAAGAAAGAAATTGAAAGGAGAAAAACTGGTAAAGAAATGTTGGAGTACAAAAGACGGCAGGAAGAAGAAATGACCAAACGCATGTTGGAGGAAAGGAACCGAGAGAAGGCAGAGGAGAAGGCGGCCAGAGAGCGCATCAGGCAACAGATCGCCATGGTGAGCTGCACTGGGGCTGGGGCCTTGCTGCTCCTCTCTCACAAGGGCTGGCTGTGTAGTAAAATGATACATTTTCTTCCATGAAACTTTGAGAGACTGTTCATTTTTTCTGTTTGCGGCCCTGTGGCCTCGTGTTGTAACAATTTCTGTGTTTGTGGTTTATGTGGCATTTCCTGTGGATAAAAGGAGACTTCTGATTTTGTATTCATGGTGATCTTTTCTGTCTGAACAAACATAGTAACTTTTCTGTCATATTGCCTGGGCCTAGTGGAGAATTATGACTTAAACATAAAAATCATTGCAATTTTTGCATGGTACCGAAAGAGAAGCACAGGGAATATTTAACTGTAGGACATAAACAAGAACACTGGTCTCAGAGTGGTGGGAAGGATTACTTTCTAAGTTTGTATATATGGGTGTGCAAATATGGATGCAAACAGTTTGTAACAACTCAAATTCTTCATGACGAGGTTTTGCTGTAGAACACTTAGAATTGCCATGGTGTAACTTGTCACAAGATTTTTGCCTTTATCGTCCCTGGAGTGTTAAACTTGCATGGGAAGATCATCTATTAACAACTGGCTGTGGGAAGTGACTCAGTGGGAAGTGTGTCATCGTGGCTAATGACACAAGATTGTGCAGTTTGGCAGTGAATAATTCTTTGCAGCACTACTGCCTTTGCTCCATATGCTCTGCTCCTGTCTGTGCAGTTGGTTCACTAGTATAGGCCATGGCTGGCTGTTTTAATGAATGCCAAGCAACAGTCTGTGGCAAAAAATGAAGGTTTCTCTTTGATCCTGCTGCAGGACCGTGCTGAGAGAGCAGCTCGCTTTGCAAAATCGAAGGAAGAAGCAGAAGCTGCAAAAGCTGCAGCTCTTCAAGCCAAACAGGCTGAAGCAGAGGCCAGGAAAGAAGCAGCTCAACGAGAGCGAAGGTGAGTTGCTGTAGAGAAACAAGTGTGTGTTTCTGGGGAGAGAGGTAAAGAAACATAAACGTTTTAAGACATTTAATATATATCCTAATCTACTGACAATATGTTGCCATATTAAACCGTTTAAATAGTGACATGAAAAGTTGGCTTTTCTAACACTTATTCGTAGCTATTGACATGAATGTGATGTTCTCTGATAACTTTCATCCTTTTGGGATTGGTGATTATGAAGCCCCACCTTTTCTTGTGTGTTATTTGGTTAGGTAAGAGCTTTTTCTGCCTGATCTTTGGTTTAAATACCAAGTCTACTGGGACTGGGTGGGGGACTAGATAAGGTGAGAATGTGAGTGGTAAATGACTGGACAGAACAACTGATAAAGTGAGCACTGCTGGGGAGAGGGTGCTGATCCAGCGGCTGGGCTGGGATTCAGAAGGCTTGGCTGGGGCCATCAGCTGCCTGTGCCAGAGCTGCCTCCTGCTTTGCCCAGCACTGCTGCTACAAGAATTACTCTGACCTATAGACACTGTGTATGGAGTTATGGAAGAGATGCATGGTGAGAGATGAGCAGGGTTTGTCCACAGTGAATCCAGTCCTACAACCCATCTGCACTGCCAGGATTGGGTGCCTGTCCCTCTCTGCCACGTTTCAGTACTACCAAGCTAAAGCCCCCGAGTGGGTGTCTGTAACTGTTCCGATGCTGACTGATCCCAGTACGTGTCCCTGCAGTGCAATAGCCAGGATTCAGTTCCGCCTCCCCGATGGATCTTCCTTCACCAACCAGTTCCCATCGGATGCACGGCTGGAAGAAGCCAGGCAGTTTGCTGCACAGGTACACTGGGTTTTGTTGTCTCAGCTATTTGGTGTAGCAGCAGCCAGTTGTTGATTGTGTTGGAGTGTCATCAGCTCCTGTCCTTGCTGAGTATTGGAAGGGGGTTTTGGCAGCATCAATCTGCAGAGCCACCAACTGCCTTTGTATCACTGCAGTGTGTCATTAGTAAGGGATAGAGACGTGAAGGATTTTTCATATCCTACTGTGAAGATGATTGATAGTTTGATAAGAACTCTTGGCAAGATCCACAAGATATACTGGACAGTTATAATATAACTGAGGTATTTTCTGTCTTTCACAGACAGTTGGTAACACTTACGGCAATTTTTCACTGGCAACGATGTTTCCCAGAAGGGAGTTTACCAAAGAAGATTATGGGAAGAAGTTACTGGAACTAGAGTTAGCACCCAGTGCTTCTGTGGTGTTGCTGCCGGTAGGTGTTGGGGTTTGGTTGGTTTGATTTTTCATTGTCCTGCAAACAGCAGTGCTGTGGCTGGGTATTTGCTGTTAGTCAGCCCTGATACTATCTGGCCTGAACTTTGGGCTTTTCTGTGTCTAAACAGCTTGTAAAATTACTTTAATTTCTGTCAAGATTGATTTGGAGAAGTTTTTGTGAGGCAGATAAATGGTGGCACAGATATTTGTCTAATGTGTAACCAAAGGAGTTGGTTTGTCTAATATTTGTCTAATGTGTAACCAAAGGAGTTGGTTTGTCTAATATTTGTCTAATGTGTAACCAAAGGAGTTCTCTTGTCTCTGCTGAGTTGCTTCTAAATTACGTATGAAATACTCTAACAAGAGCATGACTAAATATCTGAGAAATTTGCTTTCTGTGTTTGTGCCCAGGCGGGAAGACCTGCTACTTCTGTTGTCCAGGCTTCAGGCAGTGATCTGTGGAAGTTCCTGGGCACGATCCTTTACCCCCTCTTAGCGGTTTGGAGATTCATTAGCAACTTTCTGTTTACGAGCCCACCCCCCTCCCAGCCCACGGTGAGAGCAGCTCATCAGCAAGACCATTCAGCCCCGTCCTCCTCGAGCAGCATCGAGCAGAGCAGGTGAGCCCAGCTGTTCAAGGCAGCTGCTTCTCCAGCTGCTTGCTGGAAATGGGGAACTGAACTTCCAATTACAGAGTAGGAAAAGCATTGCTTTGCAGTTGTTTATGAATAGGGAATTCGGCTGTAACTGCAAAGGTGGCTTCTCTTCAGCTTAGGATGGTATTTATTACTTCAGGTAGTGTGTTGAGAATGAGATACCAAATGGTTATGGCTGAAGTAACTTTTGACAAGTTTTGTATTGCTTTGAGCGTGAGATCTCCTCTACACCAGGATTGCTGCTTGGCTCTTCTGGGTGAAGCAGCCACATTTTCTTTAGCAGCAGGGAAATGAGATTGTGTCGGTTTGTCTGACTGCAAAGTGGCAAATAGTCCCCTGGGTGTTGCTTCCCGAGGAAACAAAGGGATGAAGAAAACTTACTGGGGATAAGAGAAGGAAGGATGCTTGATTTGTGTTTATTGCATTTGCTGCTTCTCTTGTGTAATTATTACTGGGGAAATGTCAAACCTCACTGTCATTTGTGCCCTAGGCAAGCCGTCAGGAAACGAGCCCTGGAGAAGCGGGGGGAAGACTTCAAAAAAGAAGGCAAAATATATAGACTGAGGACTCAAGACGACGGAGAAGATGAAAACAATACTTGGAATGGAAATTCTACACAACAAATGTAGTTTTGAGTAACTGCAGTTACTATCTGGCTGCTTTTTTTTTTTTTTTTCCCTTCTCTTCTTTGATCTAAGTCAACTAAAGGTTCTGGACACGTGGGGCTTATTTTACACTGACTGAATTACTTAATTCTTATTCCTGCGGTGGAGTATGGAATGAAGTCACATATGTCAGAAAAATCGAGTGAGTAGAGGTGAGACCTAGAAGCAAAAGAGTAAAAAGACTGAAAACCTCCAGCAGCTTTCATAATTATTACTCTCTGCCATAGAAAGGCACTTTTTAATCTATAAATATTCTGCTACATGAATCTAAGGGCCAGATATATTAATATAAAGGTCATGGTAGACAAAACAAGGGTTTCAGAAGCACTATAAAGTAGCAAATCAGGTAACTAATTTATGTTTAACTTTTTTCTTGCTTCTGCAACTGCAAGCAAAACCTTGTAGTTTTTAATTCCCTAAGCACTCAATAAACTATTTTCCAGAAAACATCACTGTCTTGTGAAGTTCTCATGCCCCAGGGAAGCAAGCAGGGCCATGCACTGGAACTCTGAGCAGAGAAACACTTTGATTCAGTTTAACTGACCTTACTGTACATGAAATAAAGGAAAAGGGGTGAAAACCCAATCCGTGCAGTAGCTGCACTAGAACAGCACCTTCTCCTAGAGCACTTCTCACCAGTATAGGCAGCAGAGCTTTGGAAGGCTCCTCTTGGATCCCTTGAAGACAAAGCAAGAACAGATGCCAGCTGAAGTTCAGAGACCTTACGTGCAGGTACCAATGAACACTTGTACTTTGGTCTTTAAGAAACCAAATCAATAATGCCTGTGGAGAATCATTTTCCTCCCCCTTTTAAAGCTGGAAAGCAAACAGCACAATGCTGGGGAGCCATCTCTGAGGGAGAACACAAGCCTGCAGTAGTACAAGCACCAGGTTTCCTTTCCTGGGCACCGAGACTTTTTTTAAGAAAAACCAAACCAAACAAGCATTTGAGCAAGTGCGAATATTACAGTTTACTTGTGAGTTCCATGTGCGATTGTTTAGGGGATCTTTTGGATAATTTTCCATATCTGTATGCAAAGAGAGCCAAGGCCAAGGCTCCAACTCCAGAAAGAGCAAAAAGCACATAAAGTGCTATTTCTGCATTCTGGGATGTCAAATCCAGTCCCAAAAAGCTCACAGTGTCAGCTGCTCCTGGAGTGGGGTCCGGTGGTGTCACTGAAAACAGTAAGAAAGTGTTAGTACAGAGCGTGGGGAGCTGTTCCATGCAGGTCTGGGCGCTGCTGCTGCCTGCCCCCACATGGCTGTCAGCTGTGCCATACTCCGGCAGAACCCGAATTCTGGGGGATCAGGGAATGACACAACTGCTCAGAGTAAAGGACAGCTGAGGCTGGTGGTGCAATTCCTGACAGTACAGCAGAGTATTCTCAGGCAGCCGTGGTCATCCCCAGCCCCCCATGCTAACACTGGTTGATGTTCACTCTACTCTTCTAGTTCAGAAAACATAAATCACAAAAGAGTCTGTATTTCCAAAGGATTATCCAAAACACTGATTCATATAAAGTACTCAAAACTGCTTAGAAAAAACATGGAAGTACTGACAGTGTGTGGTTTGGAAAACGTCCTGGGCAGTTCTGCTAATGAGACAGAAGTCTAAGGGAGTAACTCTTGCTACAGGCTTGTGTGGAGGTGCTCTTGCTCAGTGGTCATTAGCCTGGTTCTGCACACACAAGTGACATCACGTGGATGTCTCCAGTCAGAACAAGGACTCACAGTGCACTACTCGAGCCCTAAAAAGAATATTGCAGAAAATGCTGGTGTCTCTAATGACCGTGGATTATGGAGATCTTTCTGGATTAGAATCAGGTGCAAGCACACGATTCCTGCTGCCTCGCTTACCTTCCGGCTCTGGTTCCAGACAGGGATGTGGGCCCGTGGCTGGGTCTGGAAACCCATTGCAGTTTATGATCTGGGAGTAGTACCTGGCCGAGGCCTTGGGGCGCCGCGGCAGGGCAGGGTCCGTGAAGTTCACATGGTAGAGCCCAAACCTTTCCGCAAAGCCCACGGCCCACTCGAGGTTGTCCATCAGGGTCCAGGCCGTGTAGCCACGCAGGTCGACGCCGTCGAGCACTGCAGCTGGGGTGGGGCCAGAGAGAACAGGGCAGCTGTGTTGTGCAGCCGGGGGACAGCAGGTGCCACCCCTTGGCCAGCAGTGGCACGAAGATGCTCCAGAACACCCACACCTGACACACCACCTCACTGGTTCTGCTCTCCCTGTTCCCACCTCTCTGTGTTGGTTCAGCTGCCAAGTTACAGCCAGGGCAGTTCATTCGGTGCCCAGTACTGGAGACTGCTTTATTCTGCCCCAAAAATCAAAGCTTTTGCCCAAAACACAAAGGTTTGGGGACAAAGAAAGGCCACCAACCTGTGTTTGTGGGGCCTCGCTGCCACAAGGCAGTAAATGAGCACTTCCTGAACACCTGGCTGGCAGTTCCCAGTGTGCCAGAAAAGCAAACTGAAAAAGCCCCTTCCTGAAGTTGCTTGAGCACTGCTGTAATCGAAACTAGTCTGGGGGTTGGTTTTCTACTGTTTTTGTAAAAAGATGCAGTTTTTAGACACAGCAGTAAGTAGGGCAACTAGAAGCCAAAACAGGTGTTTATCAGTAGTACCTTCTCCTGCCAGGTGCAGCTAATCAAGGAACCTGCCCTTACCCTACTAAACCCAGGGTTTGCTCTTCTCTTGGGTTACATTTCCTGGCACAGTCCTGACTATCCATGGGCAGTCCTTGGTAAGCCTTAAGGCTCTTGGAAGTGGACTCAGTAAACTCCTGTGTGGGTGTGTAACAACTTGCCAGTGTGATGGCAGCGGTGTTTCCCCCACTGCTTTACCCCCATCAGTGCAGCTCAGAGTTCAGATTTGGGTGAGCACTCCTACCTTTAAGCGCCTCGTTGAGGTAGGCGCGGTAGTAATGCATCCGCTGAGTGTCGTTGAAGACAAAGGCTCCCCTTTCTGAGACGCCGTTCTCAGTCACATAAACGGGGGGGTCGTTGTACTCCTCCTTTATCCACCTGAGGATCCTCCGGAAGCCGAAGGGGGTCACCTTCAGCCACATGGAGCCAGAGTCCGGCCAGCTGCGGTCGGTCACCGTGGCTACGCCCCTGCGGAGAAGACGCTGTGGAGGACCAGCCCCAGCTCCTGCCTAAAAAACACTCCAGCCCTAAAAACACTCACAGATGGGTTTTTTTGTAGAAAACAGTTCTCATGCTTTGCTTTACAATCACATTCTGTGCAAATCAGCTACTGATGGTTGGCTCCAAATCTTGTACGCTCTGACACCAATTCTACTTTCCAGCGTACCACGCTGTGCTGGAGCACATACAATTCCCTTTACACCTACATACAGGAATGCAAGGCTGAGCCCAGTGTCCTACAGGTCTAAAACCACAGAGGCTGAGATGCAGCAGCAAAGGAAAGTTAAAACAATTTCATATGCTCCCTGTGGAAACATTTCAGAAAGCAGACCATTTCATCCCCATGTGTAGTCCCACCATTACTTTAATTCCCATCAGGAAAAGTAGTAAGCTCCTACTCTTTGTCTTTTGAAGCTGGGGAATCAAATTAAGTATCTAAATAAAAAATCTTGACTTAGTATACTTAACCATGAAGTCACATTTGTCCAATGTGGTGAAGGACCTAAAACTGTTTAACAGCAAACAGAGCAGTATCCATAAAGCAGGAAAACCTCACAGTTCAAACTGCAGATTGGAGGCAGGAAATACAATAAAACCTCTTTAAAGCTGATCCTAAACCACCGGGAAACTCACAAGTGCAGATTCCTCCCGTTAGCAGATCCTCTAATTTTCTTGGTTCTGTTTCAAAGATTCATGTTTATCATGGAAGTAACATCCCCACAGGTGCTGTACAGGGTTATTTTCCCTAGTATTGGTTATAACAGCTTTAAATACCCATCTCACAGTTTTATTTGCTATCAATTTACACTTGTCAGTTGGCCCAGGCTCCAGGTGTGCAGAGTTTACTTTACCAATAATTTACTTCACCAGTAATTTACTTCACCTCTTACCTGTCAGAGTCATATGACTGAACACCCTTATGAAAGTTGAGGTTGTATGCTAAAATTGTGGTATAATGATTCAGACCAAAGTAGTCGTATGTGCCTTTAATTCTTTGTTTTTCACTTTCAGTAAACTCTGGAAGTCTGCAAGAGAAAACAGAGAACACGCCTTGAACACTGTTGTTTTCTGAGAGGATACAATAAGCTTTATACAGTGACACTGCGGCAGAATCATTGAAATGCAGCACTTCTACCAGAGAGGCTGCAGGTTTGAGCACAGCAAGCGAAACAAAAGCAGGTGTGTGCCTGGGCTCTTACCGGGACTGGCTCAGACCCTGAGCCAGACTGCGCTCCCGAATCCTCCTTTTCATCACTTCGTTATAGTCACCATTCTTGAAAATGGGGTGAGCAAACCAACCTAGATAAAACTAAACCAGGAAATAAGGGAGGGTAAATCATGTATCAAAACAAGGGATTTAACCATTTCTCCATCACGTGCTGCTTTATAGGTGACACCTGAATTTTACCGAACAGGCACATGGAGATACCCAGCAATGCCCACATAACAGCAGTAAATTTAACGAGCTTTTGCCATGTTTTGTCTCATTTCTGTTGCATACTTGATCGGCCCCCTAGGAGAGGGATACATTTCCTTGCAGCGATGCCTCTGGCTCATCCTGTTGCTTCAGCAAGATGCTGGCCTGGGTTCTGGGCACATCCAGCACCCAGAGAGGGGGTGTCCCCCAGACAAACCCAGCAGGAGAGCTGAGACCAGGGGGGCCTCTACCTGCACGAATCTCCTGGAGGCTTCGATGTCCTCCTGGCTGTGTGGGTTCCGTGGCTCTGCCCAGTCTGAGTTGATGGTGATGGAGATCAGCCCACCCTGCCTGGCCCGGTAGGTCTCGTTGTAGAGGTGCCAGACCTCGGCGTGGGCCTTTATCAGGTTGTGTCCCACCACGTAGGGAGCCCGTCCCGGCCGCGCCGAGACTCCTGCAGGGACAGCAGCAGCACAGGCACTGGAGCAGCAATTCCCAGCCTTCTCATGGCTGCTTCCCAGGTTAACAGAACCCCCAGGACACCCAGAGCTGTCCATCAACGTGATGTGCAGCACCTGGTGCCCTGAGGTCCAGCCCTGGGCTGGAATCAGTCCCTGGAGCTGGTCTGGAAATGGGGTCTGCTCCAGGCAGCAAGTGCAATCTAGAGGCTGCAGAGGAGGGCTGGGTTAGAGGAGTGGAAGGAGGGTAAAAGGCAGAGTGAAAGAAAGGCCTGTTCACCACACCACCAATCCAAACCACATCTATCCATACCACACCTCCCTCCTCGTGCACCTCTGCAAGCCCCAAGCCCCTGCTCTGCTGCAGCACAAACCAGCTGTGCCCACAGTGCCACGAAGGCTCTGAGGCTGTGCCAGGCAGTCCTACCTGGAGCAGCTGTGCCGACACCATAGCCAAGATACGCAGTGTTGTAGGGTTCATTGAGGGTTATCCAAAATTTCACTTTATCTCCCAGTCTCTGGAAAAGGAGCTCAGCGTATTCCTTAAACCTCTGAATTATCGTATCATTCTCCCACCCACCAACGTCCTGCAGTGCCTGTGGGAGGTCCCAGTGATAGAGAGTTACCTGTGGGGAAAGACAGCAAGAGAAAGGGTTCAACCAGTCACTCTTACTTTTGGAAATGAGGACAGTAACCCAGACTCATTTGAGAACACAAGTTAACTGTGCTTTGATCTGCAGCTGCCTGTTCCTAACGGTGATGGAGTTTGCAGGGATCAGTCATGCACTCAAGTAAAATACCTCTCATGCCCTCAAATAACAAACAAACAAACAAATAGTAGATACCTTTTCGCCACTGTTTCAGTTTCTTCAGGATATGGGGAAATGACTTGGACTCTAGGGACTGCCTGATGGTGAAGATGGAGCTTTTACCAAAAATCACCTTGTGACAGCAGGAATTTGCCAGTGCAGAACTGCTGCACCAGCACTGACTCTCAGGTGAAATACAATCCAACAGAGCACCTGCCTGGGCTGTTTGGGATGGTGGGGACAGGTCAGATTCACTCAGCTGGAAGAGCTGATTGGGGCAGTGCTGAGGTCACTGCCCCTTGTGTGTGACAAACCATACTGATCTGTGGAGATTCCTGGCTCCTGAGAAAAGAACAGTGTTACACCTGTCTCCAAGAAAGGCAAGAAAGAAGATCCTGGGAACCACAGGTTGGTCAGCCTCACCTCAGTGTCTGGAAACACCCACTGTGTAGGTCCTTGTGGACTCTACTTCCAAGGAGATGAGGGACAGAAGGTAATTGGAAACATCCAACTACGAGGTTACTGTGACCTTCTTGGGTAAAAATATCACTGTTCCCAGTTCATTTGTTCATGCAACCCCCCATGTTTCTTTGCAGAATGCAATGAAAACCAATGAAAAACAACTTCTCTGGGAAGGAGGGCATGGATGGGAATACACACATTGCTCTGAGCATCCAGTTTGGCTTCTGCTAATTTTTAGTTACCTGAAAGTTACAGGTTTTACTTACCTGGGGCTTAATGTTGGCTGCCAGAAGAGCATCGATGAGCCTTTCATAGTAGTTCAGTCCCATTTCGTTGATGTACCTGGTGGTCCCATCTGGGAGAACACGGGCCCAGGAGATGGAGAAGCGATAGTGAGACACCTTGAGGCTTTTCAGCATTTCCACATCCTCCTCAATCCTGTGGTAGCTGTCACAAGCTACATCTCCAGTGTCATCGTTGCCAATTCTCAGGGGAGTGTGAGCATATTTGTCCCAAATGCTTAGTCCTTTTCCATCTGCTCTCCACCCTCCCTCAATCTGCAATTGAAGATGGGGGGGGAAATCGTTAGTAAACTCTAAATTTAAGTCTTGGCCTAGCAAAGATTTCAGTCTGATAGTCTTTGTGGCACCACACAGTGTTTTGACTTAGCAGCTTAAGATCAGAAATAGCAATGTTTGTGCTGTACCAAACCAGCCAGACCTCTTGGGCCCCAAGGCAAGACACATTAGGAAAGTACAGCGTCCCAGCTCACCTGCTGCCCTGTGTTGGCTGACTCCTGTGAAGCCCAGGTTGCTGTCCCAGTTCCTGTGGTGTAACCATGCCCTTAAATACTCCCAAGTCCCTCCCTTTTACAGCAGTAGCTACACTAAACCCAACGTTACAAAAGTCTGTAGGTGCCTCATCCAAAATGAACGCACTGCCCACAGACACTCCAAGAGCCCGTCCCAGCCTCCTGACCTGGTATGCTGCAGTTGCCACACTCCACACAAAGTTCTTTGGAAACTCTCCATACAAAAACTCATCCTCTCTGGGCAGTGGGATGCCGTTGCTGCGGATGAGTTCTGCATAGTACACGGCGGATCGCCTTGGGGTCCTGGGCCTGCTGGGACTGTCAAAGTCCACCTGGAGCAACCCAAATCTGGGATCATACCCGTTCAGCCACTCAAAGTTATCCATGAAAGACCAAGCGTTGTATCCTTTCAGGTTAACACCATCTATCTTGTAAGCTGAAAGACCAGAAACAGATGGAAGGGCGTCAGTGGCATATTCACACACGGAATGAGCCCCAAGGAACTCACGTGCAAGCACACACATGCTTTTAGCTTCTACAGGATCAGTGAGAGACTCTTCAGAGCTGGAGGACACAAGGCCACAAATGGCCATGCAAAGGAGATCATAGAGAGAAACATGTTTGATTGTGTTCAGAATATTTAAAGACTGCTATTAATCACTTTTTTAAATGACTCTTCAGAGGAATAAAGTCACCAGAAATCTAGAGAGGAGACACACAGCAACAACAGAACAAAAGCAAACACCGGTACCTTTTAAAGCTTCGTCAATGTATGTTTTGTAGTAAAATATCCTGGCATTGTCATCAACGTCTGACTTGGTCTTTATGCCCACCCCGTTCTCAATGATGTATATTGGGGGATTTCCATATTCCTCTTTGATCCAGTTCAGCAGCCTCCGGAGCCCCCAGGCCACAGCCCGATGGTCGCTGATTGCTGAGGAGGGCCAGGAGCTGTCAACACGGGTTAAAACCTCCTGGTCATACTCATAAGAGAAGGGCCTCAGGCGGGTGGTGGAGTGGGTTACGATTTTGGAGGTGTAGGTGTTGAAGCAGAACACATCTGCCGTGCCCCGGATGTACTCGCGCTCCTCCGCTGAGAACACCGGCAGGCGCGACGACGGCAGCTCCTGGAGCTCACTCCTGTTCCCCACTTTCCACTTCATCACCTCGGGGTAGTCCCCGTTCTTGAAAATGGGGTGTGTAAACCAGCCCACCAAGAACTGCAGGTACCTGTCGGCAGCTTCCACGTCCCTGGGGTTGCTGGGTGACTTGGGCTCAGCCCAGTCGATGTTGGGGCACAGGGCAATGACCCCTCCCTGGCTGGCCCTGTACTTGTCGTCGTAGGTGTGGTAGACCCTGGCATGAGCCTTCAGCAGGATGTGGGCAACCCTGTAGGGAGCACTGCCAGGGTCCTGGACATTGGGTGGGAAGCTCCCGAGGCCATAGCCCACCCAGGCAATGACTTGGGGCTCATTGAACGTGATCCAGAACTTCACCCTGTCCCCGAAGGTCTGGAAACAGAAGTCTGCAAAACTGTCAAACAGGTCAATCAGGGCACTGCTCTCCCAGCCACCAATGTCCTGCAGAGCCTGGGGCAGGTCCCAGTGGTACAGAGTGACAATTGGAGTGATGTTGTTTGCAACCAGCCCGTCAATGAGACGGTTATAGTAGTCAACCCCATGGCTGTTGATTGAGTTGTTCCTTCCAGTGGGGAAAATTCGAGACCAGGACAGGGAGAAACGATAATTCTTTACCCCTAAGGCTCTCAGCAGGTAAATATCTTCCTCCACCTTGTGGTAGCTGTCACAAGCAATGTCTCCAGTATCACCATTCTTTATATTCCCTGGGACATGGGTGAAGTTATCCCAGATGCTGGGTCCCTTGCCGTCAGCATCCCAGCCTCCCTCGATCTGGTAGGCAGAAGAAGACACACCCCACGTAAAGTCCTCTGGGAATGTCCCATAAAAGTACAGGTCTCTTTCAAAGGCAGTCTGGGACGAAAACTTCTCCCAGACCACCTTTGCCTTGGAGGGAACTTCCGATGCTGGCAAATTTGGCAGCTTCGATGGCACAGGTTGGTCAAACGCCCCTGGCGTAGAAGATCTGCCCAAGGCTTCGGATGGAAACCCGTTTTTCTCAATAACACTGGAATAGAAATAAGCAGATGCCTTGGGAGTCCTTGGTCGGTTGCTGTCTTCAAAGTCCACATGATGCAGCCCAAACTTGAGGCTGTACCCCATTGGTCCTTCAAAGCCATCAACCAGGGACCTGGTGACGTATGAGCGGACATCGACGGTGTCGTGTTTCACCGCTGCCACAGACACAACACCACACACTGTTACCCACTGGAACACTTCCTGAACAAGCACCACAGCTCAACCCAAACACCTGCAAATGGGTTTGTAGGCCAAAAAAATCCTCCCGAACAGTTAAGATATCAGGCAAGAAAAGCAGTCAGCACTCCAACGGGAGCTGGTCAAATGATTAGGGATAAAATTGTATGAGCAACGAAGTATTAGTCAAGAGATATGTGACTACAGGGCTCTTGTGCCCCTGGTATCCCTTTCCCTGTGTTCTCGTTTTCAAGCAGAGTTCATCAGTTTAGGTATACAGTGCATTTTAGATTCAACACTATAGTTAAACAGAAACATTTCATGTATTTAGTTCTTGCCTTCCTTCCCTGGGCACAGGAGAGTTTCTCAAGGCAGAACAGTGTATCCAATACCAGCAGGGGCAAGTCCAGCATCTTCCCTCATACTGCCTACAAAAAAAGCACTAAATCTCTCTCTTTCCAGAAAATTTCACTTCCCATGTGCATTCCATCTCCTTTTCTTCTGCTGAGGCATAGCAGCAATGCTGAGCTGTGTTTTCTGTAGCTCTTTTAACACTATGTTGAGAACTAAGGTCAAGAAGATCAAATGCTGAACACTGATCACCAACATATTTAATAATGTTTTCCTGACTGTATTGTTCCATGTATCTCAAGAGAATCAGTCAACTCTGTTTGAAATCTCAAATCTCTATTCCTGTCCAGAACTTCAGTCACTAGTATTATTTTTACATCAATTGATACACAGCTTGCAAAGATACAAGCATAACTTGAACCTTCTAAAAATGATTGAGATATAAATATCCCCCTAAAATTCCTAAGCTGAAATGGTGCAGGATGCTGCCAGTTACATCTGATTAATCAGTAAGGGCAGTTCAGTCCTGATCTATGAGATCTCTACAGGCAAGAGCCTGCAGGCAAGTCACCTTCAAGGGAGCTGGAGGATATGAACTGATCTCAGGGTCCAGGATGCATCAATCCGTATATATGGAAAATCTATTCCCACATCTAAAGAGAATGGAGAGCTCCATACCTGGACACCAAACAGGCAGGGAGAGATGAGGGCACACTCAGTCCCTACACAGCAGGCAGCCAACATCATGTCACCATGCAAGTGATAATGTTTTGAAGTTAACCACCATGGAAGTGCTAAAATAACCAGTTGCCATGATTAAAAGAAGTACATAAGTTGATTTCTCCATACCTTTCAGGGCCTCGTTGATGTACCGGCGGAAATAATTCACGCGCAGGGTGTCGTTGATAAGATCCCCCGTGTCTCCTGTGGGCACACCGTTTCCTGCTATGTATATTGGGATCTTTGCCCCTGTGTATTCCCGGGATACAAAATTCAGCAGCCTTCTCAACCCCCATGGGACCACATGGACCCAAGAAGAGGCAGCCTGTGGCCAGGAAGGATCCACATGCACGGAGAAGTTCCCGATGCTCTCGTAGCCCGGCGTGCAGGTCCCGTCAGTTCTGGCACTGACCAGGCGGGAAGTGTAGTGGGAAAGACCAAAGAAATCTGCAGTCCCTTTCACCCAGGACTTCTCCTCCTCTGTAAACACAGGCAGCTGTGCAACTGTTGTGGAGCACTGCTGGTTCACCTCCTGGATCTGAGCCTTCAGGACCTCTGGGTAATCACCATTGACAAATATGGGGTGAGCAAACCAGCCAAGCATGAACTGCAGGTACCTCTCAGATGCCCTCACATCCTCAGAGCTGGTTGGAGTCTTGGGTTCAGCCCAGTCTGAGTTCAGCACCAGCCCCACCTTTCCCAGCTGCTGGGATCGGTATTTGTCATTATACAGGTGCCAGACCTTGGCGTGAGCCTTGAGAATTGTGTGAGCCACCTGGGAGCAGAAAACAGAGGAACGTGTGTCACACTGCCTTGCACAGAAAGCCTTGAACACTCAGTTTATTGCCATGTGAAAATGTCCTCTCTATCTGAAACAAAAAGCCTTGGCAAAATAGATAATCATAGCCAGAGAGTGCAGTAGGTTTCAGAATAAGCTGGAGAATCTGGCTGTGCATCAACATCAGCTTTCAGAACAGCAAAATAAAATAAAATCATCTAGCCTCCACTAACAAACCCATTTTTGCAAGTATTATAAATCCAACAAGCAAATAGTTGTCTCAGAGGTCACATTAGGCTTCAACATTTTTAAAGTACAGAATATCAGAGGAAAACAACCCAACAAGAGTAGCTGCAGGATCCTAGTTATTCCTGCATCCCTACCTTGTAAGATGCTACTCCTGGGTCACTGATTCCTGGGGGATGCTCTCCAGTGCCATAGCCGGCGTAGCTGATAACCCAGGGCTCATGGAATGTGATCCAGACCTTGACCCGATCCCCGAAAGTGGCAAAGCAGAAGTCTGCATAGTTCACAAAGGCATCTATGATGCTGTCATTCTGCCAGCCCCCCAGAGCCTGCAGGGCCTGGGGCAGGTCCCAGTGGAACAGAGTCACCATGGGCTCCACCTGAGACTCCAACAGCTGGTCAATTAATCCGTTGTAGTAATCAACACCCTTGGAGCTGACGGTCTCCTTGGTGCCAGCAGGGAAAATCCTGGGCCAGGACACAGAAAATTTGTACAGCTGGGGACGAAGACCCCTGAGGAGGAAAATGTCATAGCCGGTTTTGTAGTAGCTGTCACATGCCACGTCTGCTGTCTGGTTCAGGTGGGCATGACCTGCGTGCCCAAACTGATCCCAGATGCTCTCTCCTTTCCCATCCTCTGCCCAAGCTCCTTCAATGTTAAAGGCACCTGTGGATGTGCCCCAGAGGAAGCCACTTGGGAAAACGCCCTGGAGAAAAGAATCCCTCTCCAATTCGGACTGTTCAGCAAACATTTCCCAAACTGTTTGATAGGAGGAGCGAGGGGCAAGATCAGCACCTGGCTTCTCCTGTAGAGTGTTTGTGCTGGAAATGGAAAAGAAAAAAGAAGTTAAAATCTCCAAAGTGAATGCCAGCACCACAGAACTTGCAAACGTGGAGGATAAAGGAATTGTTTGCTGCCCATTCAGGTCACATGAGCCACTTCAGGGTGTAGCTCCTCCTTCATCTGATCAATCCAACCTGCTGCCACCCAGCTGGGAGATGAGAGTCTTGAAAAGAGCAGAAGGCTGGGAAAATGTACTTGTTACTATTGGCTTGAAGGTGCAATTTGGGTAACCAAGGATGAGAGAGTGGAAGAGGATTACATTACAGGATTAGTAGCAGGATAGAGGATTGCCTGTAATCAGGAGAGGCTGGGCTTGGCAGAAAGGATCCCTTTCCAGCCCTTTCAGCAACTAACAACAGACTTCACCACTAAAACTGTCCTGTCTCTTCCTGCTCATGGGTTTCTGGAGGACACCGTTTTAATAAAGGATCTGATTTAAAGATCAAACACTGTACCTTAAAACATGAGGCAAGTAGTCCAAGAACTCATTAATGTCATACCCAATTGTTCGTGTTTCTCCTTTATTGAGAGCTGAAAACAAACAAATGGTGAGTGAGGGACTTAGTCCCAGCTCAGGAGCCCTGGACTGCATGGCACTGCTTGTACAAACAGGTACACCTGGGGAAACAAAGTGCTTCTCAGAAATAAGAGCTGTTTTCCTCAGAACAAATGTATCAGGGTTTTTATTAGATATTTACAAATTCATGTTAAAAAATTATCATAGAATCATTGCATCATTTAGGTTGGAAAAGGCTTCTAAGATTATAAAGTCCAGCTGTTAACCCAGCATTGCCAAACAACAGTAAACCATGTCCTAAATACCACATCTTCACGTCTTTCAAATCCCTCCAGGGGTGGTGGCTCCACCACTGCCCTGATGCTTGACAACCCTTTTGGTGAAGAAATTTTTCCTTACATCCAACCCAAACCTCCCCTGCCAAAACCTGCGGCTGATGAAAATGACAAAAAGCTTTGTGGAAAATTTCCACTATCCCCTCCCTTAACATTTGCCATCCACCCATAATTTTCCAAGAAGGCTACGAACAAACCCACAGTTATTGCATCTAATAGCAGCAGCCTAAATTGGACAATTTTCAAGATCCTCCATAATCTATCATGCAAAGTTTAGCAAAAAATCCTCTACTCCTTCTTGAAATGCCACTTACCTGTGACAACGGCAGCTACTGGTATGAAAGGATTCTCTTCCATGGAAGTACAATCAAGGAACTTCAGACTAAAAACCAGGACCTCTTTGTCCTTCCAGACACTCTGCAAAACCAGAAGTCAGAGACTAGTAAGAAAAGAAACATCAGCCACCTCATAAAACCATGCTCTTGGCATTTGCTGCATTTTACCTGGCCAGCTCCTTATTTTGCTGCCCAGATACTGGATGACTCCTGTTTCATGGAGTTTAAGAACACAGTTCACTACCAGAGGTTTAATATCAGGTACCAGCCTACAGCATCCCTGACGTTGTTGCTGCCTTGTGATCTAATCCTTTCCCAAACTCATCCTCAGTAACATTTCTAGCACCGCCTCTGCTGATGAGGGGTGTGAAGTTTTGTGGTACAATTGCAGAGCCCATGCTAGAGTTTAACAGTGCCTTTCAGTGTAAAGGTATTAGCCCAACAGCTTATCAAACACTTAGAATGTGAGAGAGAAGGTGTTTCAGTCCTGGACAAAAGAATTCTGCCATTCCAGTCACCAATAACAAGCACTGACCAAGATGATCTTTCCCAGCACTTTCCAACACCTGTTCTCAGTCAGACCAACAAAAGAGAAGTGAGCACTGTGCAGCTGCTTCCTGGTGTAGCTGCTGCCTGAGCTCTCCCAGAAAATCAGGACTGTTCAGACATGCATAAAGGAACATGAAATCCCACTTCTATTTATGGTCTGTTGTCTGCTGCTGTCATTTTCACCCCGTGCATAAAGTTACCTGGAACTCATCTAATTTCTCGTAGAAATCTGTTTCATTTCCACACTGGTACTGAAGGCTGAGAGACAGAAAGTCCACTGAATCCTGGAAAAAAGGAAAAGAATCATCCTGGAGTAAAATGGGGGGGGGTTGCAGATATTACATTAAAAATACATAAAATTGTGAAAGGTTTGATAAAGACACATTGCTGGAGTAAGAACCCACTGGATAGTGTGTGGGAAGATTTGGTTTATATATCTCCTTCCAAACAAAGCAAAATTTAAACACTTCAATTAAATTCTAGGACTACCTTATGAATTTAATATTAAAGACTTACAGTCAATTTCTGAATTAGTAAGACTGTTTATGATTAATCAGAGAAACCTTTGCAACTATATGGTTCAGGCCTTATCAATAACCCTTTAGGGAAAGTCCACTTCAGAAACACTCAATCACTCCAAACCACAAGCGTTGCCCCACTAGAAGTCATGAAGCTCAAGGGAACAGATTGCACTCTCTTATTAAACCAGCTGATACAGTTGGAAGAAAACTGATAAGCTCTCAGTTTAATTTTCAGTCCAAGGTTCTCTTCTACTTTAGCCAGCTCATCTAACACAACTTCTTTTCTCTCCCCACAAATTGCTGCAAACCCCCTTGCTCCAGTCCTTGCCATGCCATGCCTGCTTCCCCTGGCACAGCATTTGGAAGGGTTATGAACACAGCAAAAACCTGCACTGCCATTTGTTACCATCAACATCCTCATGAACAGAGCACTTGAACTTTCACAAAGGATTTCATTGTCTTCACAAAGATTAATCTCTCCTCGTGTTGTGCCTTCCCTGCGCAACTGCACCACTTTTGGCACAGCTCAGTCTGTGTTTTAACATAATCAGATTTTTTAAAGGGCAGTTATTCAAAATAAAGCATCTGTGTCTTTGGTGGTGCATTAAGTAGGTGCAAAGCACAGGGTAACTGGTACAATTTTAGGAGACACCTTGTCATTCAAGCAAGTATATTGCTAAAACTGCCAATTATGAGAGCAAATGTGTCTCCATATATCTTAACCAGTGCTTGGTAGCCCAGAAAGGATGCTGAACCAATTTTTTTAATCAGTAAGCGTCACACAATCAGACTAATGAAATAAATAAAACTTACTAAACCTGCTAAAACCTTAAAAAAAAAAACCCTAAAACTTTAAAAATTTAAAAAATATTTAATTCTACAGATTTGCAACAAGTCATTTGATCCCATACATAAAAATCAAGATAAATCAAGTCAAATTCATATAATTTTGGAAGTCACCTGAAGAGAAACTGAAAGCAATTCTGATGATATGCTGTCCAAGATACCACCCAGTTCTAAAGCAATGGACAGCTTTCCACCTTGAAAGAAAAAACAGGCAGCGTGTTCAGTAACATATTGAGGACAAATAAAAGCTCCAGTTTACTGTGGTTATTTTGAAATCAGTATTGAATTTTTGAAGTTGTGGAAGAGCAGACAGTGCCCTGGGTTGGGGATTTCAGAACATCCACTGAGATTCAACAGAGTGCTGAAGAAGGGAGGAATTCAAAGGCAGAGTTCAAGAAGCCTTTGTCAATAAAATGTGCCCTTCCACTCCCTGCATAATTAGAAGTAGTATCTTGAATTTGCATGCCTTTGTGGTGGTTCTATAGGGCTTATTTTTTTAACAATTCATTCAATGCTGAATGGTTCTGAGATGCTGGGGTGCCAGGAGCTTGGGGGCACAGGAGATGCAGGAGAGGATCTGGGCAACTTCTAAGGGCTATCACCAAACAGGGTGGACTGTACAGCAAAGCATTCCTGACAAATGCAAGAATTAAAACTAATGCATTCATTAAAAATTTGGAAAAAGAATTGGTGGCTCAGGCAGCTCTACAGGTTGTCTGTGAGACAGAAAAATTCCAAGCCCAAAGAAGGCAGACGCAAGGGGACAGCTGCTTGGAAACTCCCAGGCACCCATCACAGAAGAGGTGAAATTCTGTTGCTCTGTGTAACACAGGGGGATTTTAGATTTAATTACTGTAAAACCCCAGTGTCTGCAACAAGGAAAGTCAAACAAAGGACTTAGCAGACTTCCTCACACTATTGTCATCTCATAGGAGACTTCTTGTGCCTTGGTTTTTCATGGTTTCAGGTACATTTCAGGAAGTTTTTGGCCTTTGTGGGTCAGGAAGAGGTACACAGAAATATTCACACAGAGAATGCACATGGTAAAACTGTCACTTAATCCCATCCCAACACAGAAACATCCCTGTCCCCACTCTCCTTACCCGCCGGCGAGCGTCTCCCGTGGAAGATGGTGTAAAACCCTCTGTGGGCGGCAGCCACGGCCTGGGCTCTGTGCTGGGGCTCAGGGAAAGGCAGGCTGTGCAGGACCCCCTGCAGGTCGCTGAAGGTGAGCCACACACCCACCAGGTCCCCAAAAGCGCGGAGGCTGAACTCTGCGTATTCCACGAAGAGCTCGGCAAAAGCGGCGGGTTCCCTCGGCGGGGCCACGGCGGGAGGGACACGCTGGGGGAGCAGAACCACCACGGGGCTGAGCTGTGCAGCAGCCAGGGCCTGGAGCAGCTCCCTGTAGCACTGCACCTGAGCTCCATCCGGACTGCTGGCATTCCCCTCGGGAAGGATGCGCGCCCACGGCAGCAGGACTTTGTAATGCGTCACCCCGACCCC
Organism: Acropternis orthonyx; assembly: GCA_035583155.1. Lineage (NCBI taxonomy): Eukaryota > Metazoa > Chordata > Aves > Passeriformes > Rhinocryptidae > Acropternis > Acropternis orthonyx. The sequence continues at coordinate 6,194,965 of JAWWEU010000163.1, read as the reverse complement.
GCGGAGCCGGGAGAAGTAGCCGGGCAGCTCCGAGGCCACGAGATCCTGTTGGCACAGGGAACTGTCTCCTCCAGCCACAGCAGGGCCCTGCTCCTCCTGGGGCAGCACTTGGTCCTTCAGACCCAATTTATTTGCCAACTCACTGGGCAGAGGCCCCGCAAGAGCAATGAAATTCCCAGCAAATTCCCCATCTATCCCAAGGCTGGGAGAGACCAACAGGAAGAAGATGACTGTCTTACAGATCAGCCCCATTTCTGAGCCTGCTTCAGAAATAGTTATTCCATGCTGCTTATATTACAGTAGAAGTAATATTTAACTGGAATTATCTGTTACATAGATAAATGTTCCAGAACTAGCTGACACTGGAATAACAGACCAGGACTTCCAATCAATAGATGAACACAAAAAACTCCATCAAACTGTTAGCGGGAGAAAGGTCATGTTAAAACATTTTCCGAGATGTTCAGGTTCCCCTTTACACTTGAGTATCAACTGACATTTGCTGATATTGCCTCCATTTCAGAGGAAGATAAAAGAAGTAGGTTATACTTTCCCCCTCCTTTTGGCCTGTTTTGGCTCAGGAAGAATCCCAGCACAGCTCTGGATGCAGAAAACGGCAAAAGCAGAGTTGTGTGCATTGCTGGGGCTGGCTCAGGGTGTGCAGGACAGCAGGGGGCACAGTTGTACTCTAATTCTTGGGTGCACAGAGGCAGTCTGAGATGTGGCACCACACTCAGCTGGAAAAGTGGCTGTTAATGAGCAGTCAGGCAGCAGCAACAGTAACAATGTGCTTCCTCATGCCCAAAAACATCCAGGGGATTTGAATATTCTTTTATTGCTTTCCAAGGTGCTCCTCCACCCTTGCAAACATAGGCTGTTCCAACAGGGTGGACACATTCAAATCACCTGAACTGCTGCAGGAAGAGGTAACTCAGCTTTGCTACGTTCAAATACATCAAAACTGAAGAGCTAAGAACATTTACTACCTCAACACAGAACTCATTGATATCCACTAAACACAAAATTCTACATAGCTATACTGCAATGTCAGATCCATCTCAGCGTTTGTTTCCTTTACTAACCAGCTTTTTGTCTAAAACATACCTGGAATCCTCTGCGCTGTGCCAAGCAACATTAAGTTAAAACAGAAAACATCTCTCAACATCTGCAGTTACTCCAACAGCCAATCTCCCACAGGGACTGTAATTTGTGTACTTTGAGCCAGTTTGATTCCCAGATGATTTCCCCTCCCCGCCCCCTCCCATGAAGCCCCTTGAAGGGCTGTAATCCTGTGCTTACTGTTTTGAAAAAACTAAGAACCCTTTTCCTCTCACCTCTGTGTTTGAGTAACAAGTTTCAACAGCAACTTCACAGCACCACCTGGTGCTCATTTTTCAGTATTTTTCAGAGCTGTGTCAACTCAAGAGAACACCTTTCCCAGCCTGCAGAACTGGGGAAAGAGAAGCAGAAAAAAACGCCTTCTCCCAAGTGAAGACTATTTATTATCAAACAAAGATGGAGGGGAGGGGAGGGGGGAAAACAGGTAATGAAGCACAAACATCTTCCTGTCCTTATTTTGAAAGTAAAGTAACAACATGAAACTGCTGTTGCAAGTGGGTGGCAATTTTTAATGAAATGCAGCATTTCCCTAAATGTGGTTTATGAAAGAAATCAGTGGAGAGAAGTTACTGCAGTTGGAATCAGGGCCCAGTGATGTGGCAGTGTTGTTGGAGATAAACATTTATGACACCCTCCACTCCTTAAATAACGTTGTTTATCTTGAATGATATGCTTAATTAGGCCAAGGCATATCTGTCCAGAGCTGGGAGAGAACAACAGGGAAAAAGATGAGTGCCTTACAAACCACCCCCACTTCTGAACCTGCTTCAGAAACAGTTATTTTACACTATTTCTAATTAAAATATATAGCTTTGGTATCTTCCATGCTATTACAAATGTTTCTCAGGTGCTGGTAATCAAGTTGGCAAGACAAATGCTCAGGTATTTTTAATTCTTAATAGATTATTTAATAATTCCATAGCTTATGCTAAAAAATTGAAAACAGCTACAAAAAGGTTTACAAATATAATCTTAAAACCCCTTCACAAATGGTGGTAGTTTTCAACTCACAAGTCAAGACACTCATCAAGATGGGGGTTTCTGCCCTCCTGACTTAAAGCCTTGCTTTGGCTTGGTTATTTCCAATTTTCTACTTTACATATGCAACAGGAACATGCACATCTTTAGTCCATCTAAAAAGAAAGAGAAGCAATCAGTTTCTCACTATCCTTTACTGGTAGATAAAAAAAAAAAACTTCTTAAAAAGCAGCATCCAGGAAACATAGTCTTTCTTAAGACATTAAACATTTAGATCACTATTTTCTCAGCCTCAAAGCACAGGCATAGAAACCAGCAATCCCACATGTGAGTAACAACAAATTCAACCCCAGGCATTCAATGGGCTTTTATTTATGTTAATAAGAAAAACAGTAAAAACCTATACCATAAAATGTCTACTAAATGCAACAGAAGAACCATGTAAAATTCCTCTCATTTAAAACAGAGGCATCTAAATAGCTTGGTGATGATAGAAGCTATTGGATGATCCTCCTCTGCATCCAGCTGATGGCACTGAAATTCAGATTTAATAATAAAACTAATATATAAAAGCTTTCCAGGTATGTTCAGTGTAAATGAGCAATCACATATTACTGACCACACATTGGAATATTCATAGGAATTATAGGAATTAGCTGTAGAGCAATCCCTGCAATAAAAAAACGCATTTTCCAGCTTGTAACCAATGCAGTTCTCAGCCCTCAGTCTTCCAGCAGATAGTTTGGGTTGACAACCAGATATGGATCCTCATCAAAAGTCTCCTCTTCTCGGGATCCTCTCAGCCCAGACTGGGACAGTTCTATCAGAATGTGGTCCTGCAGCAGACAAAAGATTTGTATTAGAACAAGGTCTGTCCTTGAAAGGCATCTCCTTTTTGTACTGGTAGTACCTCTTAATTACTTAACCCTTTTAATTGTGAACTCCCTCTAACAGGTTCCTGATCCTAACAATTACATTCAGTGGAAATCTCTTATATAGTGCTGTTTGTATTTCTGTATCCTAATGTACAGCTAACACTACAGAAACACAGAAAAATATTCTGTAGGGACATAATATAGCACTTTGGACTTTTAGATGTACCCATTTCTATTTTATTTCCGTGCTTTTTCCATAATTATTGCAACAGGTGTTAAGCAAAGAAAGCATTTATACTGCACCCGTCAGTAACATGGGCACACAGAACAGGTTTCCCTAATTAGGAACGTATTCTATTAAATATGAAGCACTGCCCTTTGTAAGTCCAAACCCTTTTTCACTACCCACACATCTCTACACATACATAATGTGTCAGTCGGTGAATGACTCTCTCTATGATCTTCTTCTTATTTATTAGTTCTTCTTCAGATTCAATTTCAGATTCAATTTCCTTTAGATACCAATTAATAAGTTCACTCTTCTTTAATGATGAATCATCCTCTTCTGCAAAGAAAAGAATCTGTATAAGCTCAGCAGCAATAAGGTACCATTAAACCACTTGTATGTTTATATTTAAAATGTTAACAGAAATATGCTTTAACATGTTTAAGTAACATCAGATTTTCTTCTGTTCCTTAAAGCATGACGTTTTGTACAGGAGGTTGTTGTATCATGGTTTAATTGGAGATAATTTAGACTGAGAATTGAAGCTTTCAGTTCTGTGCACTCAAGTGGCTTCCAAATCACACCAGTCTTCAGCTACAAATCCTTTTCTGGATCTGCTCTGTTGACATGCTTCTCACTTAATGGGTTTTGACAAATGACTAAGATAACAGAGCTAAAATCTCCAAGAAGCCAATTTGTATCACCAGATGCAGTACTCTCCTGAGAATGTGTTGTCTTCACAGGACTGAAAATGCCCTGTGCAACAGCGTAAGTTGCAATAACAATTACTCCCGAGCTCAGGGACTGCTGTCTGTTTACTAAACAGAGTCTTACCCTCCTCTGCTTTCCTGAGATGCAGCACCAGGAGGTTGGAAATCCGTCGGTACTCAGCGAAGCCCAGCCTCAGAGAAACTTTGGGGGCAGCATCCTTGTCCACGTCCTCAGAATGGCCACTGATCCCGTTCACAAGGCCATTGACCCCAGCTGGAGCTTCTGCCTCACCTGTTTGACACACACCCACGGTTAGAGCTGCAACATCTTTCAGCTGTGTAATACCCTGAGCCACTGAAAAATGTTGCAGTGACCAACCAGATGGGCTGGTGAGGAAGGCTGAAGAAAGAGAGTTAAGAACAGAAGGCAAGATTTCTAGACCTCATCAGATGAGGGGAACAGGTGAGAAATGGAACACAAGCACACACTCAAACAAGAGAAGCTGGAAAGGCTGGAAGGACTTTCCCCTTTGAAAAAATTCTCTGAAAGTAATTTACCATTGACTCCATCTTGGTCCTCTTGATTCTCCACTTGCTGTTCATCATCTTGGTCTAAATTGATATCAGGAGTCTCAACCCTAATGATGGACTTATTTAAGAGCCTGAAAGCTTCCTTCACATGTTTTGGGTGAACCTGAGGAAGATTTGAAAAAACATGTATTAAATAGGCACCGTGGCTCTTCTGCTCTCCCAACAGGTCCAGAAACTCAACTCTCACTCTGACAAAGGGCTTTTCTATCCACCTCACCCAATTAATCCTAAGCAGTAACGACTCTGCAAGTTAAATTATATCCCACTACAAGTAGTCTGAGGCCACAGAAGGTTATGGATGGAAAAAGCTAACTGATGAATCTTTCAGGATTTAGTGATCATGTGGAGTCGATAAAAACTTTATTTAAGACAAGAACACTTGGAAGAAAGATCAGTGGAGCAAGAAACATGAAAGAAATGAGTCTAATGAGACTCTCCTCCAGAACTGAATAGCAAAAACTGGAGAAGTCATCTCTAGCTGAGCCATAAGCTAAGAGCTATCTGTTTCTTTATAAGTTAAATTTAATTTCAAAGAACCCAATGGGTGCCCTTCTTACACAACCAGTGAGCAAGGTTCCATCCCTGCATGTGTCACATAAGCCTTAATCAACATTTCAGAAGGCCTGCTGGGTTTTAAAGCAGGGACTAGAAGGGCAGTGGTCACACTACAGTTAATAGCCAGAACACAACATGCACTTCAGCACTGGTTGATGTGAGGAGGAGCTCAGATCACACATATGGGACTCTTGGGGAGATTCAGATACTTCAATGAACTTTGGCTTTTTAGATTGTGGATGGAAGAATGCTGAGAGATTGCAAACTATGAAAGATCAGGAAAGACACTGCCAACAGCCCTGGCTGATAGGAGATGACTGTTCTTCCCCTTGGTCATGATTTGACAGATAACAGGCTGAGAGTGCTGACACAACTGGAAACATGCCTGTTCTCAGTTTTTATCAGTTGAACTCAGTTTTAGAAGACAGACCTTAAACCCAGTGCTTCTGGCACACAAACTCAGGCTGAGTACGAGCACAAGCGAAAGCGCGACCCAAGCCCTCCTCCTCCCCCCCGGGAGTACGCCCAGTGTCCCACAGCACTGCCAGAACTCCCCCACACTCATGCAACACTTATACCCACTCCCAGGCAAGCCCTGGCACCTCGTCACAGCAGTGCATGCGGGCCATGGCCTCGGACAGCCGGATCATGCTCTCCAGCTGCCGCACCGTGATCCTCCAGGACGACCTGGTCACCCCGGCACCGTCGCGCTGCCGCAGCCGCTTGTACTGCTCCACTATGAAGTCCTCGGACTCCTTGGAGATCTGTGGGACATCAAACAGTAGCACAAGTGTGTGTGTTCAGACTACTCATGTTTATTCTTCTTGCATTGTGTTGGCAATTCCCAGACTTTCCCGTACTCGCCACCGCTTTTCTCTGAAACAGTCTATGCTGTACACAGACTGTACATAAATATAATGACAATCAATTATGTTAAAATTGTAGTGTAATAATGACTACACTCACCAGTGATATTACAATAACTACCTTGCTGCATTAATCATTTTAAAGAAGGGTTTCTGATAATTTCTACTTTTCCATTCCACTGACTTGTTTCTGGGCGTAATTCATGTCTGTCCACACCAGATTTTCTGTGTTTATAGACTTCAGAAAAATCTAAGACACAACCCCATCCAAGCTGCCACTGCAATAGACCCAAAAAAATCTGTACTTACAGCAGTTTCCCATGTTCTGTATTTTACCAAAAAGCAAGCAAAGAAATACTGAGGAACAATACCCTTTTAAAATAACGAAAAATAAACTGGCTAAGCAATAAGTCAATAAAATACAAAACTCTCTGCAGAAGCCATGCTGAGTAACTCATGCCCTTGCAGCATGAAAAAGCCTAAAAATGACCCCTCAATAGTTCCAGACAGAATTTAAGAACTGCCACCAAAGCAGTTAAGAGTACTGATCACACCAGCCTCAGCTGAGCTGGATGGGTTTCTGGAGTTCAAAAGAGTACATGGCTCCAAAATATGCTGTTTCCAAGTAATAGCTGAGTTTTTGGATACTTCTTGAGAGACCACCACACCAAGTGTCCCTGTGTTTGCTGGAAACGAGCACACAGCAGAGTGACTGTTCCTTGGGACGTCCCCTGACAGAACACCTTGCACAGGAAAGCAGAATTACCTTTGGTTTGAACTGCCTTGCAAACAGCAGATACCTCCTGATATCATCTAAGGAATAGACACGGTCAACAGACTCTTCTACCCTGGCATGCAGATCCACGATGCGTCTGGCAATGGCGTAATCCGTGACCTGGGATATTGGGGCTCTGTCAGATCACTGTCACAGCATCACCCAAACGGCAAGACAACAGTTATGCTCTCCCTTCCCATCCCTCTCCCTCACTTGTCATCCTCTCATGGCAGAGCTCGTTTTTCCAGAAGCCAAACTCTCTGCCAGAAGGTCCAGGAGAAAGCCCTGGAGATTTTTAATACAAGGAAACACAGCAGAGTAGGGATAAAAGGCAGTTTTAGGATTTATAACCTCTTGGAACTCTCCTGGGCTACAAGTCAGTCACAGAACAGGCAGAAAGTAGCACTTTGCAGCGTGGGAACTGCTTTCTTCCTTTTCAGCCTCCTCTGTCTCGCTCTCCAGTCCCTTCCCAATTAGGTAATCACTCTGAGCAGAACAACTGAACCAACATTAATCTCTGGATTCTCCACGTTCCCAAGGCAAATGCCACACAGACAGGTGGTAGCAGTGCCAGCCTTAGTGACCAGCCATTTGTAAAAATGACTAATGGTGTTAAGTTGTGGGTCAAATTACTACAGGATGAAAAGGCAGTGTCCTTGTATTCAGCAGAGCATGTTCAGATTTGTACTGCCAGCTTTGAGCTGCCCAGACAGAGCAGAAAAGCAGCAGCAAGACACTCTCATGGGATCTGCCTCACCTAAAATTGCAGGGGGCCACCAAGATGGTCAGAGGGCAGGAGGATATGATGTGAAAGGCCAAAAGAGCTGGGTGTGTTCAGCTTTGAAAAGAAAGCAACTGCCTCATTGGCCAGTACAGAGGTGAAGGAGCCAAATAGTTTCTTAGATAAGAGGCAACCAACATAAACTGAACTATTAGAAATTCTGATTATATAAAAGAGTTATGATATTTTGAACACATGAGAACTGTCAAACATTGCAGTAGGGGCCTAGAGAGACTGCAGAATCTCCATCCTTGGAGATACTCAAAATTCACCAGGTCAGGGGTCTCGGCAACTGTTCCCAATAATATGTTTGAGAGTGAGGTTAGACTTTTCTGACACTCTATATTGCTATATATACACTCTATATATTCTATAATTCCTTAAAATTACCTCATTACATTCATCCACAAGGATGAAGAAGAGATCAAAACGAGACATGATGGGAGCTGAGAGGTTTATGTTCTGTTTCAGTGACTTGGATCTGTCATAGCGCCCACCAACTGGGTTTGCTGCAGCCAAAATGGATGTCCTGGCATTCAGGGTAGCCTGACAGTGGGGGAAAAAAAAATTTAAAAAAAATGAGAATGGTATCTGTGACCACTTGCTAAACCAACTCATTGCAATCCAAATGGGTCAGCTTAACAGCTTTTAGATGGAGTTTCAAGGGAGGTATTACAACAATCATTCCTCAAAAGCACCCAAACTCTTTAACCAGCCCTTTCTAACCAGGTCCCTGTCCCAAGACAGTCTGATATATCAGTGTTTTAACATTGTCACACTCTTGCCAACAATACTGACACAAATCCTTAAAGCTGCTTTTCACTACACCCCATTTTTAGCAGTGCAAATACACGCTTTACCTCTACAAACACACACAAATCTACCCCTTGTTTTAGGGTTACTTCAAAGTTAGGATTTCCCCATTTTCTGTGTCCTGCCCACTACTACCTTTTTTCCTTTCGGTAACCTTTCTGATCTTTTTTGGGCATGTGGCACAAAACCTTTGCAGCAAGTGACGCCTGTGCTGCCACAGTGAGGCAGCTGCAGAGCTGGTACAGAAATCTGACAGGTGATAGTTCAGCAGAGGTAACAGCAGGTGATCCCACAGACTACACGGGCAAGTACCTTCACTCCTGCTTTGGTGATGGATATTGTCTGCTGCTCCATTGCCTCGTGGATGGCCACCTGATCCCGCACGTCCATCTTGTCAAACTCATCAATGCAACAAACCCCCTGCAGCGGAGGAAGGAAAAATAATAAGTGACCCAAATTCAACCACTGGTGGGAAAAAAAGGCATTGTTAGCACAGCTGGGGGCTCTCTGTCATTAACCAGAGCATGGTGGTGAGGCAGTAACTCACATTATCCGCCAGCATGAGCGCTCCAGCCTCGATGACAAACTCGTGGGACTCCTCATCCTTCACAACCGCGGCCGTCAGACCCGCGGCGCTGGAGGCTTTGCCACTGGTGTAAACAGCACGGGGACTGAACTCGTCCACATGCCTGTGGAAAGAAGGAATAACCCCCCCACAGTATTTAACCTGTCTCTCATATTTTAAGATATTATGAATTCATATTTTTTTAATATTTAGTGTCTTTTGAAAATATTTGGAAATTCGTACTTTCGTAACTACTTAAAGAACAAAAAAACCCACTCAGTCCATTCTTTGTTAATACCACAGGGGCTTGGTGAGTTTCCTCCAGCCCTGGTCCAAATGCTTCAACAACATCCAAACAATCCCTGGAAAATATTCTTATATATTTTATTTCCTTTTCCTCTGTTTAACACAGAAAAAGGCCCAGTACACATTTATAGCTCCAGTCACAGTGGGCAATATCTAAATACTGAGTTTCAACGAGATGCTTACTTTAGAAATTGACTCTTGGCTGTACTTGGATCACCAACAACACAAACATTGATGTCCCCACGCAATGAAGTGCCTTCTGAAGTGGTTTTGGGAACTCCTCCAAAAAGCATCAGCAGGACCCCACGTTTCACTTCATCATTACCTGTCCCAGGAAAGACACTCAGCTAAAAATCCAAAGAAAACACCACATTCCTCCTATTAAAAAAACCCTCAGCCCACCAGAATTTTAGAGTATTTGGGCACATCCACTCAGAGTTTATGTATTTGCTGAACATTCACCAAAACTGCATTTATGTGCCTGATACAGATTCAGGGAAGAATGACTCAGAAAAGAGCTGAATTCCTTCCTGCTACAGAACATGGGCCAAACCCAGCTGATCAGACTTTTCAGCCATAACCAACATTAAGCCCTCAAACAAGCTCTGAGCCAGAGACAACTGCAAACACAAGCACATGAACATGCACAGCAGCATGTAAATATCTGGGACCCTTTTATCTTCCAAAGGAAGCCCATATAAAATAGAGCTATACATAAAATATTAGTAACAACAATAATAGTAGTAGTATATGAAATAAATCCAACTGTCAGCTGTAAGGTTCAGTAGTAGAACACCCAACAGCAAACCCAACCCTTCTGACTAGTCTTGCAGGCCTTAATGATTAAATACAGCCAGTACTCAGAAAATAGAATTTCCTTTTCTAGCACAGCCAGTGCTGCAGAGGAGAGCTTGTGGTAGTTGGAACAGTGCTTTTACCCTTTCCCAAAATGGCACCACACAGAAAGGAAAAGGAATTAATATTCACACAAGTGAAGTCTTCCCTCTCTGAGGCCACAACTGGATTCTTACCATGGATAGTGGGGAACAGGCTGGTGCACAGATTGTGGTAAAGGTTCTTATCTTGGCTCATTTCAAAAACTTTTTCCCACTCTTTCACAGACATTTGGTTTTTAATGCTTTCTGCAGTCTGTTCTTCATCTCGGAGCTCTTTTCCACCAAACTAAACATAGGAAGTAAAACAGTAACAGAAGTAAAAACATGGTCACTAATGAATGTGAGCACTGCAGAGAGATTACAAAAACTCACTCTCTGAGTGTGAGTATTCATCTGTAAGAGGGATGGGAGGAACTGTTCAGAAAAGCTGCCCTTAGGCTAAGGAAACTCATCGCCTTATACCTTTAAAGACCAATAGACAATTTCCCAGCAGGCAAAACCAACGGTGTAACTTCAGTTAGTGAGAAAACTCCAGGTGAGATGCTTATACCCAGATTTTAAAAAAAGAGTAAACCAGTATGGCTTCCTTTGGCTAAATTTGGCTTTGTAACCATTCTTCATTAGCTGGAATTCCCAAGGTATTTTGTTACTCTGAAAAGGGGTCAGAAATTTCTACTCCCAGAAAATAACAGATGTTATTTTTATCCTACATGACAGTGAAGTTCCTACCAGAGTGATAGATTAAAATAACACACCATGCCAGAACCCAGACACAGTCAGTATTACTTATTATGCTGTAGTAACATCCCAAAATGTCATGTGATAAACCAGAGGGAACAAGAAGGATCCCTGTTTTCTCTGTGACAAAACGAAGCATTCGGATTTCCTAGAAGGAAAGGAAATGCTGCAGAAAGGGATGAAAGCTGAAGGGAAATACATGGACCAGTTACCAATAAACTGCTAACATTGCCAAATAATCACATCTGAGGAGAAAAACCTTGCTATACAAACTCAGTAAGAACTTAAAGACATGAAATGCGTACACAGGAAGGTGGCACACACACGTATTTAACGCTTTACCCTTTCCTGCTCCCTAACTTGAGGGAAAACCACGGGAGCAGAACTCAGAAACACCTCTGAATCCCTTCCCTTTCCAGACTCACCCGTGGATTTGTTGGTGCAACATAACAGGCCAGGAAGACCAGCTTGTAGGAGAGCTCTCGGACGCCCAGGGCGCGCAGCCCCCGGATGCCTTCGGTCTCGTAGCCCTCCGTCCCCATGAGCCGGGAGCCGGTTTCGGCACGCAGCCCTGCCGGGAGAGCGGGAGTCAGGACAGCACGTCCCGGGAGGAGCAGGGGGGACGCCTGGCCGAGCCCACGAGCAGCACCAACAGACCTGGTGTCGAGAGCTGGGACACGTCGGGCACGACGATGAGGGAGCCGGTGAAGTCGCACTTGTCGCCGGCCTGGGCGGACTCCACGGCCTCGGCGCGCAGGATCACCTCCACGCTCCGCGGAATGCTGCCCCGAGGCAGCTCCCCCTGCGTCTCCTGGATGCGGACCTGGGCACACGCAGCGGGGGTTAAACACTCAGCAGACTGTTTCAAAATACAGCGAGCAGCCCCTCGCTGCTGCATTCCATGTCCGGTTCCTCTCGCAATAAGACAACTAAAAACATCCCTTCGCTAATCAGCACCTAGGGAGCCTTGGGGAAACTTAGAAAGATGTACAGGGGCCACAGTGAGCAATTCTGAAAACCAGCTTGAAAACTTCAGTTAACACAGCTGACATAAAGTATTACTGCAGGATGTGAAGTGCTGAGGATCTGGGAGAGTAAATCGATGTGGAAGGAAAACCACTGCAGATTCTGGAAGACACCTCTTTTTTGACTTGTATAAAAGAAGTAAGAGTGATGTACCAGCAATACGAGACTAACGTTGGCTTGAATAGGTGGGGTTTGAGTGGCTTACTTAGACAATAAATGTCATGCAATAAAACTGGTTTGATACTATTAATTTCCTCTCCTTAAACATAAGCCTTCAGCAGACAGAAAGAAACTTTCTCCTGAAATTCCAGGGCCTTTTCTGGAGGCCTTTTCTTGACAGAACCAAAACTAACTGTCTTCAACGTGTAGCAGACCAAAGGACACCTTTCAAACACCACAGGCACACCATTGTCAGTCATCACCCCCCAGTTTCACCCCGCTACCTTTTGGAAATCAACAAATCTCGACTTGTTTGTGTCCAGCAGGAATCTCCTTCTGTTGGCACAGACCGGGTTTCTGCAGATGTTTGGCTGTGTGTATTTGAACTGCTGTTCCACGTCCTTGATGACCGTCTGGCAGTCGAGGCACATGAAGGTGCCGCTCACCAGCTCCGGGTGCACGGGGTGTGTCCGAACCACCTGCCCGCTGATGCGCAGCAGGGACCCGATTTTAGCTGAGGTCAGCTCCCGGATTCTGGTTGAAACAGAAACTCACAAGGATTAAATTACTGAGGTCACAGTTCTAGGCCCAGGATACTAAGATACAACACATTTCTATTCAAGAGCTGCTGTAACAGATAAAAGAAACGAAGTTACTAAAATATATTCTCATTTTATGATTCTACATATACTTTTAGATTAATACTAAAGGTCAAATCAATGCAAAACTACTTTACAGGTACTTCAAGAGCAACATACATTCAGTACTTTGTTTTAAATTAGTGAAGTTACATTTATTTATGGAATATGACAAATTTAAGTATCTGATTGTGATTCACAAATGAAAAGCTTTTAAAAAATACCCTGCACAAGGTCAGGAAACTTCTTCACAACTGTTCCGGTCAACTGCACATTTCACACTATAAAATCCAAACATTTTCAGTGTGCTTTCCCACAGTTTTCCCAGCAGTAAAAATGCACAAGTTCCTGGAATTATAAATCATCTTACTTGTGTCTGGTAGGCAGGTCTTGGAATGCAACATAGAAGTCCTTGTTTGAAGGAACATTTCCATGGTCTCTGGCAAAAGTTTTAGTTGCTCGGCAGAGGTAAGGATAAACCCTGAAATACAGCAAAAAATGTTCAAATTTTACAGAAGCCATCAAAATGCCTTCGCTGATTTAGACTACTGCAAAGGCTGGGATCACGTTTCCAGGTTCTGGCTTTTAATGCCACATTATATAACACAAAAAACCTGAATTCAATATGCTAAATGTGAGAATACTGCATGATAATATCATTTGCATTACTGCTTGATAACAGTCTTTTTAAAGTCTCATTTTATGCCACTTTTATCCCTACATCAAGAAGTGGGCCTTCAAAATAAGTGACTGGCTCAATAAAATATTTTCAGAGCATGAAGTTTTTGAGTTTATTCTGCATTCCCATACTGACCACCTATTTCTTTACCAGAATAAATACCATTGCCTGGTTAATTCGTGGTTTCCAGAGAGGAATCCACTGAGAAATGTTTTGAGCCAGTAAAAAAATAAACTCTCAAATATGAGTGTTTTCAGGATACAGAAAGAAGATAAGCCTCTAGTTTTTTTCCATAACAAGCAAGACATTATGGGCCTGAGACACAGCTGCAGCAGTGCTCAGCTTTACCTGAAAAAAACTTCTAGACTTTACCTGTAAAACTCCTCCTGGACAGTGGTGGAGAGCTGCTGGTTGAACTGCTCCAGGTCGGCAAAGCTGACCACCAGCGTGTTCCGCTCGGGCCGGATCAGCTCTTCGGCGTCTCGCAGGTACTTGACCTCCCCATCGCTATTCTGGAACCTGAGGGGGGTTCAGGAAAATGTTTCAGTCACACACCAGGCAGCAAGAGAATACCTCTGAATGCAGAAGAGAAGGCAAAGAGAAGGATTGCTCACATTAAGGCATCCCACAATGCCTCGCAAAGCCTTTGTCTAACAATATTCCTTCTTCCACCCCCTTCCAACATCTGTTCTATCAACAACCCAGTGCAGATGACCCGGGTTTGCATTCCATACAGCAGCAGAGATGTTCCAGTGCCACGGTTTTATTTAGGGTTTAACAATGACTGCATCAGCAAAAGGGGTTCTGTTTCCTCGGGATGACACTCGTGGTTTCCTTCTTTGACACCGACTCGGGAGTCAAAACACAGGGAGCAAGAAGTATTAAGGTATAACATCCAAGCCGTGGAAAGGGTTTTCAACGCGGCTGCCTCAAAACTTTGTTAAAAGGGACCAAATGCACCTAACAAATCACAGAATCACAGCCTGGTTTGGGTTGGAAGGGGCCTTAAAGACCATCTCGTTCCAACGCCTTGCACGGGCAGGGACATCTGCCACCAGACCAGGCTGTTCCAAGCCCCAGCCAGCCATGCCTAGGACACTTCCAGGGATGGGGCATCCACAGCTCCTCCGGGAAACGTTCCCGCGAAACTGAAACCGCCCGCGAAACAGAAACCGCCAGCGAAAAGCATTCTGGGAAGGATTTTGCCAACCAGAGAAGCACCGTGCTTCCTTCCAACACCCCGGCAAAGCAGACTCCTCCCGGCAAAGCCGTTCCTCAGAGCACAGGACCACTTTTCCGACCGAGGGCCGAGGGGCGGGGGAGCCGGGCCCGGACAGGCTCTCCCCTAATGGCGGCCCCTCCGTGAGGCACTTGCGGCCCTGCCCGCCCTCCTCCAGGCCCGGCCCCCGGCACTCACTCCTCTAGGAAGTCCAGGAACAACTTCTGGCACTTCTCGGCCACCTCATCGCGGAGCTGCTGGTGCTGCTGTGCCGCTCCCCCCGCCCCGGCCGCCGCCGCCGCCGCCAGGTCCATCCCGGCCGCTCCCGCTGCCCCGCGCCTGTTCCCGCCACGCCGCTCACCACGTGGGGCGCGCGCCCGCCGCCCCCGCCAATCAGCGGCCGCCGTCCCGCACGGCGCCGCCCCCCGCGGCCGTTTTCGCGCCAAAGGCCGCGGGCGGGGCCGGGCGGCCCAAACACCCGCCCGGCTGCGGAGCTGGCACAGGCACAGGGGGAAGGGTTTGGCAGGGCTGCCCGGGGCACAGACACAGTCACAGACAGGGTGTTACGGCGGTGGAATGAGCCTGGAAGCTCGTCTACAGGGACACATCCCCCTAGACCAGGTTGCTCAAGACCTTACCCAGCCTGGCTTTGAATACCCGCAGGGTTCGGGCATCCACAGCCTCCCTCGGCAACCTGGGCCAGTGCCTCACCACCCTCACAGTAAAGACTTTCTTTCTAATGTCTAACCTAAATCACCTCTCTTTCAGTTCCTACCCATTACTTCTTCTCCTCCCACTAGGCCCCCCATTCGGATACTGGAAGGTGCTAGGAGCTCTCCACACAAGCTTCTGTCCTCCAGGCTGAACAGCACCAGCCTTCTCTGCCTGTCTCCATAGCGGAGGCGCTCCAGTCCTCCTACCAACTTCATGGCCCTCCTCTGGACTTGCTCCAGCAGTTCCCTGTCCTTATGCTGGGGACACCAGAACCACGGGCACAGACGTGTCAGCTGTGAGTAATTTCAGCAGAGTCTTCAGCTGCTGTGAAGCCTCCGCAGGGCACTGGTTTCCCAGAGAAGAAAGGAGCTACAGTAGCGGGAATTAAAACTCCTCTGGTAGTCTCAGGGTGCTGCTGAGGAAGCGCAGATCCAGGGGATCCCCACAGTGCGCGGGAGGCACTGGGGCAGCTGCTCACCGACAAGACACACCGCAGGCTGCAGCTGAAGGACTGGCCCCAGGAGAGAAGGGTGTAAATGAAGCCAGGTGAGGGTCAGGCTGTAGTTTGGAGAGATGGCTCCTTGTTGGCAACACAGGATGGTGGAAGGTGGTAACATTTGCCAAGCGGTGCCATGGCTGACAGCCATTCCCGAATGGCAGCTGCTGGCACACGCTGCCTGCCAGCAGGAACCACTTCAACATCGATGAAAAATTGCTTAGAATTGCTCTGCCACCTGCAAAGTCATTAATCTCTGCCTAAAGTGGGAATTTTGCTGTAATTAAGGCAGCTAAGGGCTCCTTTTCAGTCCTGAAACCCTGCAAGAAGTGCCAGCAGCACCAGACTCCTGCAGCAGTGTTGGTTCCAGTGATGGTGCACTTGCCTTAGTGAGCAGAGACCTAACTGCAAAATGGTAAAAGAATCTAACTTGGTAAATTTTAAAACACTTGCAGTCAATAAATTCTATGTTTTGTGAGGTAATACTAGCAATAACATGCACAAGTTGGTTGTGAGACTTATTTTAAAAGAATAATTCATCTTAGATAATTTCTGTTTTTTCATAATTTCTCTCTACCAAAATGATAAAAAAAACACCCTACAACCCCCACAAGCAGATAAATACAATACTCAAAAAAGACACAGTAATTAATTCAAATCTGTTTGGGCAAGTTGTGTACTCCACAGGTGGCTGTCCAGAAAATACACTGTTTTTCCAGGCTCTTTTTGGCCAGCAGGAACAAGCTCCAAGGGGAACCAATACTCGCTGCATGGTGTATGGGATGGAGGGTAACTATGGACTCCTGTGCCCTGCATGAAACCATTCCACCATATGGGATATGCTGGAAGCCCAGTCTGAACTGGAGTCCAAGGCAGCCATGTGGTGTTCCACAGTGGACCCTGTCATGGTGTTCCCCTCCATCCCTTTGGCAGCAGAGTGCAGGCCACGGTTTGCCTTCACAGGCAGTGGTGTCCAATGCACCTGGCACTGACAGGCACAGGGTGGAAGCACAAAGTTTTCCTGCTTTTCTTTTCCTCTTTCCCCGTCCCACTGGGCAGGAGCAGGCAGCTGTGTGGTGCTGAGCTGCCAACTGGGGTTATCCCAGCAGGTGTGGGCAGCCAGGGGGAGCCAGTCCTGCACTTGGCTGCCAAAAGAACAGCCTGAGCCCTCCTTCCTGCTGGGCACATTCAGACAGCTCAGTGAACACAGATGGGTTTTCACAGGAACATGGTGTAGTTAAACTTCTGAAGCAAACTGAAGCTTTGTGTCTGTTTTGAGCAGATGACTCCCTGGCTATTCCTTACCAATGTTCTTTATAGTTCCTTAGTTTAAAAAATTGCACTACGGTAATTCCCATCTGTATATCATGAAAGAAAATACAAGCAAACCCCGTTTTACCTGGTGGAGAGGCAGCAGCAACATGGACTCCACGTAAATTGCTGAACTCCCTGCAAGTTACTGGATATAAAGGACAATACAGGTTTTACTTTTCCAGGACTACTAAACCAGAGTTGTTACCTATCAAAGCAACAAAAAAGTTCTGAAATTACTATTTGCAAGGTTTCAGACTAAGCTCTAAGACTGTGCAGCTCCCACTGAAATATCCCTGTTAGCACGACATTCAGAACAAATGCACTTTGATTTATGATCATAATTATTTTCTGTTAGCTAAGAGAGACTGCATGAAAGGATCTGCATACAAAGGAATCGGGGCCTCCATCCAAACTCTTGTTCTTGTGCAGCTACTGTGAATAAAATCAAACCACAGCCCGAGCCTGAGTAACTCTTAACAGAACTGGGATGAGCACAGTAGTTACAGGAACGTATGCACAAAACTTGCTGCCAAATCTAGAGCAAGAAACAGTCCTCAGAATACTTCTTTTGTTGGCAGGAAATTTAAGTCAGTAATTTTGCTCCTTATTAGAAGGATGCGCTCCCGAAGTGGAATATATTACCAGTTCCGTATGAACAAAAGTAATTAAATTAAATTCATTCCAGTTGGCTTAGTTGAATAAACAACTGTTTTGAAACTTGGATTCATCAGTAGTAAGTCTGTGAGGATATGCTGTGTTTATAATCCACTTAGTTCTGCAAAGTATGACTGGGTATACTGCAAGATTTTCAAGTCAGTAATTCGGGAAAGATTCCACAGTAAATTAATTACAACAGACTCATAAGCAAAGCTGCAAAGTGTTATTTCCTTGAATTGTGTGACTTCTAAACAAAGTTTAACTTCTACATTTCCAGTACTTTACCTGACTGACCTTTAGTCTGATTGTTTTCTAATGGAGAACTCTTGTCACAAGACATTAAAATTAAATCTTGTTCAATGGCAGCTGCAAAAGATGATTTGCCCTTTTGTGAAACTCTACACAATTTACACACAGCCTCACTGACCTTTTGGTAGCACAGCCAATATGTGACTTCTCTGGCATTTAAAAATCAAGGTAGCAACAATAACACAGACTGTCTAAACCGTACTTCCGACTGAAAGCTTTATCATGGAAAATGTGAAACAAAAATTAAGTCAGGAACTACAAATATATATATGAATATTTGAGTAACTCTACTGCAGTGCCTCAGTAAGGAATTTAATCCTTTGCTCTTTGGCATCAACACTTACGAAAATGTTTCAAATTTGAAAAACAAGTCTCAGATGCAGCCCACACAAGGAAGTTTCGAATGCACTGGTTCCTCTCCAAAAGCAGGGCACATCCTCTGGGCTGGGAGGAGGAGGATGAGGAGAAGTAAGTTTGTGCATCACTGCAAATCGAGAAGGTTCAAGTGACTCATTTGAGAAAAAGGACGTCTAGAAAGAATTTTAGAAGTATTTTCTTTTAGAGAAACACCCAACTTCTCTAAATGTACAACAGTCGGGCTGTTGACAGCATTTATACATTAAAGAAAACTCCTGAAATAGGCTGACTTACATAATTCTCTTTTTTTTCCTTGATAATAAGACGTATGAAATCCTTGGTGATTTGTTTTGCTTGTTATTCCAGAGGCTGGGTCAGGCAGGAAAACACATGACCTACTCTCAAACTCACTGTCCATTTATTTTCTCAGGATATTATATATCCCTTGTGTATTCCAGGAGCATGTGTAAACTTCTATCCTTTCTCAAAGAGTAACATAAAATAAAGAACAGGTCTACGGCTTGTATACATCCTTAAAAAAGAAGGGGGGGGGAGAAGATAGAAAGAAAATAAATTTAAACTTTAGCCAGTTATTGCATTGTTAAAAAACCCCAAACAAACAAACCTTATTGATTCATTATTATCTTGAGAGGATATAAAGGAAAAAACCAGAAAGACAGATTTGTATCTAATTTACTTTGAGAGATTTATTTCAACCTGTTTTCACAATTTCAAACAAAGACTTCTTGTTAAGAATGTTCATCTCACCTGCTTCCCTACCTGACACTCATGTAAGTAAATTAACAACTGGCTGGTCTCCTCCTGATTTTAAAATTGCAAGCATCCAGTACCTTTGAGGCAGTACTTCAGAATATTCAATCTTGCTGACATAAGTTAAAAATGCAAAATGGTTATTGCATAATTTATTAAAATGTTTAGAAAAATGATACAATTTAATGTGACACTAGAATAGTAACTCAAAGTGTCACATTTTCCTTAGAAATGTGCACCGTTGCCAATACAAAGAGTCCTGATCTGTTAAAATATTTCCCTTCAAATAAACAACTAAGGATAAAAAAAAAAATGTGGCACTTTAAAAAGAATTTTTTTTTTAATTGCATATCACAATGCTCAAATCAATACAGGTTCAATGCTTGCAATCATCTGCTGTTTGCAGGGCACATCTCCAGCTTTCGGCAGCAGCTTGTGTCAGGGCGTCAGCCGTTTGGGATCCCGCGGGAACATGGAGGTCTGGCGGACATTGTGCAGCCCCAGGTACAGCATGGTCACCCTTTCCAGCCCTGCAACAGAGGAAAGAGACCGGCAGTGCAGTCAGTCTGTTGTTCAAAACTCTTAGGAAGCTACAGGTGCTTCCCCCAGCCTCACACACCAGAGACTGAGGTGTCTGACTGTGAAAGGAGTTAATGAAAGCAACGTGCAAAACTGTCAGCTCTTATCAGTAAAATGCCTAGAACCTCTTTTTTTTATATTTTTATATGTAAAACACTCACACCCATGACCCAAAGCCTCTCAATACCTTTGCTGAAACAACTACCATGAAACTGATCAGTGACACTCAGTCAAACCCCTGACAAGAAAGAAGCAACCACTTCTTTCTCCTCACTGCAGAACAGCTTCAGAAATGCAGAGAGACCCATAGCTGCTGGAATGATGGAAGCTTTGATAAATCCATACATAATACAGTGTGTTCTTGCTTCCTTAAATTTTTCTCATTGGTCAAATGTGAAATTAAGTGCCATATTTGAAATTATGGCACTTTTTCTGGTGATCACCTACTTTTTAATTGCCTGACTGCACCAATAATATTTTGCCTATTTATTTTATGATGATCCTTATATTTTAACTTCTCCCCTTGAATTTTCCAGGATAAACAGCCCCACAAATTTATCTAACAAAGCTACTACTATGGATTTTATACCGAATTCTTCTTGAGTCTGAGCAGTGTAAGTTAAGCTCAGGCTAACACAGACCAATATAAAACACAGACACTCACCTATTCCACCACCTGCGTGTGGGGGTGCTCCAAACCGAAAGGAATCGATATAAGCCTTTATCTTCTCCAAATCTAGAAAGCAAAAATAGCTGTTTCCCACCTGCTTAATGAACCCCAAGCCAAACTTATAAAAGTGACTACAGGACTGCAAACACAACAAACAATTTACAGACCAGCAGTGGGGTTTTACTAATTGAAGGTATAAATTATCCAGGACTATCTAGAAATTATGACTGTAACAGATTTGTTTTATAATTTTGTTAATAACTCTTTGTCAAGGAGATGTTGGGGAACTAGTTTCTTATTACCACCACTCTAGATTGTTACACAGAATTAGATGGATTAACACTAAGAATGAAACAGTCCTGTGGGTTTACCACTACTGCCATATAAGAAATTCTGCCCCAAATTCCTCCTCTAAAGGACACAAACCCAGTCATGGCCTGTATTCTGTTAAAGGGACTCGTTACCGATGCCGTGATGTCTGGCTCTCTCTGTCAGCAGCTGAGGGTCGTGAATTCTCTGAGCTCCAGACAGGATCTCCTCCCCTCTCATGAACATGTCGTAAGAGTTAGAGGTTTTCTGGAAAAACAAAGATGAGTTTATTTCCTACCCGCAGTTACTCCATAGGTGGCAAACATGCACCCCTCAATAGCTTTGCTTATGATGTCCGAAGTTGTGCAGTAAGAGCAACATTTATTTGGAGCCTGCCCAGGAATTACGGCACTGTGGCTCCTCCTCAATACACTGGACCTGATTTAAAAAACTGAAGTTCATCACGTGGCCCTTGAAAAATCGTTACACCTGCATGTAGTTATCCCAGCAAGAGATGCTCCAAACATATTTATCCTGGATTTAGGAATAAACTGGAAATGTAAAAAATCATGTTTTATGTTACAGCGTCTGCTGCTCTGGGAGAATGTTTTTGCCACTTTCCAGTGATGGCAGCACTGTTTGACCACGGAGATCTCTTCATAAAGCTCTCCCAATCCTTCTGGTATGTTTTCACCAGTGAAGAACAACTGAAAACGTTTTACAAGTCATGTAACACTGACCTGCTCTTGTTACCAGAATTTTAACTTTAACAGCAGATCATAGTGGGGCTGGAGTTAGATAATCTTTAAGGTCCCTTCCAACCCAACCCATTCTATGACTCTGTGGTCATATAAATATGCTTCATCTATATTGTCAAGTTATCCTCACACAGCATAACTTAAACTGGAAAAAAAAAGAAAGAAACACATTGACAACAACAAGGAATTTTACTTACAGGGTTGGCTGGATCTGGCATTGTGTAAAAAGGCCTCACAGCAAGAGGGTATTTGTCCAGAATATAGAAATCTGTGTCATACTGAAAGAAAGTAATTTAAAGCACTTAGTAAAAGAGAAAATTACATACAAAACAAATTGCAAAAGGAAGATACAACCAGTAAATCTCTGAAATAAAATTTTAAAAAAATCTCCCAATAACTTCCCAAAATATTGTCTTAGAAAATGAGTTATCAATAAAAGTGGTGTATTATTTCTCACTTTCCCAATACTCCTTCCAGTGTAAACATACAAATGCTTAGCAGCAAAATGCGTTGCTGTAGTAACAGGCACTTTTTTTCCCCCCGAAGATCTTAACCTTTTACTATAGATTTAGTCAGAATCTGGTTTGTTTTTTTAATTACAAGAACAGGTTCTGGAACATACTGTCCTGCTTGGTGTACTCAGTATAACATGATAGAAACAAACATAAAAGATTGAAAGTGGTTGAAATGGTTTAGTAATGATAAAGACAAAACTGACAGTAGATTAAAATACACAGCATCAAAATGGGAATGCAGTCAGGCGCATGCTCCTGGTAATCACAAACTCATCACAACTTTTGCATGTTCTGAAATATTGTATTGTCAATAAGTGTGTAAAAGGTTGTTTTATAAGAAGCATTTATACCAACCTAATGACCCCGTAACATCAGGTTTGAGATTCAACAACAAATGCATTTATTCCAAAATAACTGTTACCTTTTCCTTTACCAGGCGTCCCAGGAGCTTTTCATTTGGTGTGCTGAAAAACATTATCACCATTAAAATTGATTTAAACTTGTACTAATTACATACTTCATAAAGCTAAAATTATTTCAAGCTACAGATCTGTGGCACCCTGACCCTTAGAAAATCCAGTACTTGTTTCTGAATGCTTTGGATTGTGTAGACAGAAATTGCAGCAATAAAGTATATTTATTTGTTTCTAAATATTTTGCACTGGTACTAGATATCCAGTTAAATTAACTGATACCTAAAGATATCCTTGCTCTTAATAGAACTACTTGCTAATCACCATATTCTGATTACTGAAGATCTGTGTATTCTATTTCCCACTGACATATATCCTGTGAGTGAGAAACACCATGGACAGTTGTTAGGACATTATTTTGCTCTATCAAACTCTTAAGATTGAAACTTTATTTGATGCACAGATTTATTTAACTGTAAAATAACACACTATCGTAAGGGTACTGGATATATTATGGGAAAGAACAGAAATGTTTCCGTTCATCAAGTGTCTTTAGAAAACCTTACATATAACCAGTTAATTAAGCCATCCTTTGGTAAATCAATGGGAATGCATCAAAATTGCTTTATCGTTCTCCCAAGAGGCAGAAGAAAGAACTGGAAAAACGTCACTTAAAACAAAGACCTTGAGATTGGAGAATCTTTTTGTTTAATCCTACTCAAAAACATGGGACGATTCACATGAAGGACTGCAACTCACACACACACACGAACACTTCTTATCCTCAGAAGGTTCAAGCTGCTCTCACTTAATGTTGTGAGATATTTTCTTTCAGATTTCAGAGTTTGTACCTGCAGTCTATGATAAAAGAAAGGACTATTGTCATATCCACCCATTTATTTGTCGAGGTATCTGGATCTAAGTACTGTTTATTCCTCTAAAAGCTGTGGTTCCTTCTTGAGGGCTGTCAGGTGCTCAGGACAAAACTGACACTTTACTCCCACATTCACATTTATGTGCTGCCAAAGTACCTCAGATCCTCTTCATCACCCATCTCAACTCCAGCCTCCCTAAGCATGGCCACACCTTCACGATATTCCAGCCTCAGGGTCGGCTCCAAGAACTTAAATGGCTCACATGGGAACTGTTTGCCCACTGTCTGAATTTCAGTTTGGAATCTACATATGAGGAAACAAGAACAAAAGCCAAACACAAAACAATCAAGAACTTGCGTCTAATAAAGATTTTGCAATGGCAATACGTTTTTGCCACAAGAGGTCCCTCTTGCAACATAAAAACTGTATGAAAGCCACTTCTGGAGAAATTCTGTACAGTCCTAATGAAATGTTTCATCAAACTTAGTGCATCTACTTCAATCAGATACATGTTGGTATTTTCCTATTACTTCTGTTCAATTCCTTTTGTAAGAACTAATCGACTAGGTCAAAATTTCACAGTAAAGACATTGAGAAATCATCCCTTTGAGATTTGTAATATTTACCTGGGTTCTTCTTTGATTTGAGTAATATCCTATTTCAAATATAAACAAGAAATTTCATTCTGGACAGATGAAAATATTTGCATTTCTGTTGCAAGACAGTCTAATCTGTAAACAAATGAAAACCACTTCCTAAGGTTTTTGTCTGGCTTTTTAATGAGTTAGACTGTGAATAATGGAATATAATCTTTCCTGCTATCATGAAACAGATGCAGCCTGGTATATTAATTTTTTATCAGGAAAACTTTCCTATATAGTAAATATTAGGATAATTTTCAAAATAGAACAATCTACCTATAGTGGCACAAAAAGAAGGACATTTTAAATTAATGATGGATCATTTCCGTTAGAAATTCCTTCCAACAGCAAACAGCAAGTTTCTCAGTGAAAGCCAGTACACTCCAGGAGCTGCTAAAAGTAGTTTACTGGCCTATGGCTTGAGTGAACTTTAAAAGTCAGACATGAAAAAATAGTTAAGAGCAAAGCAAAAATGTTTGTTTTGAAGTTCTGTTGTAGATCAGATTATCAATGATTATCTGACACGCTGAGGATAAAATGCTCACCTACTTCACACCACAGTGCAAGAGATGTCAAAGAAAGAAAATTGTTCATTAAAAGAAGGAAATGCTCTTATTACCTTTCCTGAAGCCCCTTGAATATCTGCACCAGGGTATCTGCGATCTCATCAACCACTTCATGATAGTGATAATTAAAAGCCATTTCAATATCCAGACCAACAAACTCAGTCAGGTGTCTGTGTGTATTGGAGTCCTCAGCTCGAAATACTGTGAAGTCAAAAAACAGAAATTCTGACCGACCTGAAATTACCATTCCACTTGGAAAAACAGCACTGACAACCACATCAGCATTTGGACCAGAGAGACATGCTGTTCTTAGACACAAAAATACTTGCTGAAAAGCAAAGGGAAAGCTCGTAGACTCGGAGCAGCATTTGCACAGGGACAGCACTACTGCAGCTGTGCTGCTCCAAGGATACAGGGCAGAGCAGACCCTGGAGAGGCAGGATCTCTCCTCAGACCCACACACACAAGTGGAAAAAACAGGCAAACTTTCAGGCAGGCCAGAACTGTCAGATCTGAAAACTGATCAGAGGAAGTGGACTTGTACACGTGTGTGTCTTCTGGGATGGGGTTTTTGTTTTCAGATGAGAGCGACATAAACATGTCTTCCTATAAACCATGACTCATTTGTTAGCACTTAACAAGAAATTTAAGATCTTCTGAATTACTTGGAATTTTTTGTTTTTATTCTATAAGCTCTTACTGACTTGTTTTCCAGCATTTACAGGTTATGTATCTTTAAACCATCTGAGGTTTTAGAAAAAAAATTTGTATTACTTTTGAGAAAGACAGCATGGGACTGGAAATTATTAATTTTTTATTATTTACTGACAGCCCAGTTAAAGCACGTTCTAAATAATGTTGTTTGGTACATGTACAAAAGTAAGGGCTAAGTCTTTGTCAATATGCCATCTCAAACATAGGTTGCCTATTTTAACTGGTTAGTACCAGGCAAGTAAAGGCACCTACTGGGCACAGTGAACAGGAACCTATGGCTGCAGTTACCACGGTAGTGTCCCATGTTTTACTAACTTCATCACATTATCAATTTCCAATGCAACCCTATTCTTCCTCCTCACAGAACAGCACTGGAGAAGAGTATTCCACCTTCGTTTCAGCATTTGAGTTTTGTTCCAGCAACTCCTCTGTCAACTTTACTCTCATTAGTTGCCTCAACTGCAATTTGTGTTTAGTAAGTGAAACTGTATTAAGTGAAACCACTCAAAGCTTTCAGTGCTGCAGCTGCTAAAAGCCATCAGGGCCCACTTTACACAGTGGATAAAGCAAAGCTTTTCTTACCTGGCCCAACACAAAAAACCTTGTCAAAGTCAGCACATATGCACATCTGCTTGTACAGCTGTGGGGACTGAGCCAGGTAGGCACTGGTTTTGAAGTAGGATACAGTAAACACATTGGCTCCTCCTTCACTGGCAGCTGAAAAGCAAATGCTTTTATAAGCAACTATTAAAATAAAATTAAGTAATTACTAAAAACATGAAAAAATAAATCAGAGTTAGAACAGCAGATTATAGTCTAACATTTAGAGATCAGATTTTTCTTCAAAGCATATTAGAGGAAAAGGATGTATTAGCATCCATTCATGCCAAGGGAAATTCTGCACTCAGAACTGTCACATCTTGTCTTGCAAATCTGCAAATTCATTTGGGGTAGTCTAAAATGTTACTGTTCCCAGCAGTCCCTCATCCTTGCAGTGAGAACAGCAGAGAATATGTTTGTACCACCCCAACTCCCTGCAGCCCAATGTTTCTGTGTCCACCACTCTCTGTGGGTGACACAGCCTGCCAGGGGTCAGCTGCAGAGCCCGCCATCAAACTGCACGCCCTGTTGGGCCAGGACCATCCTCTCTAACCGAAGGCACAAATACCTCTCACAGCCAAAAACAGATCATCAGGGGACATGTGCCAAAGGGATAAAGCTTTTTCTCAGTGTGAGGCAGTTTTCACAGAGAGTCAGTTACCTTGAGAGCACAGGAACCAAGAACACGTCATTTGTATCCCTTCCTGCAAACTGCCTACCAGAACTGCAGCACGTCACCTGCCACTCCCCAGCGTGGGACAGGAGGGGTACAGTGGCCTAACTTGCTAACAAAACATGCCAGAGAAAAAGATTAGTTAATCACCTCTGAAAGGTCTAATGTTCATCTGACTCTAGGTAAACTACTTTATTAATCTTATTATTACTGACCATTCCACTGAGGTTAATGTTTCTTTTCTTTCATCACCACTACTCCCACTGAAACGGTTTCAGTGGGTATTTACAGTTATTTTTCAACACAGGTAACTTTTAAAACCTCAGATTTTGCAACGCTATGATATTTAAATTTGAAGTTTAGTGAAGATTGTATTGACTTAACTTAGTTAATTTTGCAAAATATGGTCTCATTCAAACAATAGGATGCTTGCTTGCCTGCTCTCAATGGTACACTGCACAGTAAGAACAGCACACTTCCTCAAAGGTGCTACATAAATAAACTACTTGGGAGTCTTTTAGTATTTCATACTGCTTTAACTGTCTTGTAGGAAAAAGCTTACCTATTCTTTAACATACTTTCTATGTTGGAAGAATAGTTGCTTATATGTATTTTGTTAAAAAGTCCATTTTTTAATCTCAGTCAAGAGCTGTCTTCAAAAATATAAATAAAGAAGTATGAAATTCACTAGGAAAAATGTATCCATTTAATGAATATACATACAGTGAGAGCAGCACAAATACTCTGCCCTAATTTTCCATGCCATATGTCTTAGTGGCATCAACAAAACCTTAAAAAACAATACACCAATTTGACTTTTGAGAACAATACAGCAAATCAACAGGACTACAAGCAAAATACACATTTCCAGACTTAAAGTCCGGCTGAAGCTGTTATGCCACATTTCCAAAAAGAAAGAGGTCTACTGTCACTTTCTTTTTAGCCATGTGCTCATTGTTGAAGAAGTGACAAGTTATCTATTATCATATTTCATGCAATTATATGTTTATTATAACTTACAATGGAATCTGCTTTTAATCTAAATTAGAGTGGGGGGGTTTCAATACTGAGAATGGAACTGGCAGTGCTCAACACTGAGAACACTGGAAGAACAGTGCATGTGATGAGACATCTGTATTTAACCAAATTAAAACTTAATATGCACTGTGGAATACATAAATGAATATATGTAATATTTGTCTTGTCAGTCTTTTAACATCCAAAGTCAGGAGAAAAGTAAAGAGCAACTCTGACACCTGTTACAAGTTGCATCTAAACTAGAAACAAAACTTCACGTTTCTAAAATAAAAACTTACTACATTTTTGGCAGATAGGTACACCAGCAACTGTAAAACAAGCACACCTGTAGCTGCTGGATCACATATACAGTACCTGAAATGATTTTGGGAGTCTGAATTTCCACAAATCCCTTGCGAATAAGAGTTTCTCGGAAAAGCTGACAAATACCAGACTGAAGGCAGAAGACTGCCTGACTAGTGGAGGTCTATAAGAAGAAGATAAAAGAATGAATCCTAAGTTAGTTTTTGCTGGCTCTATTACTTTTTCTGGGCAGCTGGAAGGATGAATCTCTGCCCTTCGGAATACCCGATGACTGTATCTGCCCAAACAGCGAAAAGTGCAAATCAGTAATTGTTTATTACACAAACAGAAACAGCAAAGGAAACAAGAGAAATTAGTAATTTCAATTGATGGCATATTCAGTTACAAAGGAGGCACTATGGTCAATTCTGCATTTTAAAAAATAACTGATTTATGAGATGTGCTTCTGCAAATAAAGGTTTTATAGTAAGAAATTGAATAAAAGCACTAAACCTATTAAAAAGCTTTCAGCACCGTGAACTAGAACAGCTGCAGTAATATACAGTGCATGATAAAAGCAAGGCCATCAGTAACCTACAAAGGGTAGAAACGTTTGTCTGTTAAAGGCTATCAAATACAACAGGCTACAAAATTCATGTAAAAACACAGGCCACGTGTTAACCATGTCCAACACTGCCACAAAAACATCCCAAAGGCAAGGGCTAAACTCCCAGCATCCAAACAGTCCGCATAACACCTGCTCACAGAACTGCAGTTCTTTTTTCACTCTTTGAAAAGTGCATTTAGCTGAAAGCAGAAGTAGATTAAGCTGAATTGATCACCATCCTTTTGTTTATGTACGTGACACAATGCAGCTACTTCTCTGGTTAGCACATACCTACACTAAATATTCCTGTTAACACTTGGCATGAAGAACAACAAAACCACCGTTGTGAGTGCTGCAGAGACAGAGACACGTCAGCACTGAGCCCGTATCTGATTTTGTGCTTGCAGCCTTTACAAGGTGACAGTGAGCAACCTAAAAGGGTAGAAAGAGTCAAACGAATTCCTGCAAACGACCCAGAGAACGGCTCTCTACCCCAACCTGCGTCACAGCACTGTTTACTTCTCCTTTCTGAAAGGTACTCGACTTTTCAGTTAGGGTAACAAAAGCCTTGTGGCCTTTTTCACATGACTCCTACCAAACCACAAAACAAAAAACCCCCAACCAAAACAAACTATATAAGCAGCCGAATTTAAACACTCAGGCTGTAGAAATGCTGCAATAAAGCTCCATCCACCATCTCTCCAAGATAAAAATATCCCTTCACCACCAAACCCGAAGAGAAAGCTGCAGTAATGCTGCAGATCTGCAGCAATTTGGAGCTGTGTGCCATTTTAGCTGACCAACAAAGTATCTCAGGGCTCTCTAAGTGGCTTAGACTAGTAAATACTAGCTGGCAGTTCTCACTGTCTGATAGCATAAACCACAGCCGCTACTCCAAGGGTTCAAAATGAAGGAAATGAGGTTTTGAGCAACAGTTACAAAAGTACCCTCAAAGTTTTTCACTTTTTTCACGTTGGTCTCCCAGAATCTGCCGTATGCAAAGAATCTGCCTGAGTTCTGGGCATAACTTGGCAGCGGTACATCAAAGCACCAGGAGCATTCAAAGGGATATCTTTTTTTCCTTAACCATCTCCTACTTAAAAGGTGAAAGACCTTTTCCAAATTTAGAGTCATATTTGGGTTTACCAATGCAGCTTTTGATGAACTAGACACAGTTCTGAAAATGCTAAGAGAGAAAATCTGTCACGTTTATTTAAAGTGGGATAGTAACAACACCTCCTCTACCCTTCTGATGGACCAACCCCAGTTTCATGCCAGAGCAGGTGAGACTGCAGCCGTGAGCCACACACTCCCAAGAACCAGAATGGTTGCTAAACCCAATCTGAAAGCAGTTACTTGGTATGACCTAAAACTGCACACAAAAACACAGCCAGTCAACACCTACACAGTTCTGCACTAACAATGGTTTGTCAGGCAGTAACTCCTCCTGGCTTTTGTGAGGATGCAGGGCAAAAATTCTGTCTTCCCAGGCCATCTATAATGATAAATTATGCTTAGAAACAGTACTTATGAAAGCAGCCAAATTCACAGAACTGGAAACTGAAGCTTTTATTTAACTACAGACCAAGAACAAACAGCAATTCTCTATACCTCAAATTAGACCTGACAAGACCACTCTTCTTTCACCAAAGGTGGCTGAGTTTCAGTGTCCATTCATTCACAGACTGCCAGCACGGATAACTGCTGGGAATTTGTGATACTGCAGTCTCCTTGTAAGGTTTAAACAGACCAACATGACATCTGACATAAGCTCCTAAAGAACTGCCCTTGTCAATTTGCAGTGTAGTCAAATCAATGACCTCAAAAGTTTCATGTGCCACAACTTTCCAAAGATTTTAAAGATGGAGAAAAACTTTTCACATTTAATTACATTCCTTGCCCTGGTACGGTGTTTAGGACAAAGAGAAAATGAATTCATCTGAATAAAATAATTCAGTAACTGAGATGCTGGTGTCTGTATTACCATGTTTGGCACAATGGCAGGCAACGCGGCCACCATTTGAACTTCCACACTTGGCACGACACAGCAAACTAAAGACAGAGACAGCTGTCAAAATTAATTGACTTTTATCTTTGCCTGAAAAAAGATTTTGCCATGGCACTCTTTTCCTGAAGTGTTTACTCCAACATGAACTCTTCCACACATACTGTCAAACTATCTGACCTGAGACTAAGGTAAAGACAGTAAATACTCCTTCAGGAGTTAAGCAGAAAGAGAAACAAACTTATGACATTTAAATGTTGTTGCAGTTAACAGTGTTAATAACTCAGCCTGCAAAGCTGATTTTACAGGAAAACTCTTTATGCTCAATCATCAACTTTGCTACAGAGAGCAGAAAATATGTTTAGCTAATGATGCTGAAACACAAGTGTCAATCACAGCCTCACTAATTTCACCAGTGTGCTTATTATTGAAATGGCACAAAGGAAGGTATTAATAATAACAGAACTGAGCACTATAAGCAATATTATAAAAACAATGACCACATTGAATTTGGCACAGGCTGCAGTGACACAACAGCCCCACACTTGCGAGATGTGTTTCAGCAGAACCGAGGGCAGTTCACACCTCCAGGGATCGCGTCTCCCCGAAGGCGAGGCCGAGGCACAGATGTGCAGAGTTGTGAACTTTTCTTTTTACTCTCACCTCAGCTGTTGAATTTGTTCTGCTCTCTCCTCCTTTTTACTTTTCTGCTTGCCTGCCGTAACTAGCTATCTTCCACTGTGAACAGCCACTAAGTACATAGTTGGCTAAATAAAAAGGGAAACTAATGCAATCTGTACTTTTTTTAGTAATATATATTATTTTAAATAATGTAAATAATTTTGCCATTCCTTTACTACACACAGGACGAATGAAGGTTTGTCTAGGAAACAGAATTTATATTAAGTAACATTTTTTAACCCCAAAGTGACTGAAGTAAATTTTTATTCACATTTCAGTATTACTTATAGTGTAAGAAGAATATATAAAAGTTGTTGTCTAAATGACTGGGACTGTGTATGTCTTCACTACCCACAATAAACTGTACATCTGCTCGTTCATTACAGCTTGAATTCGGTCAGGAAAAGCACAGCTTTTGCAATGAGTGAATTGCAAATTGAATTCAACACAATGAAATCAAGCTTAAAGTAATCAAGTATCTTGAAAAAAGAGCATTAAGATCAGTGTACAATTGGATTATCACATGACATAGTCTGACATCCATAAAGTGCTGAAGATACAGTTTTATGTTTATGCTCTACCCTGAGCAGCATAAACAGGGTAATACTGACCCTAAAAAGGCTATGCTTTGGTCTCAATGAGCTGTGAATTAGCAGACACAACTACAGCACCACAACTGCAAAATGCATGTAATTCAAGCCAAATTTGGACAGATGCTGTTGAGATAAAAGCCCTGCTGAACATCAAAAATGAGCCGGAGCAAGGACATCAGTCAGATCCATAGTAAAACTGGATGAACCGGAATCGATTTGAGGACACCAAGAAGTAAAACCCAAAAATCAGTGTTTCGCTGGTCTTTTCTTCATTGCTTTCCATCTATCACAGAACTTCATGAACTATGGTGTAAGTAGGTGTTTTTAGAGACACGGGAAGTCTACACACCACAGAACACTTCAGTAAAACTTAAGAACAGCAGAAAAGTAAAGATTTAAAAAACACAGTCATCACCAATTTGCCTTCTTTAACTGTTTTGATAAGTGAAGGGTAAATCAAACATCTCTAAAATCAAGTGGTTTGACTTTCATTAAGCCACCATGAAAAATCGATACTTAGGTCGACAGTGGTTTCCTCACAGTCACCTGTGGTTATGTGAAGGAAAATCTGGTCTATGCAAGGACTTTTCTTTCTTCTTACCAGCTCTCCTTTCCCTACACCCCCAATTTCTCTACTCCAGGCATGTGATCTGTATTTTATGAGTTAACCCAGCAGGAACGGATTCATTCTTACTCAGTCATCATTCCTCGGAAATGATTTTTACAACCCCCTGCCCTAAATAATTACAATTTTCTCTCCATACACCAGAGTAACAACTACAGCAACAGCTTGGGATCTTGGCATTGAAGTGCTTCACATCCCTAACCTAAAAAAATATATACCTACCAGACACTTCTGAGAGATCTTTGTCAGCAACCAAAATGCAAGACTGTTAATAATTCAGTGCAATACTCAGCCTATTTTTACATGTACACAAGAATGGAAGTCTTGCAATCCTGTAGAGTACTTTGCATATCACATCTCCACTAATGTAATTTCCTTATTATTAATTGCACTTCTTCCATTGCATCACAATCAAACTCTCCCTCGCATACATCAAACTGGGATGGAGTGATGCTGTTTTTGGAAATCCAGTCTTTTTTATTCACACAGTAACTGAGTTTCACAGCTCCACTTTACTGTGACTTGGCCCGATCCAATGAACTCCCTGGTTAATCAAGACTTAAAATTAGGCAAACTACTTTAAATACTGCATTTAAATGGACAAAAATAATTTTAGTTTCATACTAAGGACTTTCTTCAGTCCAAGTCTAGCCAAGATCTATGCATGTAGTTTGTTAAATCTTTCTCCAAAAAAGAGTGTCTCTATTTTTGATGTTCAATAACTTTCTTCTTCCTTAAAAAACTGGGGCACTGAGGAAACCAGAAGTAGTTGATACATGTATCTGCGGTGGGACTTCCTCCCACACTTGCAGGAACAGATCAACACAGCATCTCTACAAGATCTATTCTGTTAACACTTCTTCTCTGCTGCCCCTGATCCGGTTTTCCTAGAAGGATGACCTATGGGAAAGCAGTGGCTAGCCATGGTTTCAGATAACACATTGTGTTTGCCAGTCCTCCTTAGCATGTGCCTACTTGTGCAGTGCATTTGAAACACCAAGGGCTCTTCGAAGTCCCATTTGTACTCCAGTAGCTCCAGTGTATGGAACCCAATCACTGAAAATCAATTACTACTTTTTGGGGGTTTCTTTTTTTGCCCCCCCCCAGTTATTTTGAAGGACAAACTGCCTTCGCATCCCCACTCTTGTGATTCCACTACATACAGTTCTTAGGACATGCACACATATATAAGCACCTGTGTTCTCCCTGGGATTTTCCCTTTCTCCATTAAATACCTTTTCTGATTATTCAGCACTCCCTTTAAAAAACACAGATCAAAGTAACAGACAATTCTTTAGAATCTTCTTTTGCAGAAGCAAAGCTCCTGCAGAACAAACAAGGCAACTTATGAGCAGGCAGATGCCCTCAACTGCATTCCAGCCAAGGATACCTCCATGCCATTTTTCAGCCACTATTTTTAACCTTTATTTCCCTTTGTATTATTTCTCTGTTCTCTTTGGCACTCACGGCTCTTTCCATTTTATTATTTTTGCTAATTTAATGGATTTCCTTAAGTTTCTCTGGGGTGGTGTTGGTTATTTTTATTCCTCACCCTGAGCTCAAGCAAAGCTTGCACTTCAAGCATCCCAGAACTCTCCCTTCAGTTTAGTACACAGCCTTACCAATACTGCTAGCTGATGATCCTTCAAATAAATTATTTTCACTTTTAATCATTAGTATAGAATTCTGAAAGACTTAATTTAAGACTGATGAAGAGACCAATATGAGGACATACTGAGTAACCTGAAAAGCAATGGCAAATTGAAGTTACTCAGTATTATACACAAGGTCAAGTGAAAAGCAAGTAACTCTGGTCCAAGCAAAACAATTTGCACAAGTAGTTTTAGTTGCTGAAATAAGGAGATCAGATGTTGAAATGCTTTAAGTATCTTAGTGCCAGAACTTTTCCCAATTTCCCTATAAGTGATTTTTTGTGTTTCACTTCCCAGGTTCACAGGCTGATACACTGAGAAACTGGCATTATCAGAGCTGTGAAGTCAGTACTAGATATACCAAAAAAATGAGCTAAGGACCGTCTTCAGTCAATGAAAAGTTAATTAAAATTTTATTGTGGAAAGCCAAAAGTGGGAAAAGGCCAGGGTGCCTCCTGTCAGTAAGAATGGTTAGTTACTTACACAGTGTTAGCTGCTGCTTCATTAAAAAAGAATCAAAATTCTGTAAGTAATTTAGTAGAAGGTTTTTTGCTGCTGATCAGAAAGAGTAAATATCTGGGAGGTCTGTGAGCTCACAGAAGACTGTGCCTGTATGACCTGGATGAAGAAAGATGTTTCAGAAAAAAACAGGAAAATAAATGAATGCTGTGGAAGAAACAAAGAGCATGAGATTGGGATTGTGGCCTGGTACAATTTCACTGGCAAGACATACATTACAGTGCCTCAACTGCACGTCAAACTCAAAACTTCCATCTTACACTTCCAAACTGGTTTTGGGTGTCAAAGACCACATCTGAGAAGAAGTGTTGTCTCTAAATTGTCCCTATTCAGACACCTTTGACTTTTGTAAATAAAAAGCCCAGATGTATGTGGCCACATGTCTAATCCTGAATGTTCACCTTCCAGCTACTAATAGGTGGTCTTTAATTAATGTCAATAAAGGTGAACATGGAGGATTCAAAACCCTTGTGTTTCCACAATACCACTCACAAGCATAAAAACATGTTGGCTATTTTTCTTCTGGCCAACAATACACTTCCATCAAAATAAATCCATCACTTTTGTTGCTTCATGGATTAGAAACGTGAAGAATAAAGGCTTGCAGGCAAGCATGCAGCACAGCATGTTCCTTACCCTCAGGTCAATGATTCTGTTGTCCAATCTGGTATCTTGGTTAACAGTAGCTCTTCCATCCTAAACAGTTGTGCAAAAACAGGTAGTGAATACACACACCCAAAAAAATAAACAAAAAACCAAACTCCCAACAAATATCATTTGGCTAAAAGCGAAGGGCTACTTCTAAGTTCAGCAGAATTTCTAGATCATTCTAGAAAGAACATACAGCGCTGGCAGCATAGCAAAGCTGAAGGTGTAACTTCTCTCAGAGGTCACAGGCAGAACTCAACTATAAGGATCCAGCAGAAACACAAGCAGGACTGGAAACCCTCTGGTTTTGACCTTTTGCTGCAGTTGAGCAGATTATCAAAGCTACAGAGATGTTGAACACAGCTCTGGATAACATGAAGTAAAATGCAAGCCCAACAACCCCCCCAAATCACTGCATTAAGGAACCTGCTTTCATGCTTTTGTTCAGCTACAAAGACAATAAAAAGGATTTGAGGATGCAAAGTTTTCACCTCCTCTCCCTCCACTTCTGGTCGAACAGCATCATCCAGCTGTAAGGGCAGGCGGGGTTCAGCTGAGCTGATCACATAGATCTGAAATTGAGAGGGAACAGAAATAGCTGAGGTTCTGCTCCAAGGGAGGTGTGATTTACAAAAGGGTATTTCTGGCAGAGACTTGAAACAGTGTTTGCATAGGCCGGGAGCTGCAAGGCCGTGATTTTATTCAAGTACTTGAGATACATGGGTGCATTCTCATGACAATATTGGAAGTGCTTAGTTCTTGCTTTCCTTTTGAAAGATTAAAAACATCTTTTTTCCTTCTGAGAAGCACCAAGTTGAGCAAGTACATACTGCCTGAGGGGCAAGCCTTTTGGCATGAATGCCAGCTCTGAAACTATGAGACCTCACCAAGTTGTATGTTCTGATTCCAGCAGGATCATCCTATTCTTCTCGTTGTTAATGTATTATTTACTTATCATCTGATTGTATCTGAAAGAGCTATTTCAGATTGAAAAATTTATGAGCCACCTAAAATACAATCAGAGAATGAAAAACAGCTTCCCCTGCCCTACAGTCTAGTACAGGAGCAGTGAATTTGATGTTCTTCCAGAAAAATCAAGCATATGACAATGTGCACATGTATTAAAACACGTTTCTTCAAAATCTGAAGGTTCTCCCCAATGCTCTTAACTAAGATTTACCTTACTGCTATAACAGCCATTGTACTCTACTCCTGAGGAGACTGTGTTTCAGCTGTATAGCAGGCAGGGTTTGGTTAAAAACCCTTACAAGGAAAGGATATTACATAGACATTGAAATATGCTTTCTATTTAAACAAATTATAAAGTTGCACTTCCTCCACTCCTACAGCACAAGCTCCAGGAATTTTAGATTTCAAAAGCTCCCATACTGTTAAGCCAGTGCGAGTTTATTTCTGCTGAGAGTTCTGTATTTCAGTCCACTGTATTGAGGGGAAGATTGTAACTCTGATAAAGAAGAAACTTCTGACTTCCACTTAAAAAGAAGCAGACTTTTTATTCCAGCATCTGCCTCAGTTAAGAATCAGAAATGAGAATTACAAGCTTTCGTACCCAAATTGTTCTAGGGAGATACTTCATTCTACTTGATACTGTAACTCAAATGGCAGATAAAATTAGGAAAATATAAAACCCAAACATCTTAAACCCAGAAATGTTTAGTATTTACATATGATACACTGAAATTTCTACTTTAAGGGAGTTTATTTCCCTGGCATGGGATTCCTTACTGACAAAGTTTATATATGTAGATAGACAGAGTCTCAACAGATAATCAATCTATCAAACAGTTAACCAGTGCTCCATCTGCTCAAAAATTTACCTTTTGAACATGAAGCTCAACATCTTGCTGAGTACAACCTCCGACTTTCTGATATGCTTTCCTCACAACGCCTTCCACATCCACAATGCTCTCCTTGGTGATGCTGCCAATAAAGAGAGGACAGGAGGGTCACTAAATTCCATGGTACATTGCAGCAGCCTCAGCACCAGGATGTTCCTGTGCTGCATGGCCTGCTAACAATAACACAGGGTTACGGATCTAGGTGAGGTTACTTTTATATATAGAATAACTGGGTAATGAAGGACTTTGCTAAAATATTCCCAACCACAATGAATTCAAACTAGGATGGAAGAGTTGTGAGGGAAAGAATGATGATTAAGCTCAGTGCTCTCCCGTTCTTTGTGTGTGAATACGTGAACTGACAAGACACAGAGCTCTTTTTCTAGGCCACAGACACTCTTGCATGTGTCAGCTGATGCAATTATCTGCAAGATGTGACTTCACCAGCTGAACAACAAACTGGAGAGAAGTCCTAGAACTGGAGGGGAAAATCAAAACTGTTTCAGCTTGTTTAAACTACATGACTTGTTACTGAGATATGCAAGATGATTCTAAGTCATTTTTCGGTGACAGGGGACATCCTAATTGCTCTCCACTAACAGCCACTAACAGTATATTAAAACACCACATACCATCTAGAAAGTCTTCCAAAGATATGACATAAAGTACGTCTGCTCTAAGCAAACAATAAAGAAACCCTCAAGAGTTATAGGTGAGAAAAAAATTTGTGTGAGTTTTTTTTACGTATTTAAGGCATGGGCTCTAAACCAGTAACTTTCAACAGATAATCTCGGTCTTGCTGGAATTATATTTTCACTCTGTCTCTTTGCTAGCTGGCTTACAAAAGGCCAAGTATCAGAAAATATTTTTCCCCTTTTTACTACTAAAATGTTACAACTCATCTTTCACTTCTCAGGATTTCTTGAGAAGGCTGAAAAGCACTTTATGTACATCTCTTGAACACCTAAGCCCTCAGACAGCAGGCAAGTATCAGGCCCACAATGTAACTGCAAATAGTAAGAGGAGAGAGAGGATCTCACTAGACAAGCTGGCCTCAGCAAAGCAAGAGCCTTTAACAACCCTCAATGTTACAAGGCTGGTGCTTCTTTTACTTGGAGTAAAAATAGTAAAAGCCTTGAAAAATCTGATGACATTGAAGTAACAGTAGAAAATTCAAGCATCAAAAGCCTCAAAACCGAATGGTGGCACTATAAGTAAACTATGATTAACTTTAAAAAAAAAAAAGTTCAACTTTGAGTACTTTAGTTGCCTATGCTATTTCTTTGATGGTAATACTTTCAGGTGATAGAACTCATTGGTAGCTGCTCTGAAAGTTATACAGACCCATGGTGATTCACACACATGACTTGCTTAACCATTAGGTAATTCTACCTACTGCATAAAATCCATGAGTAGTATGTTCTTCTGGTACATTTGCACTGAAAAAGAGCTACAGTTGCTCAAATCATGACTAAATTTGAACAAAGCAGAGGTCAAGCGCTGGCTTTGAATCCAAATTCATTTAGTTATGGGTCAGCATCCATTCATCTCCATTGTTTTAGCAGAGGCAACAAATTCAAGAAAGGATAATTGAAATGACACCAAGTGCTTGGAAATGCACCCTCTTACAAATGATTGTTTAAAACCCCTTAAAAAGACTGTGGAACCAAGACTGCACTTTGGATGCAAGAGCATGTGATGATAAGAAATTAACAGAGAATATATGATGTTAAAACTGTATTAAGTGTAACTATAAATCCCTTTTGCTTTTCAAATATGTTTAAAAGAATTAAAAATTTTACTCTCATGTGAACTTTTTTCCCCAAACAGTTCCCCTCTGTCTCTTTTTCCCCACTTCGTTTTCCATGTCAACACTTTGGCAAATATCCATAAAACACAACTAATGACATGAAGAGCAGTGTCTTCACTGAAAATTTAAGTTTCTAATCTGCTGCATAAAAGCCCTCTCACTAGTAAGTGCAAATAATGTTTTAAACTCATGGAAGGAAATTCCTTGTGTTGCAAAAATGAAAATAATAGCTAAATAGAAATGTGTTGTATGACGGATTCATAATCAGATTACTGATCCCATGACTGAGGACTGGTGTTAGTGAAGTCCTTACAGAGCTTTGATCAGAACATGCGAGGAATTCAAGACATGCAAAATGGTGTCAGTTTAAAAACACAGGAAGAAACTGACTTTTACATCACTGTAACTGCAATATTGCTTTGCAGACTTGCATAACAGAACTGTAAAACTTTGCACTTATGATAAAATGATCTCTCTTTTAAACTGGAGCTGCAATTAAAATGTGTTTCTTGGTCTGCAACATACTTCAGAACTGTAACATTCCTTAGTAATTACATTTGCCGTAATTTTAATTGCTGAATTAAACCACGTAGGTCCCTGTATCCAAAAGTGAGAGTAATTGCCTGGGCACAGAAAAGCACTACGAAGGCTTCTGCTGCATCTTCTTATTTACAAACTTTCAGCATGCCCTCTAGCTTTCATTTGATAAATAAGAAAATATTGTTTTTCCTCATTCAAACTACACATTTAATCAGGTATGGAAATAAAAGCTGGTGTTTGGAGTTCTGTTTTAATCGTGCTCAGCAAGATCTAGAGCTGGAAAATCTGATATCCCTAGCACAGTGCATCACACACAAACTACAGACACCTGTAAGGAGCTGCCTTGATCCCTTCAGGTAATTCCGAGAATGTTACTGAAAGGGTAATTTCAGCTCAAGTTACAACAAGAAACAAGAAGTTTTAACGACATGCCAGTAACTCTATTTTCTGCAGCAGCAGGACTAAGTCATCTGGGTGATTTTTGATAAAATTCCCCTGGGTAACAAAAAAACCCAAACACACCCAAAAAAGTGATCAAATAACAGAAAAGCATAGCAAAGTATTCCCAATGAAGACAACAACATTTATACCTATAATTACTATCACCAAGGACTAGAAACTAAATTAATTTGATAATAAATAAATAAAATAAATTAATAAATGCATCATTAAGAAATATGAGGTCTTTAATATTTAAAGAAGCTATTTGAGTAACAGATTCATAAAGTCCAATGCTACAATATTTCTCTATATAGCAAACTACTTTATATGTAATGGTCCAAAATATCAAGACTATAATTACTAAAGTGTCCACTAGATGCCTTATATGTCCCTCTTAATTATGTGCACGTCTATTAGCCAAGACTTTCTCTTTTAACCACAGGATTGCATCCTTGCAGGCTGTATGGCAACATCTTTCACCAACAGCTTCGTGTTGCAAGCTGAACCCTGTGCTGGCCTCCCCAGGGGAATCAAAATCAACATTTTCTTGATCAAAAGTCTGAAGAATAGGAAGAAATTTGGTTATTCATGGACTTTAAGCCAAAAATATTTTACTTCATCTATAGCATCTATACTTGTTCAGGCATTTTTCTGGTTTTTTCTTCAACACTTTTCTGTAAGCACTCTGCACTAATTACTGTATTAATACATTATTAAATCTAAAAATATTAAATAATTATCATAAACTATAATAATCTATGATACTTTATCTGACTGTCAATGAAAACTGAAGGCAATGGGGTATACCTTCAAAACAAATGAGTTGAGAGTATAAAGATTTTATACTCGCTGAGAGCAACTGTGATCCTGCCTGCACAAACACAGCAGGTATCCACAGAGCCCCTGAAAGGTGAGTTAACTGACACTGTATTCCTGAAGGCCTGGGAAACATCTATTCTTACTCTCTTCATTCCAAAAATATAATAATCCGTTTCCTAAACCAACATTCTAACACTTGGTTGAACCTGGATATCTGCTGGGAAAAAAGAAGCCTATCTGCTTTTAGAGAATTTAAGTAACAAAACCCATGATGCATTTTTAATAATTTTCACTGAAAAAACTCCACTTTGTTCCCCTTCTGAATTTCCCTCACTTGATCCTCTGTTCATTGCATCCAGTCACATCTTTGTACCTGCAACTTAAGAAGCCTCTACTGGCAGAAAATCTTGCATAGGTACCATCAGACTGGGATTTAAATTACTGACTAATTTCCCTAGGATAAAAGTTTTCTTTAGTCTCACAGGAAGGCAGATTTGCCTGACTATATATCGTTTTATCTTGCAACTTCACCATGAACCTTTTCCAACTCGACATATATTCAGATACAAAGACAACAAAAGTGGACTAAATATCCCAGAAATGGTCTAATGACTGGCACACATTACATTAATGGCATTTTATTCCTCTTTTTCTGAACTCAAGAGATGTCCCAGCATAGCATGTAAGAGAACTGCATGGGCTCCTGTCAAATCAGTCATCCATCACCACCTCACGTTTCTCTCTGTACTTTGCTACATATAAATCCTGATAATACACCAAATCTGATTTAATGATCACAAAAGTACAAATTCTCACTGAAGAGCATCAAAGTGATTATTCTAAATGAGCCCTGGTTACCCTACACTCCTGAGCATCTACTTTACCAGTCCAATTTCTGTGTCACCAGCAGACTTAACAGCTGCAATTTAACATTTTCTTCCAAACTACTGACACAAAAATTAAACAGAAATGGACAAAGAAAATATTCTGCAATATCCCGCAATTTTCCTGGTATTACCAATTTATCTAGCTAAAAAATTCATGTCTATTTTTCTACACTGTGAATTATTTTCATACAGGTTTACTCTTTTTATTTTTCCCTCCATTTTTACTCTCTTTCCTGTATTTTTATTCTCTACTATAAGGAGCCATCAAGTTACTTCCTCTGCAAGGGCACACTTGGGCAGCTAAATTAGAATCTGTCAACCATCTCTGCCAACTGTTATATCATCTCACGTGGCCCTGGTAGTGGGGTGGCAGGAAAGGCTCAATGTTGAGATAGGAAAAGAGAAAGAAAACCAAAACCAACCACACCCAACACTTGATAGAAAAAGCAGGTTGATAAATGAATAACTGGTCCACTTGGCACCTCTGCTGTCTGAAGGAGACAATTAACTCTTCCTCTTACACAGCATCCCGTGCAGGACCAGGCTGATTTGGTTTTCCTGATGAACGACAGAACAATTCTGAGCTGCCAATCCGGTATATCCACTGGCTCTGTGCTGTCGGCTGTGTACATTTTGAAAGTTCAGCTAAAAACTTTCCATAGTTAAACTCACTGAAATTTCATTGTACGCCTAAGCTAAACCAGTATTAACTCTCTTTCACTAAGAACAACTCACACACTTATGATAATGGAGATAATTAGTATATGAATGTTGCTGACCACAAAAGGTTATGAAAGTTCTTGGTTTCCATGTGCCAATATCTAAAAGAGGAACTGGTTTGTTTATCATATATAAAAATTTGTACAAAAAATGTTCATTATTTAATGAACTCTCATTAAAAATACATGATTCAGAATTTCACGAACTATTTTAAACAAAGTTGTGGACACAGTATCAAAATATGACAAAGCAGCACATGAAAAATATAGCTTATGTACTACCAGTGAAAAAGTTAAAAAAATTAATTGAAATTTAAGGTACTTAAGTTGCTGTTTTCGTCAATAAATGTGTATTTGCTCACTGAATGTGTAGGAAATGAGATCAGGAAAAAAGACACTGAGAAAGGCAGGGAAACAGAACAGCTATTTTTAGACATCTAAGGCACGCCTCATGTGCTGGAAATAATGGCATCATTCCAGAGCAGGTGAAATCCGGCAGGGAAGTGACTGAGGAGAGGCACGTACTGGGCTCTGCTTCAGGTGCTGCTGACACAGTGACCCCACGTGCACTCAGGAGCCAGGAACAGCAGCAGCCTCTGAAGGACAAGTGGCAGCTGCAGTGGCAACATCTGACAGAATTGTAGGAGATAAAACTCTGGAAAAAGTGAGAGCATGGCAGGATATTAATAAAATAGGTTTGTGGATGGGAAGGACTCACAAGTAGATGATCGAACTAATGGTGTTAACCAACAAAAGCAGAAGAACATCCAGAGGGCTGTAACAGAGAAAGTTACACCATTCAAAGACTGTGATGATGAGCATGCATTTCA
This sequence comes from Acropternis orthonyx, assembly GCA_035583155.1. Classification (NCBI taxonomy): domain Eukaryota; kingdom Metazoa; phylum Chordata; class Aves; order Passeriformes; family Rhinocryptidae; genus Acropternis; species Acropternis orthonyx. The sequence goes on along the minus strand of JAWWEU010000163.1, from coordinate 6,151,964 downwards.
GAACCACAAATAATGAGTAATACGTGCATGCTGTAAATTAAGAGAGGCTGAAGTACCAGGATTCAGCTAGCAAACACCAACCCAAAAAGGAGCAAAATGAGAAGTCAAAACACAGTACAAAGATCATGAGTCTGGCTAGTCAGAGGAATTCAGGTCTGTCCCATCCAGGAAATTGGGGAGATGACAGGGAGTTGGGAAGAACCCAAGGATGAGGTTCCATCTGATTCAACAGCTCACTGCTGCCACAAGATAAAGGAGCTTTGCCCCCAGCGCTTTCCAGATACCCTATTCCACTGTCTACCGTTCCTTGTTAGCTCTGGACCTCCAAGACCTAGTGTAAATCACTAACTTGGCAGAAAACTAACCAAGTAGAAAAAGATCAGTGAATCACAAAAAACATCATGGAAGGTTTGTAAGTGGCAGTCAGCAAACTGAACCAAAAAAGTAAGGACAAGCTTCCCTCTTGTGTGCTCCTTAGCACAAGCTCTGTCCTCACGAAATGTAGAGAAATTCAGTTGTGGAACAAAGAACCATGAATACAACTGAAAAATAGTGGTATTTGAGAGAACTGGAGAACAGGAGAATGAGATCACAACTGTAAGAGTTGTTCCACTGTTCTTTAGAACAAGCTCATCCAGACAGCACAGGCAGACTCTTGGTAGGTTAGAGGGAGATGAATTAGGGAACAAGTAGATTATACACTTAATTCTTTTCAAAGATTCCAAGTGCTGGAGAGAACAAACCATTTCATGAAGAAACAGAACACTTCACTTTGGCTCATAAACACCTGTAAACAGCATGTTTCTCACTGGCACTGCCAGCATGAAGCACCGCCAACAACAAACACTGCTGGTTCTGTTTTCCCGTTGCCTTGAACCCCATGAGCAGAAGCATTATCCCAACCTTCTTAACTTGGCTTCTGGAAGTCTATACCATAATGGATCCTTCCTCTCCCTGACATATTGAAGGTTGAAGGCTGTAGCACTTTTGCAGTTAATTAGTGGGGCTCCCTTCCCAGGCATGAGAGTAGTGCCAAGAACTACACAGAAGCAACTCAAGTGCCACATGTTAAACATCATTGCACCCAACTCATCCACATTTCTATTTGTGAACAAGTAGATACACATGATTAAAAGTTCTGCTATAAAACCCATCTATCATGCAAGCATGTTTATTACTGGACAACCTGAAAGCACAGTATTGAGGCCAAGTAGAAGGGAAAGGTAATTTTTTTATCTTCAGAAACAAAACAAACAAAATAACTGAATTCAAATTACTGCAACAAACACTTAATTGGCAAGTCTATTACCCCTCTCCCCCCTTTTTTAAAAAATTAACTTAAATCCCTCATTAAACAATCTAGTGTCACAAATAAGGCATAAGTAAGATAAATCCAGTGCACAGAAGCTACTTTTAATTTCCTCAACTCAGTAAGACACTTGGAACATGGGACTTTTTCACACCAGTTTTAATTACAATATGTATTACTACACTGCATGTCTTGTAGAAGAAAAACCCTGAACATGTGCAGACCCACACCAACACCACAAACAGAATGAAGTGTCCCACTAAGATCAGCTTGCCAGACTTTTTGTTAGTCAGCTTGGAAGTAAATGTGGGTTGTCTATGGCGAGAGAATGCTGCTTCAGCAGTTCAGAATGAATTTCAAGCCTGTTCTCTATTTTACCTTTTGTCAGTGTAATGTATTCAAGGCAATAGAGAGCTGACAATTTAAATAACTACATTTTAAAACAAACGAAGCATTGATGTTAATGTGTGAAAATGGTCCCAACCCCTGGGAGTCCTGGTTCCCACCATTGTTTACTCTGACAACAGGATATAATTGCTTACTTACTTGGCAGCAAACTTTACCATCTGCTTGCTCGCATGCTGTCCCACAGCCACAAGAGCCTGGATATTGAACTGCTGCTGACGTAGGACTAAGAAACACTGCTTCCCTGAATACAAAGAGAAACAACACAGGTGTATTAAGGACACGTTACTCGAGGTCTTTGTGAATGAGAAAAAACGCTTTACTACACGAACATTCAGCTGAGCTTTTACGTGTGTGTGTCTGTGTCTCGCTCATCACCACCCTTCCTCCAGAAAGCTACCAGGCAGCTCTGCATGTGCTCACACCCGTCAAACACTAAGATAAATAATTCTGCATTAAGTCTATAAACACGTGAATGGATATTTTGTAAAAATAACAGTACATCTTCCAAGATAAATAATATTTAGACAAAGAAAAACAACAAATCATAACTTTTAAAGTAACTATTTTTCTTCAAGTGCAAGAAAGAAATTATACTTTTCCTTGTTTCATTGCTCACAACTACTTCAACTCTAAATTATTTTCAAAGAAGCTTTTTCTCATCTTCTCGAAGCAATGCTGTAGAGTTCACTTCACAATACTGCTCTGAGAGAAACAGGCTTGATTTTGCACTGCAGGGACTAAACCAACAATGTTCGTTCTATAATACAACACACATTCAGAATGAAGGGGTACAAAAGGAGTATTGATTCTAGTGAATGGCAAGCACCTGAAAGATCCAATTAAAAATTCCTGTAAAAGCAATTTAATCATGAACAGCTTAAGGAAAAAAGAAGTTAATAGGAATTAACAATAATTTATAAGGACATAAAACATTCTGTTGACTTTTAAAATGGGTATTTCCAAGTCAACAAAGCTCTTTCTAATCTGTTTAGCTGGGAGTTACAATCATTTCATGTTTCTTCTCACATCTCTAATAACCATCTACTCCTTAACTTAGATTTAAGGAAATGTGGTGATTTTAAATGCTTCTTCCGAGAAAGAGACATTATCAACAAACATTTCATTGTTGTACCAGTATCTGATAAATGCATCAATAGCACTTTAACTCCAAGTTCTGACTGAGAACATTATAACATTTCCACTGACATGGTGAGAATAGGAAGAAGCCAAAAGCTTTGTTATAGACAGCTACTTCCCACTTATTGTTCACTTAGACTATACAATAAATCAACATATACATAACTTGAAAACTGACACTAAAAAGCCAGTTGCAGTTTTAATTTGTAATGATGCAATTACCATTCCTGACACATAGCTACAGAGAATTTAAACAGTATTAGAAGATAAATGCAGAACACATGACACACAACTTCATGGAAATAAAAGCAAACATATAAAACTTGTACAAAATATTATTAAATATTAACATTATAATTACTGGGAATAATTAACCTTGTCCTACAACAAACAAAAATGCAACTAAATTAATTACACATTTTCAGAAAACAGAGCACAACTCTTTCCGTACTCCAGAGGTGTTCAAACCAAAATGCACAGCTGAAGACAGCTACAATGTCACTCAAGTAGCAAATATTTAAGGACAAGACCATGAAATAAATGGAGGGAACTGCTATCACAGGATCATAGATTAGTTTGGGTTGGAAGAGACCTTTAAAGGCCATCCAGTCCAGTCCTCCTGCAATGAGCAGGGACATCTTCAATGTGACCAGCTTCCTCAGAGCCTCATCCAAAAGTCTGTCACTGCACTTAATCCCAAACCCTGGAAGTCTGATGAATATCTACATCATAAAAGGACTCAAATCTGTTTGTCATGAGTAACAGTAGCCATTTTCACAAAGAAAGAGGATGTTTTGCAGAACACAACCATTTCTAATCATGCAGCAGATAAGTGATCAAACAGACCTCACTGACAGCACCAGTTAAAATATCCCAGTTACAAAGATTGTAGGAGGAAACAGAACTTTTCCCAAAAGAGCTGAAGGCGTTCAAAATAAAGTATCAAAAACCAAGCCATAATCAAATCCAGCTCATGCTTAGATGCCTTTCCAGATCAAGAGATAGGGGAAAAGGAGGCATCTGAGTGAGAAAAAATTGCAATTATGGGATGTTCTCCATGTGTTTAAAAATACTTGCATGGTATTTAAGTGAAAAGCATAAGAACAACATTAGTCACATTCAACAGTAAACTACTCTAAATTTTTATAAAACATCCAATACCACATCCCACAAGAATCCCTAAAAAGATGAAAAGTTCCAAAAGAAATTTGGTTAAAAAGGTCTGACACAGTATAATGCAAGGAATGTTTAGTCACCGATCAAATAAGAGAAGACACCACAGGAGAATTCCATCAAAAGTAAGCACATAAAACCAACCAGAAATCCACTGTGTTTCTTGGACAAAAGTACCAAATCACAAGACCTTATGAAAGAAAAGGATGTAAGAAAGGAATGTGTATGAAGAGCAAAAAATATTTGGTCATATAAATTAATATGTTGCAGGTTTCAGACATTTGCCACCAAAGAGAAAACTTTATACAATTTATGATAAAATTTGGTTCAGTATTTAAATTGCTCTTGGTGGGATTCTTATTTTCAGATGTTTAATAAAACTTTGCATGCATAAAACAAAGCCAAGTTCAGGTCTAATACAATGCACAAGTCCCAGTTGCCTGGCCAAGCCCAGACCGATTTCCCAAAGGCTTTTCAATGATAAACGTGATCAGTAGCTTAGGCTGGCTTTAAAATAAGGCCAGAAATAACATTTATTTAATCTACGATAAAAACCACAGGGCCCCAGGCACTTTAATTTTAGTACAACTCACAGAAATTCCCAACACCCCATTCTTTACACATCCTTCAGTTAATTTCCATGAGACTTCAAGAGTGACTTGCTATATGAGACAGCTGGAATCTGCAGTTGTTCCCACTCTTTTTTTTTTATTTGGTTTATTGGTCAGAATTACACAGGGTTAAATAAAGGGTATGCTGGTTATTTAGGAGTCAAATTCAAGTTTCTGAGAAAAACTAAAGCTATTTTTGTGTAACATTTTCCTGTTTCCTGCAAGGCTTTCCTTTCCATAATGGTAGGAATAGTGCCATGATGTGTGTGGGAAAGGCTAATATTACTTTTTACCCTTAAACATTTGCTTTTCTTACAAGACTCTTTTCCCCAAAGCTTAAGTAAACAAGCATATGGCATTCCCTAGCAGCACTCCCTGAATGTCAGAACTGTTCTGTGCTGTCAGACCGAGGGAACAAGAGGCACAACCAATAAATTCAGAATACTCATGCCCATGACCAGCTCCTTTTGCTTTCATTCTTCAAGCTGTGCTAAAGAGTTTTGAAAATAAGCAGTGTTATTTCATCAAAACCAGTAGTCTTTCCTGAGGTCAAAGGTGAAGGATGACAACCAGCTTCAGTAAGTTAGTACTGCCATGTTACACAGATGTTACTGTGACTGCAGTAAATGCATCCATCATGCAAGATGCACAGATCAATGTAATGCAGAGACAGCAACCAACAGCCCCTGAACTTCACACTGCTTTCAAGGTCTGCAGAGACACCTGCCTTAATATCCTACATTTTGTTAACAGTCTGAACTCTTCCAATAATTGTAAAAACCGTAAGGATACTCTTATTTGTATCCTGATAGTAACATTTAAATCATATGTAGTGTCTCCTGTCTGGACAACTTCACATTATAAAGTGCAAGGCTGTCACAGCTTTTGGGGCTGACAATTCTTTAAATAATAAAGAAAGACTTCCATGTAAGACCACACTACAGAACTACTGGCAATGTCACAGAGGACTGCCTAAATAAAGATTCTAATACAAATTAAAATGTGCACCATGTTTATATATTTACATGCAGTTCCTTATTTTAACTGACTGTAGTACAGGCACTCATTAATAGGGACATTTTTTAAGAAAATGAAGACTTAAAAAGAGAAATGAATCTGTGACAATATTCTGTACTGGATTCTGCCCCTAATTTGCATCATTCCCAATTTAAAGACTACTGTTAAGTTTCGCTCAGGAAGATGATTTCTTTGTACTCTTTTCTTTCAATTCTTGGAAAGACAAGGTATTTATATCTCACTACAGAGCTGCCAAACACAACTGAAACCAGTCAACAGTTGTCAGCATCTGATGTCCACTGCAAAGGCCAAAGCCTATTTAAGTTTGCATATGGCAACCTGGTCTCCAGAGATAACTTCTGATTCCAGAGAAGAAATACGGCTGTCAGACAGCGAAGTATGACAGCCCACACTACTGAGAACCTAGGAAAGGATTTCCCCTTTGTCTTGTCAGAGAAAGATAATGCTTCTTATTTGAAGTTCAAATTGATATAACCAGATACTAGTAATCGAAAGTAAAACTGAAATTTTAACACAAATACTTGTTTCCTGTCAAAGAAAAGGTATAGTGGAAATATGCATATGCAGCAGAATAAATACGACCTGTCTGACAACTGATATATTTATAATAAAAGCATATTTCATTGCAGAAGCTTAGAACTCATTTATCTCACAACTCCTAATATCCAAAGGATAATGACTGTAATATTTTTAATTTCTATTATTTAATATTATCCACATATTATTCAACAGTATGATAAAACAAAAATTCGCATTTACTACAATGTAATAGTAATACCTGATTTCCACGTTGCTGGAAACAAAATTTTCTTTTACCTCTTGGGAAAAGAGAAGTGGAAAAAGAGAAAATACCCAGTCAATGTGAACACTGACGGAACAATGAGTAACCAGGCGGCAAAATTTTCTTTAACGCAAGATATAAGTAATGGGCCATGGAACTAAAATAAACATTCAGGTTATACTAACAATATGAGGAAATACAACTAAGAACCCTGGAGGCATCTCACCTTTAGCTCTGCTTGTGTGAATTCTGCCACGAACCCAAACCTCTTGATCAGCCTTCTCCAGTGTCAAGTCTTTTATGCGAACCAAAACTCTATCTGAATCACAGAAAAAAACATACAGGTTAAAAGTTTTTGGATTTTTGAAGAAAAGCATTTTTCACCTTAAACTTCAAATACACTATCATTGCCAAATTTATAATAAATCCAAACCATTATTTTTTGCATCTGCAGCATAATCGATGCACTGAAACCACCAAGATCCCATTTCCTTTCTCAGTGACTTCTACTGGATCGAGGAGCTTTCAATTGGTTCAGTTTAATTTGTTGGACTTACACAGCAGGTCAAGCTGCACTTTAACAACACTGCACTTACTGCAGTTCATGGATGGCAGAACCCAGCATGACTACACTTTTTTGATAGGACTTCACTGTGCTACCTGCATTTACTTGTCTGAATTTCTGCTACCTAAGGGATGTCTGCCCTGCTCCACTGTGCAGTGTGAGGGCTGCCAGGTTGAACCAGCTAAACAAAGGCTCAGAGGTGACAGGAGTATTCTCTGTATCTATCCTTGTAAGTAGAGCAAATATCACCATAATTATTAATTTTTAATTAATTTTACTTGATAAACATTAATTTATTTAAAATAAGAAAGAAACCACAGATAAATGTGCATTATAAATTAAAATATTTATTTTTATAAAAACAACAGCACTTCGGAGCAACAAGCGTATTACTGTGTAAAATGGATAAAATTTATTTTAAGAGAGAATCTGTTTGACAACCTGATCAAGCACTGCTATCACTACCACTGTCAGAGTCAGGGTTGATCAGAAAGAATCCTTCAAATTCAATGTACCTTTGAAAGCTAAATAACAGGAATGCATGGTTTGGAAATGTCAGATTTTGTATAGCAAAGGGAAAAAATAAAAATTATCAAGGAAAATACTTTTAAATAAATCAGGACTTTAAAAATTGTATACAACCATTATGAACTGCCAATTTGCAGGCTGCATGCCACCCCACCATTCCTTGAAATGTACTTGTCTGACTGTATTTTTCTGGCCAAATGCATTTTTGCATGGTCTCAAACACTTCTTATAATATCTGTAAATCAAATAGAGGACACAGATAGCATTGCATAGAATCTCAACGGCTCTAACAGCTACACTTGCTCATTTACAGTTTGTACACAGTTAAAAACACTGCTTATTAGGTCAAAAAATTCTTCAATTCAGATATTGATCCTTCTGGGTCTCCTCCAACTTGAGCTATTCTCTGGTTCTATGACATGTCTTTCCTCACAGACTTCTTCTAGTTTCAAAATAACACTAAATTTACTAAGACACTTCCACTGTAGATTTTTCCTGCCAGAACTTTTCCAAAGTTGCCCACCCCAGGTCACCATCTGCTATTCTGGACTCCTTCCTTCTGTTTCTGAATGCCAGTCACAGCTTGGCCTGCAGGCCTATTATCCTAGGGATTTTAGGGGGCTGAAAATGTTCTGTAGCTTATGTTCAGGGCAATGCAGTTCTTTCACAGACACACGTTAAAACCAGGACAGAATGGAAGTGCACAGAGAAATGTGATGGGAAATCAACTCAAATATATTAATAAAGTGTGTATGTGTGTCTGTGTGTGCACTGGGAAAGGGAGAAAGGGAAATAAAGATGTTATCACTCAACATCAACTTCTGATGTTCAAACTTTAACAGTGTAGTACTATAGGAAACATGTAACCATAACCCTTAATATTTCTAAGAGTTTGATATTCAGACAGTTCAAATTACCCCAGTCAACTTAAAACTGTATTGTTACAGACTTAAAGTATTTTCTAGGCACAAGTATAAAGACACTTCTTATGGATCCTTGGTGTTTCAGGAACCATCTGCATTACGTAAATATTTCCAAAAGTCATTTGGACACATAATGGTTCATGTTTCACCAAGAGTAAACAAGACACAGTTAACACAAACATTGTTATATGGTATAAATTATTAAAAACTATTTCACCTTTCATAAAAAGTACACTATAACTACTCAAAAAGAGACATCATAAACTCACTTTCTCTGCCAGCAATCACAGAATGACAGCATGGCTGAGGGAAGGGGCACCTGGAGATCATCCCACTCAATCCCATGCACAAGCAGGGAGCCACGTGTCCAAAATCATATTCTGATGGGTTTTTAGTATTTCCAAGGAGGGACTCTTTCTGGGCAATTTATGCCAATCCTTGGTCACCCTCAGAGTACAAAAAATGTTTCCTGATGTTCAGAGGGAGACTCCTGTGTTCCTGTTTGTTCCTATCGGTGTGCTCCACTGAAAAGAGCCATATGTAGCAATTACGCTGCTTTGCTTCCCTCCTCTGACACGTTCCAAATTTTGTTTTTTCCTCTCATTTCTAAAATGCCAGTAGCTCATAAGCATGCCTACATTTCTTAGTGTAAGCAATCATTTGTCTTTGTCACACATTTTCTCTTGTCCAACCAACATACCGTATCTTCCCTCTATAATCTCATGTATCATTCGAGCTCAAATTCCTTGCAGTTCATTTTCATCTCTTCCATGATAAAAATGAAGCTTCCTGCTCTCACTTGTAAGGTCCTCCCAACCATCTTCTTCAGACTATCACTACTTTTTCTTTCACAAATGCAAACTATGCCTATATTTTCTGTCTTCTTGCCATATAAACACTTCTAAATAATTAGATGCAAAAATAAAAGGTGTTTTAAACTGTGCTACAGTTACAGTGAAGACAAAGGAACAAAGATTTCAAACAAAATTCAAACACAACACTCCATAAGTCTAAAATTACATTTCCAGCCCCAGTTCAGTATTCAGATTATCTCACCTTCACTGCTATTTTGAGTAATTTTTATGGGGAAGCTGTATTTTTCTGTTTCCTTAATGTATACCACAGTCTCTGCTTTTCAACCTACAAATATCCTTATCTTTCTCTCAGAACTCCAACCTCTTCTAAACATGAGAGGAGAGAATAGAAGCCCAAAAAGCTGTGTGGGATATACAAGACAGAATCACTTTTCCACCTCCAGACCCCATTCCCTGCCTATCATAGCCTGTTTACTAAGTCAATTTATCTTGCATCATTGAATTTTAACAGATTGATGAGTATTTCTGCTGTCCCTGTGAAGTGTCAGCATCTTTGCAATATTGGATAAATTTGAAAAAGAGAAGGTAAGTTTGATAAAAAATACTCTGGAAGTCAAAAGCAGTGTAAGATGAAAGCAGCTTCCAAGGAAGGGACATTAGATAATGGAGCTGAAGGGAGGGAAAAGGAAAGACAAAGAACGTGGTCTTACTAGAAATCCTTGCCTCAACAGGCAGGAAGGAGTTAAAGACCTGCCATGACAGGAAAAGGGAACATCAGCTAGCCAGGGAAGCCACCATTAGCAGAAGACTGAAATGGGCCAAGAAAGAAGGCACAGGTATGTGTGAGCTCAGCAGAGCAAGGTGGAGCAACAGCCTCATGACCTGTGAAGAGTTATTATTTGCCCGCAGAGGAACAAGAATCCATCAGCACAGAAAACGACAAGAAGCTTTTTCCTTGGTAAGGAAGAATAAGTTGCTCTGATCACTTTATGCTTTTTAGCCTCCCATGTCCAGGCAGTGTCCTCAGGACAGTGCAGCTCCTAGAGCAAGCCTAAAAGCAAGTGCTGCAGCCAATTCCCCAAGCTCCTACACACGGCTGTGCTGTCTGTTGGCTCCAGCTCCCAAATGGCATGTGATCTGCACACCTCACACCACAGTTGGTTACACTGATTTGGAAATGGCACAACTTCAGAAACAAACACAGTTAATACAGTACAGACAGCTGAGAACACTCACATCTGTGCTTCCCCACCACCCACTGCCCAGAGCAGCAGCTCCTCCAAGACACCCAATGCAAGCAGGACACTCTAGAAAGCCACTGATGACGAGTAATGACCTCACCCTCCCATGAGCCCTTTGGCAAGAGCTCTCCCTGGCAGGAACTACTGAATCTGTAAATAAAAGTGCACTAAAGGAACGGACTAGGATGATCTCCAACTTTTTCATTATAGGCATTTTGTTCTTTATTGTTACCTAATTTTGGTGTTCTGGATAGCCATTTTCTAAGTAACAGAACAGCAGTAGGTTGTATTTTACACCAAATGGAAAACTCGCTCAATGTTGTCCATACAGTGACTTTTTTTTTTTTAAAAGAGGATCGAGATTCAAGGGGACAACGTAACCAAACACAGCACTCAGCCTTTTCCATATAACTTACTGTAGCTTTCACCATTTTCTCTCTCAAAATGTATTTTCTCTACAGTATTTTGGAGTGTTTCTTTTGTGTATGAGACAGTTGGCAGGGCAGACTTTTTCCAGCAGAGCAGGATTTGATCCACCATCTCAGTCTGCCAAGCTTGGGTCCCCTGCACAGTTGTTTGCTACGGGGAGAGGAAGCACAGCAGCTGGGCTGGCTTACAATGTGATCTCAACTCCAGTTCCCTTTCTTAGGCAGGCAGAATGTATTTTATTCAACACTGACTGTTAATACACTCTCTACTGATTTTCTTACCCCCTTACACTCTTCACAAAATGCTCCCTTTCAGCTTGTTTCAACCTATGATTGCTCTTCTGACTCCTTCTCTTTCCTCCCATTCTACATTTCCCTTCTTAAGGGGGTCAACCAAAACAACCATTCAGAGGAGAAAAATAAATCAAAAAATCACCTGATCGCAGATGATGTTACTTTTGTACATTTCCCTATGAAGAAGCTACAAAAAGTCAGTCTATTCCATCCCTCGTTCCTGTCTCATGCACCAAGTAATACAAAGATTAGTATTTCCCGGGATGTTGGCCCAGGAGATTGTTCTCCAGCTGACAAGTTTTTCTGAATCTCAATTATCCATCAGTAAAAAATGAGTATTTCCTGATTTCAGGGTGGTGTGAATAATGATAAAACCCATAAATATTAATATATAATATTTATGGATTTAGTGTTCTATGCACGAGCAATGAAGGCTGCATAAGCAGACAGATATCCTACTCAGAGAGCACTGCTGCAACAAGCCACAGCAGAACTTACTGCAAACACAGAAAAAAACTCACATCTCAGGATTCAGTACATTATAAATCACAGTAATTTAATATTATGAAAAGAAGTCAGCCCTGCAGTGCCGAACAGTGACAAAACCGACAAGCTGTGTAAGGTGTGATCCAGGCAAAGGCACAGACTGAGACTCCCTAACTTCTCCAGACTCAGCTCCAATATCCACCCATGCTCCTGGCCTTTTTTTCTTCCCTCTCATTTCAATTTCCTGTGTTCTGACTTGTGTCAATGACCTCCTGCCCAATTACCACATATTTTCAAAGCCTGGCTTTATCTTTCCTACACCCTCCCATTTAAGTACATCTGAACTGTAATAAAATCACCTCACAGCTTCCTCTTCTCCAGGCTGAACAAGCCCAGCTCCCTCAGACTCTCCTCTCAGATCCTGTGCTCAAGTCCCCTGAGCAATTTGCTGGCTCTCCATTGGACTGGCTCCAAAATGTTAACGTTTTCCTTGCACTGGAGAGCCCAAAACTGAACATAGTACTCCAAGTGTCTCACAAGTGTCAAATGTATGCAAACAAGGGGAAAGAATGCCAGTGGGATTTGAATGAAAAACTTTGATAAATGATTTCACAAACAAGTACTTATGATATCAAGTATACATAACTTATTTTTTTCCTTCTTTCCCCATCCCCTCTCCTCTGCAAAAATTTGTTTTGTTTTATAACTGACCTGGTTTCTCTTGGGATTGTATCATTGATGACACTCCATATCTTTCCTTAGCATAATCCTAAAATGGAGGTGAGAAACACACATCAAAGAAGCATACACAAACGATGAACAAAACCAATACAGAGTGAACTGAGGGAATACAAAATATTTACCTGTAATATTAAAGAAATTGTGTTTTAGACTCTTAAGAGATACACAAGGGAGAGAAGACATGTGCCATGTAAGGAAAAAATAATTCCCACAACTGCAAGCATGCATAAGGATCACTACCTATTACACAGAGGTTTGTGTGACTATTACTGAAAATATTTGAGTCCTACAGAAGTAGATACATTAAGTATTTCCTTCCCACATTCAGGCACAGAGAAATCCAGGAGATTGCATGCAAATGTCCCAGCCCAATGAAGCCTGACTGCTGACAAAGCCTGCCAGGTAAGACACAAAGGAACACGGCCTTTTTGCCAAAAATATCACAATTCTGGTTTCACAAAAAAGCCCACTCGTTTCAGATAAAAACCCCTTGATTTATTTATTTTATACTATTCACTATATGAACTAAAGTTCATTCTAAATGCTTTATGTGGAGGGGGGAGTTTGCTTCTCTGCTTTTGATGAATCGTGGCACACTTATAACTTTGTGGAAGCCGACAATATTCAGAACTCCTTACCGCTGATGCGTTTTTTGGCTTTCAACAATAAACAAAACTGATTTAATTACAAATTACGTTGATTATTTGTACTTTTTTTCTGCATTGAAGAAGCACCGGCCTACAATCTTTCATTAGTGCTGCGTGGCCTCCACGTCCCAGAGAGAAGCACCTGCCGGGCCAGCAGGAGCCCCTGCTGTGGAGAGGCACCCCAGGAGGGGCTGAGCTCCTCAGGGAACCACGGGCCGGGCCCGGCGAAGGGAGGCCGCACACGCAGCGCACCGCCTAAGGCAGCTGTGCCGCGGGGCCCGGCCTAAACCCCGGGGCCTGCCCCCTCCCCCGGGGGAGCCTCGGCAACGCGCCCGCCCCGCTCCGTTCCCTGCGGAGACCCACATCAGGCGCCGGCGAGTCCTCGGTGTCGGGCCGGCCCTGCCCGCGGCCGGCAGCGCTCGGCATCCTGCCCCGGCCCCTCACGGCGCCCGCCGCCTGCGCGCGCCGATATCGCGACACCGCCGCGCGCCCGCCCCGCCCCGCCGCCGACGCGGAGTCTCGCGAGAGCGCCGCGCCCGCCGCGCGCGCGCGCGCCCCGCCCTCACGGCGCGCGGCGCCCTCACGGCGCTCCCCTCAGCGCCGTCCTCTGCCCCTGTCCCTGTGTGTGCCCCTCTCCCTGTCCGTGCCCGGCTCCCCTCTCCGTTCAGAAGGGTCCTTCTCGCCGAGCCGCCGCCGCCCCGATGAGGCTGGGCCCCTCCATCACCTTGCCGGTGCCGAGGCGGAGGTGTGCAGCGCCGAGGGTCGGGCAGCGGCAGTGGTTCGGTCCCCCTCGCCCCCCGCAGTCAGTCACGGTGTGGCCTGAGGTAGCATCACAGTCCTTAGGGTTGGAAGGGGCTTCTGGAGATCATCCAGCCCAGCCCCCCTGCCAGGGCAGGGTCACCAGGGGCAGGTGACACAGGAGCACACCCAGAGCCGAGTTTGGATGTCCCCAGAGATGGAGACTCCACGACCTCCCAGTGCAGCCAGTTCCAGTGCTCTGCCACCCGCAACAAAGTTCTTCGTGCTGAGGTGAAACTTCCTGAGTTTTAAGCTACCGCCATTGCTCCTTATCCTGTCCCTGGGCACCACCAAAAAGGGTCTGGCACCATCCTGCTGCCAACCCGCCTTGGAGATACTTATATGCATATAAACAAACATGTTGGACTGTGAGGTGGCCAGCTAATGCGTGTGGAGCCAAACGAAAGTGCACTTCTGTTCAATCTCACCAGCAAATGTGGCTTCCCCGTGCTTACCCCGGCAGTAGTCTAGTCTCCTGACCCCTTGCCCAAGTGTGCTGTTTATAATTAGTTAGCTGTTTATTAGTTAGCTACAAGTAGGTCTGGTAGTTTGGGGAGGATGAGCAATAGTGCAAATGCAGGTGTTTCCCTCCAGCTGCGTGCTTGAAGGAATGCTACAGTGCTGAGGCCAGGTCTGGCTGCAGGTGCCAGCTTTGAAATGACACAAATCAAAGCTGCAAGCAGCTGTCGAGCCCTGTAGATTCATAGATTGTTTATCTGGTGCAGGGCGAGATGGAGTTGGCCATCCTGATTTAAACTGCAGTTTTGAGTTTTCACATTTGACTAACTAATGCCTCTTGCGGTATCGATTAGAGTTCTTCATTTCCTGTCCTACCGCTGTTTATTTTGCAGCACCCCGTACTGCACTGGTTCAACATCTCTTCTCGTGGGAATCCCCTTGCAAAATTCCCCTTCTGCCCCTGTGTCAGTGAATTGTCACTTCACCGTGAGATCGCACAGCTTTCATAAAGTCCTTTCTTCTTATGCATCGCTGCAAAGAACTAAGACAGAGAACAAAGACAGAGAAGGCAAATCACAGTCGGTTTTCATTCCTCACCACAGGAAAGCAAGTTCTGATGGGCAGGGTATTGTGTAGCGTACATAAATGCTAATGTAACAATAACGACACACGTGGATTTCTCACAGTGTCAGTTGTGTCTTTTCTGTTACCTGTCACTTAAAACCACTCCTGCTGAACCTGAACTAACAGAGAGATGCAAATCTTGTGCCTCACGGCCGAGCAAACAATACCACCTGCACACACAGTGCTCTGTAATTCCCGGCATTTCACCGACTGCGCTGTGAAATTCAGTCAAAAGAAACCAGACCTGTAACCCATGTCTTTATGCTGAGAGCCTTCCAATGGTGAATAGCATGCATGAGTATTTCCTCTGGGGCAAATAACCTGAAAGTGGCTCTGAAGGAAAAACCCTTTTGATATAATGAGAGTGTTAACTGAAAACAAGGTATGGCCATCTAAAGGGCACTGTGGCTTGTTATTTCGTTGCCAAACTTTCAGAAGCAACATTTTCCAGAGTTCACGCTCTCAGGTCATTTGTCCAGAATCTCTTTATTTTGCAGCGTGGAAACAGGTTTTTTTGAGCAAAACCCTGTAATAGACTGAAAATAGAAAAATAAACTAATTTTAAGAATAATTACTGACAGTAATTAACATTTGGTCAAGTAAACCCCTCAAAATTCTCCATTTAATTTGGGTCTTGCAGCAAAAATTTGTTTTCCATACCCACCTCAGTAAATCAATAACAAATCTGCCGCTAAGGACAAAACGCTACGCGCAGGGGACGCAGCTGATCCGCCGCACCTCCTGTTTCAGTGCGCTGCCACTGAAAGGCTGCGAGGGGGGCAGTACCTGCAGTGATGCTGGGAGCCGTGAGCGGGAGCCCAGCCAGGGGAGCGGCCAGCGCTGCCCCCCGGGCCCTGGCCAGGGATTACCGCATGGAAATGACATCACCCGCAGCCAATGGTGGGGCCCCGGGGGTGCAGCTGGAGGGGGGCCATACTCCACTTAAGTAACGAGACATGACATACCATGTGCTAATGCTAAATAATTTATCCCTCAGGCATATAGTGAATTGCAAAGCCAAGCTGAGGCCTAGTCAACAGTTTGTAGTTTAAATTAAAATTGGCTTTTCTGTCTTAAAGGGAGGGAGGGGGTTGTCAACTGCTATGATCAAGAGTGGAATGCAGAAATCTCTTTTCGATTCACTTCTTTCTCCCGTTACAGTTTGATCTAACCAAAACACTTTTTGGTGATTTGGGGGGATGGATGTACTCCACACATCTCTATTATGAAGGAAATCTATGAAGGAAAATATCAGAAGAAGTTTTAAGTCACTGTGAATAATGATATCCAATATATTCTTGAAACTTAGGCGTTAGCACTTGTAATATTCTAAACTGAAGCTATTCCAAAGTTTGATGTTTCATGTTACAAATGTTATGTGGGTGTTTCCATAGCAGAGTCATAAATTTGTCTCATTAGGAATCCGGAGGCATTAGTTGCTGCTGAGGCTGAGACTGGGGCCCAGCCTCTCTCAGGATGCCTTGAGCCAGCAGCACACACAGGCTGGGTGTGATGCTAACCACAGCACTTGCTGATGGCTACTGGAACTCTCACTGCAACCCTCCCAACTCTGCAGTCCTGCTTAGCTTGGCCACACCTTTGACATTTGTGGCTGTACCAAGCTGATTTTGCTTAAATATGCTAAACAACATTTCCACTGAAACCACAAGAAGCTGAAAGTAGCCAGCAGCTTCCATAACCTGTCCTTACGTAGCGTCTTGCAAAAATGGTGGCTCAAATATTCTTTAATCTTCCAGCCTACTATTGGTCAGGAAAAGAACAGTTACAATATACACTGTGTTACACAATATACACAGCGTTGGTGGGAAGGAGGTAAGAATTACCTTGAAGTTATTTTAGGAGAAGAAATTAAAAGGACCTCTGGCCCATGGTATAACTCAGAACATATTTACCTAGTCTCTACATGTTTGGCAAGTTAAAACCTGGAGAGCATGAAGTGCTCCAGAATTAAAAAGAGCATGTGGAAAAAAATACAAAACAAATTGGTAGTGTCTCTGAAGGGTCTTCAGGGAGTTCGGCTTTATTGCCACAATAGCACACTTTTCCATGTGCAATCACTGGTTGTCATGGAAATGGATTTTGAAGATTTCTCTTATTTTGGATGCTGCAAAGCATGCTTAATTTAATTAAGAGGTTGCCTTTGATTTTTCCCTTTCCATATTTGTTTACTTATATAGGTTCTTGTGTGATTGTCAGGCCACTGTCCAAGTTCCTCTCAGATAACAAAAAGAAAAAAAACACCACTGAAAAAAAATGCAGCAGCAGCAAAAATATCAATATATTTTTTATTTTTAAGTTAGGTAAGTTCATAGTATGTGTTCTGTGATAGAGACAGCTCTTCTATTAATAATGTCAACCATGGCAAAAACGCATTTTTGTAATTGATCATTCTTTTTCTACTCCAGCATTTGTACAATGTGTAACAAAGCCTTTGCATCTAAATCCAAGTAGGAACAGAATTTGGCAAATCTAATTCCTTCCTGGATTTTCGCAGCTCTACTTCCTTTAGGAAGTTTTTAGTCAATGGGAAACAAAGGCTTATTGAAAGGATTAAAGTTGCAACTATTCTCTTTGTTTTAGAGCTTCAGTCATGCTTTTCCTCTAGTAAACAACATTTGCAATTAATAAAACTTCTAAAAAAACAGGAACTTTGGGGAAGTACGTGCTTATGATAAGCAGCAGGATTTCTTTTGACAGAGCTCTATACAAAGGTGTAGTCTTTTTAAGTTTAGACAATGACAACAATTGAGTTTCTCAAAGCATTTTTGAAGGTGTTCCTCCTGACAAACACAAGACAACATGCTCTGCAGTCAGGGATGGGCAATACATTTAGATAGGATATATCTTGTCAACAGTTTCTGTGTCCCAAAATTATTTTAGATAGCTGCATACAACTCACATTTCATATCATGCCTAAACCCAGTAATGATGTCTTACATGATGAAATATCTATGCACATTGGACATACAGTGCTGCATATATTTATGAACTATTACCCATAAATTGTTTATTGATTCCTTTATATGACGCTTGAAAAAGACATTTGGATAGCAGTTATCTGTGCATGAATAAGAACACATGGAATATTTAATCTTTATAATTTATTTTTTACTGTTTTTTACGTAATGAAATATGCGTATTTTCATATTTATGTCAGCTATATTTTTCTTACTGGCTTTATGGGTTTACTACCAAGGAATTATCTCCTGCTAGAGGGAAACTGAGGGAAACATGGCAACTTTGTTGACAGCCCTCCCTGGAGGGCAGTATGGAGCTGCCCGATGATTGGGATGATTGGGACTGGCTGGCTCAGGAGACTTCATGAACAGCTCCGCTATTGTTCTCACCCAAGTGTCCAGTTCTTTTTCTGGGGTGGCTGATGTCCAAAAGATACTGGAAACAGC
Source organism: Acropternis orthonyx (assembly GCA_035583155.1). Taxonomy (NCBI): domain Eukaryota; kingdom Metazoa; phylum Chordata; class Aves; order Passeriformes; family Rhinocryptidae; genus Acropternis; species Acropternis orthonyx. Next base: position 6,133,533 of record JAWWEU010000163.1, on the reverse strand, counting down.
AAACTGGGGAATAAAGGGACTGCAGTTCTGACTGGGCCCTTAAGCGGCAGCACATTGTTCTTTCTTACATGCCTCTTCTCATTTACAAAAACAATCTTAAGCCATTGTCCTTCTAATGATAATTTTTACACTTTTATCTCACATGTAGGCAGATTTTTTTTTTCTTTCAGATTTTGTTGAGTAAATGTTCCTGTGAGCATCTTTGCTAGCCTCTAACCCGGAGTCGACTTCTGGTGAAGTTAAAAACCTTTAGAAACAGAAGAGTTCAGTGGGATTCCTGACTCAGAGTTTGTTTCAGGGAAAGGAACAGTGCTCTGTTTGCAGCAGAATGTGAGTCAGGCACCAACAGTAAATCTGATCTTTGAGATCATCCATTAAGAGTAAATGTTCTTTGCTGCCTGAAACAAACAAAAAGCAGAGCCCAGTCATCTAAATGATTAAATGTGTCACAGAGGATGTTAAATACTATTTTTGAGACATTTTCCTACAAGAGTTGTGAGGCATTTTGTAAACAAAGTGTGTTACTGATCAACGGTGCTCCGGCAGGCATTGTGCGTGTATACCTCAAATCAGACTGGGAGGACAGTCACAGAGAAGTTTGTAGGTTAGTGTAAATGGACAGACTGATTCCTAGAGGAAATAAGCGTTAGCATGAGAACAACAGCTGAACTGAAATCCCATAAGCCAGGAAAAACAGCTACACAATTACACTAACAGGTGGTTGGTTTCAAAACAAATTTCAAGGTCTGACAGCTCAGTGCACCTGCTTTGGGCTGATTTCTTTTAAGGACTTGGATTTGACATGAACCATTGATAAAAACCATAATTCTCTGTGTCTGAGAAAAGTCATCATTACCATATAGTGATGATAAACTGCTAAAGCTTTCTAAAAGTTGTACTTGGCCAAAAGGTAATACGGGCCACTCTGCACACTCTGTCATTAGAGCTCAAGCTTTTCTCTATCAGTCCTACCAGACAAACACCATTAGGCTAAAACAGCTCCTTCTGTAAGCTGAGGTAATTCCATTCACTAGAGTGCTCTGATTTGAATTAGGTATGACTTCAGCCTTTGCATTCACCACCATAGGAATAATCAAATTTTATTGGATAGGTGATTTTGACAAATATACTCAGAAAATCCTATTATAAAAGTCATCCTATTTCGTCTAAATTTCCTTTAATTGCTAACATTTCATTTGGGGAGGTTTTTTTTCTTTACTGGTATTTGTTCTCAGTTTATAGACATTTTTCCTGAGTTTTGGACAAAGGAAGGATGGTCATTTTCGTTTTTGAGAAAAAATTCAACACAAGCTTTTGTCATTCAAATGTCTCTGCTGGTGGTCCTTTATGGATGGTTCCCACATGTCAGTAAGAGATAGGATAAAACCAAAATTTGATCAGAACAGACTGATAAATGTAGCAGCTGGGATTGAAGTTACTTAAGTATCTACACAATTCAAATGAGATTTTCAAAGTGGTCTAAATTCCTAGCAATCTAAGTTCCTCTAATTTTTAGGTAGTGGAATTACATAGAGTGCCAAGTTCAGCATATTCCTGTAAGATCCGTGCCTTCATTTTGAACACCTCACTTTGCAAACCTAACATGTCAGGGGTTTATGTGATGCAGTCCTGAATTCTGGAAATGTGGGGGGTTTTAGTTTCTTGTAGGGAGAGAGGAAGAAGAATACGATGCCAATTTTTAATGCTGAGCAACTAGTGTGATTAAATGATAAAGCACACTTGCAGCCTAGGACTGTTCTGGGGACACCAGTACGACCTGCACACTACACAGACTGCAGCTACTTTTCACTGCTGTACTTCCTGCCTATGATCTGTTGAGAAAAACTTGTAGATACTTATAAATTTATGGTGTTCAAGATTGTGGGGAGTGCATATGGAACTACAAGTGTAGTTCTTGTAGTGTTGCTGTGGGGTTTCCCCCCTCCATTTTGCTGGTTTTTTTAAGGCCTAAAATGATGAGTGTATGGTTCATAGCTGGTACCAGAGAAACAGAAAAGCAGGGTCATTAACCTGGCATATCCCATCGCTTTTTAATGAAGGAAAATGCAAATCTACGTGAGAACAGGTTTTTAACTATCCTTCATTCAGAATGACCAAGTACATTACCTGACAGCAGGGTTGGTTGGGTTTTTTCTGAAGATACTGTTCCTCAGACCTTGATCGATTACTCTTTTTATTGGATTATTGATGATATTCCTGTTCATTTTACTTTGCTGCTGTATATGATTTGCCTATGTGACTGTCAAGGTCTGTCTGTTAGTTTTTCATGTTTTTGTAGTCACATTCCAGATTTCATGATCCTGTAGACTTGAACTTGTCTAACTGGAAAATGAGATATGAAAGGTCCTAAGTTACACCTTGTGAAATATACTTGAAATATCCACCTTTCAATCTGAGTTTGCAGTGTTTTGCCTTCATTGTAGTTACTCAGCTTGCAAATATTGGCGTGCCTTTTTTTTTGGTTGTTGAGAGACACCAGCACAAAGCCAAAGCCTCAACTGCCTTCCTTGAGGCGGAAGAGTTAGCAAAACTGAGCATTAGGTTTAAGAACTGGGAGCAAGGCAAGGTTTTATCACTTGAAGGATCAAGATGCAGAAACAAAAATGGAAGACCATGTGGATGAAGAATCTGAGGATGTATGAATTTCCTCTCATGAACACCTAACAGCAAGCCAGGGACAATAGTCTTTTCTACAAGTGAGCTGGTAGAGGCTGGCTGTCCACAGTGAGCTGGTAGAGGCTGGCTGTCCACAGTATTGTCTTACAGGTTAGCTTCTGCACCTGCAGCTGCACCAAAGTTCAGTGTGAAGCCACACTCTCAGACTGAACTACTCCTGTAAATGCATCCCTGTCCGTTTCAGACAAAGCCATCTAGGTCACAAGGCTCTGGTGTTTGTTTACCTGGTGACCTTGAAACACAGTGGGAAATGCTCAGGTGATACAGCAGAGATCAGGGTTAGTGATTTCCTCTGGTAAGGCTTTGCTTCCACTGAAGTGAGCATGATGAGCAACTGAGGAAGAGCCAGTGGGCAGCAGCGTGTAGGGTACAGCTGTTTGCAAAGGCATGTTTGTCTGTAGTGTGAATCACTCTGAGAAGGTGTGCACCTTGGGTTTGCTGTGTTGGGAGCTTGGCACTGTGCTCACCACCCTGCTGTCATTAGCACTCTGTGTACCCTGCTCAGGGCTGTGTTGTACTCTAACGCATCTGAGGAGTTCAACCTGCTGTGGAATGACCCTTTGTTGTTTTCTGAGAATGTGGCTCTAAGCTTTTCAGAAGGTCAGGGCATCTCAGGACTTAGGTTTGAATGCTTTTTTCAGAGACCTGACTGCTGAAGGGTGCTCAGGTTTTAAAGTGAAAGACTTGACCCACTTTGGGGAGGAAGAAGAACAAACATAACTGGAAGTGGGAAGGTCACCTTTAATAGTACATGAACTAGTGCTTAACAAGCTTTACAATTGCTTTGTTTCTTCCTCTCCTAGTACTGTAAACATGACCAGCCAAAGGAAGATGTTAGAAAACAACTCACGGAAGCTACAAAGGCTGTTGAGAAAGCAAAGAAGCCAGCTGGACTGGTTAGTGTTAAACACAGCATTTTCTAACAGTTGTGGTGGATTGATTTCTCCACATTTCTCAGTAGCTCCACGTCACATATTTTGAACTGGCACAGTGAAGCACATGAGGACATTCTCATACAGAAACCTCACTTTTTTTAACACATAATAACAGGCTGGGTTCTATTCGGAGTTTTCCTAAATCCCCAGTAAATAGACAGCTGCTTAATCTAAGGTTGAGCAGAAGAGGAAAATTTAAATACATTCTTTTTTCCCTTAGAGTTTAACTACTGGGGTTTCTGCTAAAAAAGACTCCTTTTTCTTGGTTTGGGCACAATTAGTAAAACAAGCACACTTGGCAATTAATAGAGAAATATGTGGGTTTGTCTAGCAACTTCAAAATTCTGAACTTCATGCTCAGGAGGCTCTGTTGTTTAGAGAGAATGTTAAATTGCTAGGGTTAGTGATATTTTATATTTGAAGAATCAAAGGGATAGGATAATATTGACAAGTCATAGGTTAAGCCTCTTAGTGAGGATAAGTTTGTAGATATCAAACCTGACCCTTATCACAGAATCATCTAACTCTTCTTAGTTTGTGATGTCTAAAAAAGGTGCTGGGAGTAGGGTCTATGGTTGATGAATGCAGGTGATATATCTATGTCTGTAGCTTGAAGGAGACATTGTGTGTTTTCAGAGTAGCTGTTACCAAGGTCACTGTAAGACTATATGGCATCCACAGTCTGTTCCTTCTTTCCTAACTGTGCCTAAGTAGGATGAGTTGCCCAAACAACATGCAGTGTCTGTACTGTCCAGGTGGTCTGCACAAGCGTGTGCACTATGTGCAGTGCACAGTGGGAGGACTCGATATTTCCTGGCTCCCTGACTGCTTTCTTTTCCCTTTTGTTCCACCACTGGGCAGCCTGCGTTGCCCTCCGCAGTGTATTAAATCTTGCTTGCAGACACACATGGTCATTTGGTACCTGTTAAAGAATGGCAGTAGGGACAGGTGTTCCTCTGTCACTATGTTCTATCTCTTGCCACAGCATTTAATTGCACCCTCAGTATTTCACTACCTCCCATATGAAGCCTAGGAGACATCTCTGATGTAAATCAAAGGATGTTTTCTTTTCCTGTTATGTCTTCAAGAGCCCAATTCTCCTTGCATACACTAACTCCAATTTGCAAATAGTAACTCTGCCTCCATGGTTGGGTAAGTTATTGAACTACATTTCTCACTCTGCACTTCATTTTTTTATTTTCACAGAAGGAACCTGTGGTTCTTTACATTAGGAATCAAGGGCGAGTTTGGTGGAACCTGTTTTGCATGCTGAAGTGTTTCTGACAGTAAAAACAAAAGTCTCATCTCTGTTAAGGGCTTGCTTACATTTAGAATATAGTTTTATCCAGAATAATTTATCTCAATTTGGAGGGAAATTTGAATTCTGACGTGACACCGAGTGAAGTTTAAGCTCATATGTATGCACAGCATGCACAAAATGAAATGGTTTTTTGTGAGAGAGCAAAACAGAGCAGGTAGGAAGAAGGAGAATGCAGATTTTGCAAAGGCAATGCAAAAGAAAACCTTGAGTGTAGTCAGGGTAGCAAACAAGAATGATAACAACAGAGAGATAAATGTGGTTATAAAGAAAGGATTACAAAAATGTAGTTAGTCATACTGGCTGAACTAATTGAGCTAGAAATGCCTTCGAATGATCTACTGTCTTGTACTTTGAAAGCACATTAAACAACAAAACCGAGGAAATTATCTAATAAACTAGTTTTGACTTTGAATATTTGAGCTGTGATATGTCTCTGTTTCATGTATGTATGTGTTTGTTATGTTATCTACAAATGCTGACTGGTTTCTTCCTATACAATATTCCTTCACTACAGCCAAAGAGGGGTGGGATATTCAACCTTTGTCTTTGGAGTGAGAAAGTAAGTTGTACATGCAGAGAGAGCAGATTATTTGTTATTGCCGTGTCTATCCCAGCACTTCCATATGAAGGTCTCAGCCTTTATAAGTTATAAATGTCATATGACTTTTTCTAGAGTAGGTTGAATAACATCTTAAATTGTTGTCTGGCGGTAGAAGTTAAAGCTGTAAGCTGAGGTTGGCATAGAGTGGCAAAGGAAAATAATCTCATTTTAACTTGCTCTGTAGGTGGTACAGTGTTCTACAGAACCACTGAGCCATTACTTGCTCTCTAATTGTCCTTCATTTTCCTGTGCTGAGGAGCTATTAGTGCAGGATGTAAACTGTGTCTGTACGGAATTTCTGCAACTAACTGGTAAGGAATCAAATTTTTAAATGGCTGCATAGGGCTCCTCAAACGCCCCTTGAACTTCACACAATAAAACCTGCTAAAACTTAGGGGGTTTGGAATCGCCCATCTCAGAGACAGGGTTGATATTTTAATGGCTTTTTGGCTGATTTCAACCAGGACCCATTTTCTCTGCAGTGTACTGCTTCAAGCTAATGGATTTGTAATTAGTGGGGAAGCCACATTCATAAGGCTCTTCACCACTTAAAGTATCACAGTTCAAGCTTAAGAGACAGTTCATTACAGCAGTAATACTTCTTTGTCTTCACTGTGGTTACAAAAAGGGATTTTTACATGTTGTGCTTATTTGATTCGAGTGAAGCCATGGTCCCATCATGAACCCTGTAGCTTTCTTCTGTTCTATGTTGTTTGTCACAAGACACTGTCTGCTTAGGTGGTTAATTGTAGGTTTGCTTTGGAAGAGTGTTGATTTCTGGCTTCCTGTCTCAAAAGCAACGGCCTTAAACTGAACAGGATATAGCCTGGAATAATTTGAAATCCTATTGCTTCCCATAACCTTAAGAAAGCTCATAAAAATATGACATGAGCTCTGAAGAGAGAAACAGAGTTCTAATTATGAATGGGAAGAAGATTTTCTGTCCAGAGCAAGTGATTTATTGTCATGTCTCCGTTTCCAAAACCACCTCCAAACAAGATCAAAATGATCCCTAGGATTTGCTTCAGCTATTACAGTCAGTGTTTTAATTAGCTGTAGTTTTTTGTTGAATAGCTGGAAGTGTATATGATGTATTTAAAAAATTATTATTATTCTTTCCTTCATTGCCATTGTTTCCTAGTCTCACTTGAGTTTTTCTATCTCATCTTTCTCCTGTCTATTTCTAGAAGTTCTCTCAATTTTCTGAGGCTGTTTCTCAGGAATGTTCTCAGGCAAAAGTTCTCAATGGTATGAAATCAAATAGATGATTTAATTTTTTTTCTACCATACATAGTCTTAATATGTTTTAGTCAGCTTGGAGAGTTATCGCATTTAAATATATGCATCATTAGTGAGATCTGTGTGTCTACAACTGAGAGAAGAATTGGCTTAAAGTCTGCTTCAAAAGGAAATTGAGTAGAATCCTGCAATCCCAACCTGTTTCCCTTTCCAGCAGCAGTGAGCTGAATCAGAAGGGAACTAATGAATTCTGGTGGATTTCCTTCAGCGCACCAAAGCTCTTTAAACACACACTGAAGAAGGGAAATGAAGTAGGATTAGTCCATTTCCCTTTGAAGCCAGCTGTGTATTCACAGTGCAAGTACTGGAACATTATTTCACTTGCCACTTTCTGGCTGTGGGCCAAACTGTAGTATCATCTTGAATTGATGCAGGATCCAAAAATACATAGAAAAACACATGGACTGCCCCTGGACAATTAGTAAGAAGTTGATGTCTCCATGGCAAATGGGCTTGTGTTTTTATTCGTCAGTTCTTTACCTCTTTGGCAAGGGATTGCCTAATTTTCTGTTTTCATTAGTTTTGCCATGGCCATAAGCAGTTCTGGGGTGGTGTTTTCCTTTTCAGATTAACTTCAAATGGGAGTGTGAATTTTTAATGTAATGTTAAGACATTTTGTTGTTTCTTTAGTGCTATTAAGTTGTGTTTTTGAGGGAGAGAAGTCCCAGGTTTCATCTTATACAGAATGTATGGGGGAAAGGGATGTTTGAGGAGTTGTGTAATACTGAAAGTTGTGTGTGTGTGACTCATGCAAGTACTATTGTTCTGCCTGTATATAGACCCTTTCTTTCCAGAAGGTCTTAAAGCATTTTGTAAATAATGTGGTGATTTCCTAGCATGTGAAACTCTCAGGGACTGAAATATCCTTCTGCTCCAAAAGGATGAGACTTTGCCAATGCATTTGAGTTTAGCATTGCAGAACTGTGGCTGCCACACAGTTGAAGTGTTCTGATCCTTTGTGTAGGAGGTAAGCAAAAGATAAGACCCAGAGAGGCAGAATCTTATCCACAGCACTATACGTAAAGTACGCTGGAATGAGAAGTGGCTGCCATCACACAAATACTGTGTCATGGGGAAGAATTGGAACATTTGGGCTGGGACCTTTCTTCTACAGAGCTATTGGGTCTCTGTGTCTCTCTTATAACGTGTCCAGTGGCACTGGCCCTAGTCTTACCTATCTGCTTACCTAATCTGCTATTTCCCTATTTTTCCGTGCCACTGTGGGTTTTGCCCATTTAATTACAGGACATTTCTGAAGGAAAAACTAAGCTGACAAATGTGCTGCCCTGGTGGCATAAATGAGGTGGAGCTGGGCATTTGCTGGTGCAGCAGGGTCAGCTGGAGGTTATGTGCTTTTCACACTTTGTGTTGACGTAGCTATGCTGGCAAGAATCTGTAGTATAATGCTGTCTCTAGGGACCAGTGGATGAGGGTTCTTGGCTGCCCTTAAAGTAGATGTGCACTAACCAAATTAGGGACTTGTAGATTAGGACTGGGAATTCATTCTTGATCCAGAAGTGAGAGGAGGATTGGTGGAATACCCAGAGCACCAGAGCAATATTAGACTCTGTCAGGCTGAATACAGTGCAGCTTCTCTCTGAGGTTCAGGTTTGCAGGTTGAGTGAGCTGCTGAGTTGGTACCACACCTGACAAAAGGCAACTAGAATAGGCAACCTTCATATTAAAACATGCTAACAATACATTTTAAGGAAGTTACCAATAGATGCAAGGAAACTTGCCTCTTATCTGGCTATTGGTTTTTACCTAATGATAATACTGTCTGTAACAGACAGTGGAGGATTGTGATTGCAGAGCTGAGTTCAAACCACAAAATCTGAATGTGTATGGGCCTGCCTTTTGAGAAGATTAGGCAGTCCAAAACTAAATCCATGGATAAAGCGGTGATCTTTCTTCAGGCCGTGGAAAAACCAAAGGAATTTCTTAGTTTGCTGTTCTTTGTTCTCAGGAAAGCACAGTGAAAGGAGGGAAAATAAGAAAAGCTATGCTTGCATTCCTAAAGAGGCCTTTTAAAAAACCCCAAACACCCAGGCAATAAAGAGTCAGGTAGGAAAAGATGAATGGCCTTGAGAATTTACATGCAAAACTGCCCTTATGGGAGAGCTACAGGGAAGCTTAACAGATCTCCATAAGTACTATTAACTCAGCCAAAAGCTAACAGAAAGTTGTCAGTATCCCACAAAGCCCAGGGAGCAGTCCCAAACGCCTGCATGCAGATTAGACATGCATGACTTCTGGGGGCCCTGGGATGGGAGGGGATGCACCCGATCAGGAGAGAGGGAAAAAACAAACAACAAAAAAAAGTGCAGATAATTCCGCACTCCCTAACCCACTACTCTGGAGATGTTCCCTTTTGTATCCAACACAACAGAGGTAGAAATTAGGCCACAGCATCACTGGAGCAGACGGGCACGCTCTGTCTGTGCCGCTGCTCCATGTGCTCCTTTTCAGGGAGTTGCCTGGCAACGGAATGCTGTCCGCCCGAGTGACTGCAGGAGCCCATTGAAAGCCTCCGACGGGCAGGGCGAGGAGAAAGGACGAAAGGAAGGAGGAGGGGGAGAGTGAGCTCACCAGTTTGGAAATCTCTGGCAGCAAAGCCAGGACACCAAGAACGACAGAGGGAAAACAAGCTAGGAAAGGGGGAAAAACCTCTTGCTATTCAGGAGTAAATCTTTCCATACATGCCTAATTTTATTTCATACAAGTCAGAAAGGGATCTTATTTCATCAATTTTATAGAGTGTGTGAGGATGGTCACACCCAAAGAATACATTACTTGTGATGTGTAGAATATCCATGCTTCTGAGAGTGCTCATGGAAAGCAGAATGCAGGTTCATAACCTTTACTGCAGGTAATGAGAGGCTCCTCCAACTCCAGCACTTCCCTCCTACTCGCTCCAGGTGACTGGGATCTCAGCTGCTGTCAGCCCAGCGACAGGAGCTGAGCTCCTCTATCGATGTCATTAAATGCTGTGCTGGGGACTGAACCTATTCTAGTGACCAACAATTAGCTTGCATCGTTCTGCCAAATGACTAATTTCTGTTAGTGTGGGAATTAGTTAAATATCACTTCATCTGAGATTCTAAAGAACCTGAGGGAGTCAAGTGTTTAACTCTCACCGAATTTCAATTGCATATCTCCACGGGAAAATTAATGAGCTGAGTCCTAAGGAGCCTTGCTGTTTTCCAAGGAGCTTCAACTTATTGTTTGTTTTCCAAGTCTCTTTTTCCTTCTATATATACATACAGAGTATTCATTCTTACATGCAGAAACATTTGTCAGAAATTTCAGTTGTCAACAATTTGGAAATCTGGAGTCCTTGCCCTTGTGGAACAAGCTTTCAAATTATTCCAACTGTATTCTGCTGTGCGGGTTGTGAAGTAGATAGCTGTGAAGATGGACATCCTGACCACTTTAGGACTCAGCAGCTCACTGAACTAAATGGTTAATTCTCTCAGAAGTCAAGATCAGACTCAGGAAATGAGCACTGAAACAGCCTTCACTGGAGGCTAGTGCAGTCTGCTTTCTCAGTGAAAACTCCAGCCCTGGAGAAAATAATGGAATTAGTTAAATATCCAAACAGGAAATGCTGCATTAAATCAGACCAATATTCTGTCTGATATGAAGCCAATTTTTGACAGTTACCAGAAGCACAGGAAAGTATATTAGGAATAATTTTGAAAAGGATTGCCTGTAAAGGGTATCTCTTTCAAGCAGTAATCTACTGGTGGTAGGATTATTTTTTTAAATGTAAAGATTAAAGAAAATATATGTCAATACGATTGGTCATTGTAAGAACTCTAGAGGAACTGTAAGTCCCTACAGGCAACTGTCTTTATTGTAATTTTGAATTATTTTTTACAGAGAACAATTTCTGTGGTGCCTGCTGCCAGCTCTGTTCACACTAGGTTGTTCAATCTTCTTTGCTTTTCCTCTAGGTGTGCATGGGAATCCAGCCAGTAACATGAATGTGTTGGGCAGGTATTATTGTACAGGAGACTGGTGAGATGTTGGGGATTGAATATACCCACCAAGAATATGGATATTCTGTTAGAGGGTCCTGTGTGTGAAGGCCACCATTCCACAGCAGCCAACCAATTTTGAATTTCAGGAGTGGTATAACAAACTCAGGTAGAATCAACAGGAATTGTTCCTCAGTTCAATAATTAGCTGATGTTTTTATGGTGAGAGCAGAAGAAACTCTCTTTGCAAAAAACATGCAAGGAATTGGGAATAATATTTCCATTATATCTAAAAATTATGTCCTATTAGGTTACACAACCAGGCAATTGAACTTTTTTTCTTTTTTCCTTTTTTTTTTTTTTTTTTTTACTTTGCAAGGCATGAAAAGAAGTTACAAGAAAGTAAAATGTGGATAAAGGAAATAATTTTTTTCCTTTGGAAACCATGTTGGAAATTAGTGCATTTTGTTGTCTTTTAATAACTCTTGTGATCTTTTTAGAAACAGGTTACAATGTCTGGGAGAATTAACTCTCTGGGTAATAGGTGGTGGTAACACCTACAGCTGTAGCTTTTAGGGCAGTGAAAGAAAGAAATATTTTGGGATCAAACATCCTGTGTGCTCTCCCTAGGACATTCATACTTTAATTCAAAAGTGCAGTCTTCTGAGATATTTTTTAGATGTTATGTTGCTGCTGTCATCAAGCATATCATTCCTATTATTCTCAGTTCACTGGGTTGTGCAAGAAACAGTTTTTCTCCCAAAGCCCAGGAAATGAGCCATGTTGATTGTTCATCAGAGAATACAACTGAAGTTTAGCTTTGTGTTTGAGTATTTTCTCTAACCAAAAACTGTGTATCCATTCTATGTCTGAAAGTAGGATCAGAAGTTCCCAGGTTTTCCAGGATATGAAATTATTTCAGCCATTCTGATACAATAAGACTGGGCTCAGTCTTTGCTTTGCTCTTATCAGATTTGCCATACTCTGCAATACAATAAACGCCCACACAAAAAACAATGTTAAAATAAGGTTAAGGTGAGGACATATAATCACAAAGGAAGGAAGTTTTGAAATACTGTTTTCATTAAAATCTTCACTCAACAAGCAAAATGTTATAAAAAGATGAAGGGTCTGTGGCTGAGGACTGAAAGTATCCTAAATTTTTTCTGCTGTGGGATGATCTTTCTTGTGTGAAATGATTCTTCAGTGATCTGACCCGGATTGATAATCCCATCCACTATCAAAATGCAGGAGAAGTTATTGCAGTAGATTAGCTGCAATACTTACTGCTGGATATTTTTATGCAGTAGTTTTTCTCTTTGATATCTAGAGACAGCTTTCAACACTGAGAGCCTATGTTCAGTTCTGAATCTCTCTGCCTTTTACAAACCTCCTCTGATCGTCCTGTTATGTATCTTAGGCTCAGAAATGCAGCTGCAGGATCTGATTTGAAGGCTGTGCTGTCAGTTGTTAATCTGACTTTTACAGCCCCACATTGAGCTATTTAGTTTTGTTGAGACATAAATTTCCAAGCACATTTACTCAGTTTCACTCAGACATCACCCAAATTGCCTTTGATACAAATCTCATTCACTTTGATGAGATTTCCACAGATTCCACAAACATGATTTGACACCTAAATTTTTTTCTTTATTGACTTCCTCTTATGCTTGCCTTATTCTGCCATGGTATGATTCCCACACATCTTTTGAAATTCACCTAGTTTACTTTGAGGAATTTTCTGCTGTCTTGTCTGAGTTTACTTTCCTGGAAAGCCACAATATATTTGAACTGCTATACCATACTCCAGTGGAAAAATGTTATAAAAAATGTAAATAATCGCTTTCTATATTTTTTCCTATGATATTTGCTATCAGGAAATAGAATTTCTCAATTAATTTTATATAATCATTCAATAAGTATATTGTGATGATTAATAGAGTCAACTGGTAATAAATAGACACGAAGCAAAAGCTAGTTTTGTTCCTTCAAATGAACAATGAACAAAAATATTTGGTGTTCAATGAGCTATCTGAACAGTGCAGGAGGAGCTGTGATCTTTTTTTCACTAGAGGTAAACCGTGCCTGACATTTGCTGGCCTTCTACAGTGGGGTTACAGCCTGGGGGACATAAAGACAGAGCCACTGTTGCCATCCACCTGAACTTACGCAAAGCTGCCTTGGACACTGTCCTGCATCACATCCCTGTCTGAAACTGGAGAGAGATGGATTTGATGGGTGCATCACTTGGTGGATAAGGAATTGGCTGGATGGTCGTACTCCAAGAGTTGCAGTCAATGGCTTGGTGTCCAAGTGGAGCCCAGTGCCAAGCTGCATTCCTCAGGGTTGGCATCAGGGCTGGTGCTGTTTAACATCTTTGGCAGCAAAAGGCACAGAGGGAATGAGTGCACCCTCTGAAATTTTGTTGCTGGCACCAACCTGTATGGTGTGGTGGGCACACTGGAGGGAAGGGATGGAGGAAGACAAGATTCTGGGGAGACCTTGGAGCCCCTTCCAGTACCTACAGGGGCTACAAGAGAACTGGAAAAGGACTTTTGACAGGGGCATTTAGTGATAAGACAAAGGGGAATGGCTTTAAACTGGAAGGGGGTAGATTTTTATATTAGATATGTGGGACAAATTCCTCCCTGTGAGGGTGGTGAGGCCCTGGCACAGGTTGCCTAGAGAAATTTTGGCTGCCCCATCCCTGGAAATGTTCAAGGCCAGGTTGGATAGGGCTTGGAGCAACCTGGTCTAGTGGAAGGTGTCCCTGCCCATGGCAGGGGGGTGGAACAAGAGAAGGTTTAGGATCCATTCCCACCCAAACCATTCTGGGATTCCATGATTGTGTCCAGCAGTAAAGTTATGAATGGCATTAAAACAATTCCTGAAGTTTTTCTTGTTACTGACATTCTTGGATGTTTTTATTCTGGAACAAAAATGTCCATATGGAGAGAGTTTGGATTTCTGGGGGTTTTTTTAAGTAATTGTTCTAATTTAAATGTGTATTTTATCTTACTTGGATGAGCAAGTTTAGGCAAGGCCTTAGCTTTTATCAATATGCCGTTCCAGTATATGTAGGTTTTATTGCAAGTTGCCATGGAAAGCTGTGATACAAAGTAGACCGTATAAAAATTCTGTAGGAAAGTTTGGTCTTATATGTATGTTTGTTGTCCTGTACTCAAGATACTGCTGCTGAGAGATCTGTAGTTTTTCTCATTTTACCACTGATCTTTTTTTTTTTCCATTTCTTTATCTTTCCTGCTCTATTTTTAATTTTTCTTCCTTGCATTAGACAATAAAATCAGTGAATTAACAGAAAAAACATATGACGGAAACGATGAACAGATTTTCAGCTATAGTGGGCATTTTAGTTATTATGAATTGGTATGTGCTTCTTTAAATGAACATAATTAACTGTCAAAATATGATGGTTATCAGATTGACAACAAATCTGATTTCATTTATTTTGTGTATAGGTACAGATCCTTTGTTGCCTTAAGTTGTCATAGCTGATGACTTGGTGAACTGTGATATGCTACTCCAGCTGGGGAGTGGCCAGTGTAAGAATATTGGTGGATCAAGAGTTCAGTTTTTCTTTCATTTTATATTTTTCCCCCTAAATTTTCCTTGATTTTGCTCTCCTGTGTTTTCCTCTGTGTTTTTTCTCAGCTGTGTGGTTATTTGAGGAACAATCATAGTGTTCATAGTGTTGTTTAGTATAATGCATGTTTTCACATTTGGTTTGGTATAAAATTTACATATGTTTGGCCGTGCTGTGTCAAATGGGAATAAATCCTAAGGAGGTGCCCCTTACTTAACCCAGTGTCTTGTGTTATCCAAAGAATAACTTCAAAGCTGATTATTTTACCAAGAGGAACCACACAGGGCAACCCTTTGATTTTCCTTTTTACTGCTCACAAGCTCTGATAAAACAAATTAAAATAAAATTTCTCAGAGACCTCTTCTTTATATTTTTAGTTGCCCTAATAAAAGAGATCACCTCTACATTTTGGGGTGTGCTGTAAAGTGCTTTTCTGTTGAGCCAGTGTGATTACCGTTTGCACATTCCTTAGTTTAAAGGAAAAAAGAAAGCTTTATAACATGGAGCCTCTATTACACAGCTCTGGCATTGTGTTTAACGTGATTCAGGACTGCAGCTGTTTATTCCCTTTTTTCTTTTCTGTGACAACAATTTAAGACGATTTTGTTTAAAGTGAAATCCTGTTCCTGTTATTCACCTATGCTATAAAAATCCTGCCGTATTTGAAAGTGTCATCAGTTCAGCAAATGTTTGAAATTGTATTGAGAGTTTAATAGATCCGAGCAGATGGGTCCCCATTTCAATCCCTGTAGTGAAAGATGTGCACTGCTGAGAACCTGCCTTTAAACAATGACTATACCATATGTTGTTGTAAAGGAACACATTAAGGTTTGGCAAACTGTTTAAAAAAATACCTTGCATTGTTCAACCAGTTATCTCAAAATGTGGAACAAGTCATTTAAATCAAACATTTAGCAGTGCTGGTGAGCATTTACCCTGGTGTGTCCTAAACAGCCATGTGCATAATGAGAAAGACTTGGAAAAGTGCTAGGGCTATATCAAATAGTATGTTGGCAAATGATTCAACTGGGCTGTCCTGGAGCTTTGTTTGATGTGTGAGAACATGGCCATCTCACACGGTTTTTATTATGAATGCAGGAAGTAATGGTTATTAGGGCCTGGGAATCCTGTTAAAACATATACTTGAATTAACATGTTACCACTGACAGTAGACTTTGTTAGCAAAGGGAAGAGCTTGAAGTATTCAAGTGAAAAATAATATATTCAAAAGTGAAATAAAAGATGAAGTCAACAGCTTATCCTTTAGTGCATAAAAAGTAACCACACACTTAACATGTGATCTCTGTTAATTTACAACAGTTGGAAACAGCAAAGAGCACAACATAAAGTAAGTCAAGGCTCGTATGAAGAAGTAATATCTTTTACTAGACAAATGACTTAAGTGAAATAACAGCTGGATTTTCTGCAGTATAAGATCTTTTTCAGGCTTGAACTAAAGCAACTACTGCATATATTGGTTTGTGTAGTAAAAACACTAGCTGTCCCTAGACAGCTTAAATCATTTATATGCACAGACTGTCATAGTTGCAGCATCATTGCTACTAGAAACATAATATATTCGTGAAAAGAACTCTTTTCCCCTAGTTAGCTTTCATTCTGCTTCACAAAGTGATTCCTCCGCTTTTTGGGAAAAAACTTGCAGATGCAAAAAGTACGGAGTCAAGAATAGTACCATATACCACACAATCCCTGTGAGAAGTGGTGTGCTTTGAGACAGAGATCCTGAAATGCAGCTTGCATGGAATTGCCATCAGATTCCGTTAGCTGAACATTTATCCTTCGAGGCTGAACCCTTGATAACTTGATACAGTTTTGAGTCACAATTTATAATCTTCACACAGGGAATACCCCAATTGTAATTAATGTTTCTTAATATTCTGGCTTGCTCTCTAGGTGTCCTTTAGACTGTGTCATTGCTTACCAAGATATTTAAAGCAAAGTAACTCTGTAGCATAAATACAGTTATTCTTTTGTAATGCACAAGGGATATGACCTTTGAATTGGAGGTGAAGGTTTTTCTAAGATGCAGGTAATGAGTAGGTGGTGAAGGAATGCATGTTTAAGGCTGTAACGACATGGTTCAACACATGGCGGGTACAAGCAAAGCCACAGTAGTGCTGTAGCTATGGAGATCTGGGAACACAGAACTGCAAGCAAGGCAAGGCTTCTAGGAAGAGGCAAAATCCTATTTAAGTTTTCAGCTGGAGAAATCAATAAGCTTTTGAGAATGCAAGACAGAAAGAGACTCAGAGTAGAAACAAATGTCAACCTGTATTCCTTTTGGGAATAATTACTTTGATAATTTAAATTACCTAATTACATTAAGAGGCTTGAAGGAAAAAAAGGTGGCAGGGACTGCTGAGGCACAGGGAGAGATGGAAAAGTCGTTAGTCACTGGGAGACTGAAGGGTGATGATGAAAACAACAATAAAGGGAAAGTTTAGAAGCAACTACTAAAAAGAAGAAAATGTATTGAGATAGTTTGTTATAAAAACCCCCACAACTATGCCCTTCCAAAGTAATCCTGTGACTTTTAGTAACTCCTTCTGTTTTGTGACAGAACTTCTCCACCAGTATCCTTGCCAGACTGTGATTTAGTATCTGTGATGTAATTGTCTCCATGTTTGTATTTAAAATAACTAGGTTCTTTCTTTGTTGTTTCATTTCCTTAAATTGAATGTTTTCTCTCTTTAAGTGTGAAGGCACTTGTTCTTTTATTTGGTGAGAGAATCAAAGCAGCTCAGACAGATTGCATAGCATTGTTTCTAATCAAATGAAAGTAGATAACTCTGTAGTTTGAAAGTGAAACCCAGCAGCGGTTCCAATGAAAACAAATCTCATTAAGTGTAACTATTTTTTTCTATTTATATTGCCTTGTTTTCTATCTCCTTGCAAATTGCTGTTTCTTCCTTCTTCTTTTGTAGTTTTAACAAACCAAAGTGAAACTAAACATGCTTTGATTGCATTTACAACATCATCCAAAAATTCAGTGACTCATATCATATGGAGGGTACATGATCTAAACACTCAGTTGCGTGAACTTTTTAGAAAGTTTGTTGTTTGGTATTATCAGTACTTCTTCTTCCATAACAAATGTGTCTGAAATATTTTCAAAGGAAGATGTCTTATAAAATTTCAAAAGCAGACATGGTTGGAGTCCTGCTGAAGTGCTTTCTGTAACAATAGGATTCTTAGCAAGTGCTGATTATTAAATGCCTTTGTTAGTGTATATATTTTATTTTTAGTGATGATAAATGTAGACGTTAGCAAAGTTTCTTTTGCCTGTGAAGTGTCCTACCAAACTGGAATACATTTCCACTGTGAAGCAGAGACAAGAGTTATGGTCACTTGTTTCTGCAAAAATCCCACTGAAAGTCTGCTCCTAAAGAAATTGTAGGTCCCATTACTAGTACTATACATTTTTGTTATGTAGTTGATAGAATGACAAGTATTGGTCTGATTTGCCAATAAATGTCATAACAAAGAACCAAAATACCAAAACAAGTTTTCAGAGTGGCACTTATAATCCTGTGGGAATGGTAGCGTTTGCACACAGCAAAGTTGCATACGGAAACCCAGAAATTGGTGGTTGTGATCATACCTGCAAAAGAAGTTTAATGTGTAAGTATTAAATATGTAAAAATGCAAGTAGATAATTTGAAAGTACTTCTAATATCAGCAGGTGAGAACAGTAAGAATTGTGTAGTGTCAGTTGATTAAGTATTTCTGGGAGAAGTGTTCCTGTGAAAATAAAAGGATTGTATATTTAAATGGCTCATAACATTGCAGACAGAGTGCACTTAGTTTACAGTAGATATTCACCAATGGAAAGTGAAGATTTTTGTGGGAATGTTTAAAAAGTAATATAGAAGTGCATTAGGATAAAAAGAGCAGTAAAATATTACAAAAAGATTGGTGAAAAAAACCCCATGTCTTAGCAATTTGAAAGGGAGGGGATCATTCCAGATTAAAAAATTTGAAGAATACTTCTGTTCTCTGGAAACTTAAAGAGGAAAAGGAAGAAAGAGGGTGGGATAGTGAGAGTATAAGTAAATCAGATTAGAGGACAGTAAGATCAAAATGACAGCATGGCTTTATAACTAGTGAACAGGAAACTTTGGAAATCAAAACTACCATAATTTTAAGCAAGATATGCTTGAATGGTAAAAGATGACAGGCATTTGGTGCTGTTGAAAAAGAACTGATAGTAAATGGAAATTAAGGAAAACTCCTAAACACTGGTATTTTTCACATTCACAGAATCACAGAATGGTTGAGCCTGGAAGGGTCCTCTGGAGATGGTCTAGTCCAAAGTCAAAACAGGGTCATCCATAGCACATTACCCAGGGCTGTGTCCAGCTGGGTGTTAAATACCTCCAAGGATGGAGCCTCTATAGCTTCCCTGGTCAGCCTGTCCCATTTTGTTACCACCTTCACAATTAAAAACATTTTTTTCAATTGTTAAATGGAATTTCCTGTGTTTCCACTTGTTCTCATCAAGAAACTTAACAAAACACTCAACCAACTGTCAGCCCTACACACTGCATTTTCAGTGAGGACTGACTCTATGATTCTTTTCCTACACTGTCTTGTATAATATTGGGTTTTGAGCAGAAAATTACTTTTTACTTAGGTAGGAGAGTTTGACCTTTGAAGGAAAAATCTGAAAATTTCTGTGCAGAAATGTTTTTTGGTCAACTGCCACTGAATAATAGCAACCTTTCAGCTCATTGCTGTGAGATACTTTTTATGAGATGGAAGCTATTGACCCACATAGTAGGGTTTACTTTTAAAATTCATTCTTGTCTCCTCTCTGTCAGCATTGCATGAGTATAAGTGGTTAAAGGTAAGCAGTGCCTTTAGATTTAGATCTTCTATCAATGCGTTTTATTTTTGTATAATTGCTTGCTCTCGACATCTGGTGTGATTACTTCTATCACACTGCTTTTGTCTCTATTTCCACCAGACATCTGCCCTGCAGACGTTTTTTTCAGTGCCAGAAAAGTCTAGAAAACCCGAGTTTGTCTCAGCTAGAGAGTCAGACTACAGACAGAATCTTAGTGAGCATAAATCACCTTGTGGTTTCCATAATGTTTTTAGCTCGTTGCATGTGAACTGCTAGATTAGCTAAAACTATAAATTGTGTCATGTTCACTGAGATTTCTCTAATTTTTCTTAATTCTCTATCACTTGTACATTTTGCCACGTGCAACTAATCACCACACCATGGCATCCTAAAGATGCTGTGAAACAAGAACTGTTTCTCTCACGTTGGCAACAGGTCATTATCCCAAAGATGTTTTGAGAAGACTTCAATTCTGAATAATGATAATAAAGACTATTCCTTCATTTGCTGGACACTGACCAGCTGGTCATTACTTACACAATAGCTTTGTATTTCTGTTTTGCATAATGTTATTATACTGATGAATTTGAAAGCTGTGTAAAACAAGTTATCAGCTTTTTGGTTTTGTTTTTATTTAAAATCATTGCTTTTACTATCTATTGCAAAAAATAAATAAATATCATGTTATGAATTATGTGGCATTACAAGTTCAGTTTTGGAGTTAGAGGAATGTAAATCTCTTCAGAGTTCTAAATTAATGGCTGAATTAGACTCAGACCTGAAATCTGCGCATATTAGTAATCTGCAGTATTCCTTCCTCAGTGTGGGCATTCAATTGGCTGGAAGAAGTGGTTGAAAGAGGAAGAAAATCTCATTGTATTTTCACATATCAAATTTACTTGACTATGTCTAATTATATCGTGCTTGACTGTCAGCAGAAAAAGTGCGTGGGTAATCTTTTCAGGAACATAATAAAAAAAAGCAAAGGAAAAAACAGCAATACTAGGGTTTTTTTGGTCCCTGTTGTCTCTGCAGGACAGTGATGTTTCCCTTCTAGGCATTTCCAGTTGTTTCCATTTTTTTAAGCTTTGTGCTAAAATACTCCATTTTCCACCTTCTCTATTTTGCTGAGCCCACTCAGAGTTTTCCTATGCCAAACTGCTTTTACTGGGACTATCTAATGACAGTTCCAATTCTAAAAAATACTTTTATGGAATTTTGAAAGCTTACATTTACAGTCTGATCCTGAAATGTGGCTTCTTCTACTGTCTCATGTAAGATTCTTGCAATACAGCCCACTTTTTCCACTGTATTTACTTGAATCTGTGTACTCCACAGCTGTTGCCTTCCAGATAAAATAGCTGGTTTTATAATCTGGGAGCCACAGGTTGTCTTCTCTCATTTATGAGAGAAAAGATGTTTCACAGTATTTATTTTCCAGTATCTAAAGAAGAAAGGAGGCTGGGGAGCCATCTCAGACTTTCATTTTGTTGAATGTTTTTATTGTCAAATTCAAGCTCAGGACGATTATGATGGTAATAATACCATCATTTCAAAGGGTTGACTCACTTTTCTCTCTTAATCTTAGTTTATTTGCACATTATAATCCATTTCATAGGAAATTTCGTCACTGTTGCAGCCCAGGTCACTGTTTGTACAGAATTGTGCAGTTCAATCTTTCTTTTACCTTGAGGGTCAATAGCAAAGGTTCTTGCAGTGGCCATTGCTCATACTAACTTTTTTTCTGTCCTTATCTTGCTACCCTGCAGGTGAAATGTTTTGCAAACTCCACAGTCTGTTTTGCACTTCTTAACTCTTCAAGACTCACAGCCAATATGTCACAGTCTCCTCTGAAATGCAGGCCATGATGTGCATGTAACAACCCATCTTGATTTTATTTCTAACAGACCTTATGTGCCCAAAATCAATTCCAAACGTACAATCTATCCTTCAAAAGGTGGAGGCTTGTTCTTTCATGTCACAGCAGACCTACTTAGCTTGGGGAATCATTCCTTTCCCTTCAGAGTTTTAATTCCAAGGATATAAATATGACTTCGAACTGTGCACCTCCAGTGAATGTGGTGAACAGAAAGTCTCCAGGAGTCAAACTTCTCATTAGGTAGTGGAAAAACCGACACAGTGTTAGCAGGGGCATGTTCTGTTGTCTGCAGTCACTGTCTGGGCCATCAGCTGTGTGCACCTCTCCTGGCTCTGGCACTTGGGCAGTCTGTGACACAAGGGCTCTCTCCAGGCTGATGAACTTTGTAATACAGTTCTCCTTTCTACCAGGGCTTATAATAGGAACACAGACAGTACCAGTGATGCACTTTGCATGAACATGAACGAGCATGGTATTCCCCCTTCTGTGCCTGTAAATGTTCTGATATGGAGACTGGCTTATTCAGTATCAGGTTGCCCTGACTCTCCATAATCCCAAACACAAACTGTACAACCTGTGCTGCTCAAGTCTGATGAATTACAAATGAGAACTGTACAGCAATTCTCAGAGACCTCTTCCAGGATTTGTGGGTGCCTTGAAAGCTATCTCCTTCCCTTCAGGACCTAAAAGAAAAGCCACTATTTCTCTGGCAGTCTATTTTCTGGTTTCTTGTTATGTGTATTCCAGCTGCTGTAGGGAAAGTTTCTCATATCTTCAGCTCTGCCTGATGGACATCTGGAAGATAAAGCACAACACAAGCGAGTTAATTACAATAAGCTTGGGTTGGCCAAAGCTGTTCTCTCCCTGAATTTGTTCCAGCTCTTATAAGAAGCATGTGAAACCTTGTTTTAGTTTCCAGACTTGCTTTCACGTCATCTCCACGTGCACTGGAAGGTTGTTTGCCAATTATTCTCAGGTTTAGTGCATGCTGGTTGTTCCTTGGTAGGATCTAGAGTCTTTCAGCTGTTACTAAGGGTATCTGATGGACACATATATTGCCAGGGTGTCCCAATATGAAAATAAGATTGGTTTACATCCTTTATTCAGTTTGTAGAAGTAGTTGAGCAGATGTAACAGGAAACAGATTCCACTTACTGGGGCAGAGACGCTGGGGGCCAAGTTCATCCACAAGTTGTCTTCCTTACTTCCATACAGGAAAGTTTGTTTCTCTGTAACTTTCTCCCTCTTGTATAAGGTCTTGCTGTATTGAAAAACTATAATAAACAGAAGACTGTGACAATGTCCTTAGAACTTCTAAATGCATTGTCTTTGTTTGTATGCCATCTCTAATCTTACTTGTGATTGTGTCACAGTTTTGTCTCTTATATGCAAACTAGATAACACAATACTTGCTTTCCTTTTTCCATCTGTATGCTAACATCTTCAGTTTTCACACTTACAGGTGTAACCTGCTGTTTCTGACACCTTGATCACAAACTCCAAGTAGCACCTCATCTCCATGAGTTTGTTTGTAGGAAGAACTGTAAGAATAATTAAAAATTTTCATGCTGCTGAAGTAAAATAGTTCTGAAGTAAGTATAACGTACTTGTTGTGCTGCAGTCTATTTTCTCTTGGGATAAAATGTCTGCTGACTGTGTATTCTGTCCTTGGCAGTACTCTTAATATTGTTCTTTGTTTTCACCTTCAGGACCAAAATATTGGAATTTATCTTCTTACACCGGTCTTTTCATACGGGGTTCCCCTTGTTGAGTAGTCTGCCTGTCACCGTCCCTATGCCAAGCTGTGGACACTGTGTACTCCCAAAATCTGAAGCTCTTTTCATCTTAGCTGGGATATCTATTGAGTTTATTCCACTGTAACTGGGGCTTCTGCGTGTTCCTAAATCACTTAGAATACATTTTTAGAAAAGGCTGTTGATTGAGGGTGCATGTGTGGGCATTTCTTTAAGAGGTGCTGAAATCATTCGTTCTGAAAGTGGGACATGGTTGCTGAAGCTGGCCAGTCCAAATGAATCCAGCTTAAAAACGCTGACTCCTATTATCCAGTGTAGCAGGGTAACAATCATGCCACAGTCTCATTCCAGGAATGCGGTTCTGCCATCAGCCTCAGCCTCATTAGCTTCCCATCCAGTGCCAAATGCAGCAGAATTGTCTTCCTGCTTTCTGTGCTTTCTCATGAAACTGCTTCATCCTCACCCACAGAACTCACAAGCCCAGTCCCTACACTGCTAACTTTTTTAAACTGTTTAAAAAAAAAAAAAAGAAATAAGAAATGTCTGTCTTCTAGTAAGTTAGTTTTTCTCTTGTTTGTTCCTATGCACAAAGCTGGGTTTTCGGACTTGAAGTGTATAGGAATTTAGACATCCAGCTGGTTTCAGTAAGACTTTTCAAATTCCAAAAACTGATTATAAGAACATCTTATCTTGGTCAGACCAAAGGTTTGAATCGCCTCCACTGATTTTCAGAGCAGGAACTTCTTAAGCCAAATATAACCTCTTTGCATTTAATTGTCCATGCTGGATTTTCTTCCACTAATTTTATGACACCACTTTTTGTATCCCTATAAACTTTTAGCATCTTTTACTTCTATAGCTGCAGATTATGAAGCAATACCTGCTGGTGGTGGTCTTGACCCTGCTGTCCTCTGGTTTTTGTCACCCTGATTGAACACTCTCTTATCTATCTTCCTTGTACTGCAATAACTGATTGTTCTCTCTGTCTATCCAGATGCTGTAGACTCCTGTGTGTGTTGTTGTTCCTCATATAGAATCCATTCGATACCTCTAGTGCACATAAACATCTCTAAGTGATGAGCAGGAATTGTGGTGTTGGCATCTTGCCAGACTGAACGGCAAAATAAATAGAAACTGTTCATTGATTAAATGGATGAATCCCAGTAAACATTTTATATTCCTGGATTTTGAGCTAATTCTCTCTTTGTATTTGAATCCTTAGACTTCTGGCCATAGCTCTTTAATTTCTGCAACGTGATCCACTTGCAGTGTTCAACATCCAACAGGTATTTTGATATGGGAATCAGGTGGGCTGTCAAGATAATACAAATCGGCATTAATATTTATATATTTCTATAGGTTTATAAAATATATTAGCATTTTCTTATGTCAGAACTTTTCAGTCTGCTTGTCTACCTGACTGGAGTTACTTTCCACTTACCGCTCCTTTATCACATTAATGGATTCAGCGCTTGCCATCCTTTCTCTTTTCCTGAAAGTTGGCTCTTTTAGCCTAACGCTGGTTAGACTCTTGACTCAGTTTGTTAATATACCACTCTTTTGTCTTCATAAACTTGTTGTGACTGCTGTGCATCAATGTAAAGGAATTGTTAATAGTTATTTGTGTGGGGTGGGAGCTGTCTCAAACTTATGTTTATCACTTATGTTTATCAGGGGAAGAGGAATGTGCTTCCTTAAGGCATCTGGAGACAGGCAAATGCCTTTGGCCCACAGGCTGCAGCAGGGTGAGCACACAGTGCTCTGGGGCAGGATGGAGCTGCTAACACAGGCAGCACTCCACACCAGTCACTGGATGCTACAGCAGCCCTGAGGAGACAAATACCTTGTCCTGGTGATGGGGAATCAAATACTGCAGCAAAGAGTCCCCAGGAGGAAAACATGAAGCTAGGAGGAAGAAAAAAGAGATAATTGCACAAAGGTGTTAATTGGAAGAAGTTTTTTCCTTAGTTCTTTTCTGAAGAACTTCCATTTTTAGAGACATGAGGCAAAATGTTTTTAGACAGTTCTAACATATTTTATTCTCCCCTCATCTCTTTGCAGTTCATTCCTTTTTAATGCATTTATTTTTTCACCTTTTCCTTTCTACCTTACTCTTTATTCTCATCAATCACCCTTTGATTGCTTTATATTTACTTTTCCTTTGTTTAGATCAGTTATTGAAAGTAAGCAACTACTTTTGATGTCTCATTAGCACTTTTGGAAGCTTACTTCTGCCTCCCAGTTTCTGGTTACAGAAGTATAACAGTTGTCATGAAACCAATATTGTAAATAATGGAATCTGTATGTTTGTGTATCTGATGAATATATAATATTCAGTTCCCATAATTAAGGCAACTGAAAAGGTTTTAGCATATAAATAAAAAAACACTGCCTGCATTTTAAACTTAGGAAGCTGCACACAGGCAGCTTCAGAGCAGCCACCAGCAGAGGTGCCAACAACAGAATCAGATATCACTGCTGGGAAAAAATTACATTCCTGAGTTTGACATCTGGGTCCTGCAGCTGGAGTGACTGGAAGAAGAAAGGGAAACAGTACAGACTGTCATCAAAAGGAGATAGTGGTGCCAAGTGGAAATTACATACAGATGCCACTTTTTTTACTTAAGACAAATAGCTCAACTATGTAAAAAGACAACAGCAACAACATCCAAAGATGTGCTTAGAAGTGCCTGATGGGTAAAGGAGCATTGTTTTTTGTAAATAGAACTGGCTTATAACTAGAGATGTGAGATTTGGAGTTTATAGTTGGATACATTTTAATGCTTGAACAAATAAGCTCGAAAGAATTTTCCTCTATAAAAAGGCAAAGAACAAACATGGTGTATTCCAGCTGTTTTGTGAGTAACTCATTGTTTCAGCTTTCCCGCCTGAGACTTCACTTTCCTGTGAATATATATCACCCTTGCTCAGCACATCAGTGACCCACACAGGGCCCACTGTGATCACTCTACTGAAAAGCACCAGCTATCTGAAGCAAAAAGGAGTCAGAATTCACAGCTGTATTTACCTGTACATAAATCCCCTGAAATCACTTAGTGGATGGACTCCTATTTTTCATTTCTTTGTGGCTAGTTAGTGTCATAAATCCTTTCATAAAAAAGAAAAAAAAAGTTGAAAATGTATTTTATTTTATTTTATTTTTTTGGCTGTATGTCTTTTGTGTGCATATTAGACATGCTCTGCTTCCTGTCTTTCCTGCAGTCAAAAGACAGCTTTCCTAGAACCATGTGACTCGGGCATCTCAACAAAGAAATAATGTGTTTTCACAAATAAAATTGAAAGAATAATCTAGACTTTAATGTGTTTTAGGAGTTGCCTGGCTGATGAATATGATCTTCTGGGGAGGACAGATAATCAGGTATATGCACTAACACATATGTAGTGCTGCATGTGTATGACCGGCTGTGAATACAAAAATGGTGTGTGCCCTCTTTGTTGAGGAAACATGAAAATATCGTTAGGCATGCTGTGACTAGAAAAGGTACGAGCAACAGCTTGAACTAGACTGTGACTGGAGAAGACACTGGATAATGCTATAGAAATAGAGAAGAAAGAGGTGGAGGATTTCAATTTTGGATTTATTTAGACCATAAATTAATGATCTAAATCTGTTGTACAATGGAAAGATGTCCATGTACTGGAATCAGTCATACCCTGACTTCATCAGGAAAGCTGAATAATCCAGGGGTCCTAAGGATTTTCCCTTGTTTACAGAGGTTGTCCCAGGAAAGCTGTAGCATCTTCAGTGCTACAGGTTCTTTTCTGTAAATGTTTACAGGTTGTACAAGTTCCAGGATAATCAAACCAGGCATCTTCTACCGCATAAATCAATCATCCTTAATAATACTGTGTCATTGGCATGGTATCTGATTTTAGAGATAGAGTAAGGCTTCTCTTTCTATTACCAGACCTTCTGTATCTGCAAGTTGATTCCAGGTTACTTTACTCAGAGAAGTAATTTGGAATGCTTATCTGGGGAGGGAGCAATTGGTGGCTTTGAAATTCTGTCTACTGAAATCCTTGAGGAAAGGTAAGGCAGTTTGGCAGCTAAATAACTTCTGCACTGAAGGACACTTTACATAATACACTGCAAACTGAAAGGAAAAAAGCTTGAACCCAATTCAATTCTATACAACAAGCCCCTTTCCTTTTCAGCTTGTATTATCACTTGCTGTCTTGGTGCTATCTGAAGCAGCATCAATGGGTCTTGCTACCATTTGGGGAACCTGTGTGTGTTTGAGCCACACATTGTTCTTGCAGGATTTCCTTAGGCTAAGCCACAGAAGTGAAAGAGCTCCATTTAAGAGAGTCTGTGAATAACTAGGAAATGAGCATCAAACTCGGCATTATCTGAAGATGTTTGTTAACATGCAGGATGTTCTTTAAGGCCTCTGTCTTCAATGAGAAGAGTTTTTATTCAGGATTGCTTTTTGAAAAAGCAAGAGGTCTTTTGCATGCATGTCACTATGGGCCCTACTCAGGCAAAGAGCTGTTTGATGCTCTTGGCACATGATCCTCTGGTTTCCTTGGATATACTATTATAGGCAGCCTTATTGGGAAGAAGGTTATAACTTTTCAATCATGAGAATAGGCACAACTTACAATCTTGCCTACTCACCTATCAGCTATTCCTGTTCCATTGCAAAGTTGTAACAAAAATCATAAAAAATGTTTCTCTACTGAGAGATCCCTACGGGAAAAAAGATGTTGCGGAGTGAAGGCTCTGCACTTTCACTAGATCAACTGTGACCCTTCCCTTATCTTGATAAAAATACTACATTTTGTATCTAGCTGAGGAAAACGAAATAACATTGTATAGGCAGTGGGCTCTGCTTGCTGAAGAATGTTAGGCAAAATGATTTGTTATTATGTAGTGGAATAACAAGTGGTTGGAGAAGCAAGTTTTAGAAGGTACCAACTCAAAAGTACAGCCATGGAGGTAAATGAAATTGAAGTTTTTCTATCAAAATAAGAGATTATGACCCAAGGTATAATCAGTTGGATTTGTGGATGCCTGTGTGCTTGCATGTATGAATGAAGGTGACAAACATATCATTCCAGAAGTATGTTCTTACCTGAGGCCTTGCCTACAAAATTTACAGCAATGAAAAAAAGAAATCTAGATAGTTATATTGGTGTAGTTTTCTCTAATATTGGCAGAATCTCAGAAACAGCTTAAGAGAAGATAGAATTAACCTTTAGACTGAAATCCTTAAACTGTGAAAGCCATCCGCTAAAAAGTTAAGGAAGCATAAAGTGTAACCTTGTGAATTCAGACAAAAGGGATCCATTCATACATTCACTCTTGTGTTCTATGCATAAGCATCATCCTCATCTCTAGGGAAGCACAGACTAAGAAGAATACAAATGCCATATTCATGCTTATCTAATTAATTTATAGAGAGATTCCTAACTCAGCAGACAGTTTTTGTATATCAAAGTCAAAGGTCCTAACATATGTCAGCCTTCTTACACAGATGTTATACATTTGATATCTAATAAATAATTAAACATTGGGTTCAGCAAAGCTACACAGAATATAGATTTGGCCTATTTAATGTTTGGAAAGCTACTTATTTTTGACAAACATAAATAATTTAGATACCACAATGGTTTTAATATGGCAAAGTGAGGTTGTTCACAAGATTTGCTTTGGAGGATATGTCAATTTGTGTTAATTCAGTGCAAAATCAGGCTGGGATATTGAATACGTTACCATTTTCCACTTTGTGTCCACTGACTTGTAAATCTTGAATTATTAGCTTTTTACTTCTGGTGGTTTTATCAGTTGACCATTTGAGATGAAAGAAGATCTTAAAAAAATATTAGAACAGCATAAACTTTCCAGTTACACCATCTTCTCAGCTATGTTAACTGAGAAGTGAAGCCCTCCTGTACTGTATATGAAGATACCTGCACTTCAAAAACAGGACTGTGGCCGAAGTGTGGCTACACCAACACAGGTGAACTCATTTCTCATCCTTTACTGTCATAAACAATGCACTCTTTCTTTTCCATAAAACCTGACGATCTATTATAATGTAATGGAACAAATACAAAGCATCTGGAAAGAAAATAATTATAATTAAATTAGTCTTTCCAATTAGAGAAAATGGTGAACCTTTCCCTTGATTTAGAGTTACAATAATCATTTGTAATCTGATTTAAAAGGGGCTTATGGTTGCATTCATAAAACTGGCAGACATTAGGACTGACATGACCTCTTAGGTATCTAAA
This sequence comes from Acropternis orthonyx, assembly GCA_035583155.1. Taxonomy (NCBI): domain Eukaryota; kingdom Metazoa; phylum Chordata; class Aves; order Passeriformes; family Rhinocryptidae; genus Acropternis; species Acropternis orthonyx. The sequence continues at coordinate 6,104,338 of JAWWEU010000163.1, read as the reverse complement.
GAAATTATAGGTCTGCAGAGGTAAGAATATATCATTAAGTCCTGAGCTGACAGCATTTTTTTATTGGTACTGACCTTTGGTTGGATTAAGTCCAGTCATCAGAAAATAATTCCATTTCAAGCAGCTGAGAGTTATTATGGGGTTTTGCTGGTTCAGGATTAAGTGTACCTCTGCCCGAGGAGCAGCTCTTTAGGATCAGCTGTCCGCTCTCTCCTGGACTTTGTGAACAGGCCAAGATGCTGTAGCTGTTCCCGCTGGGGTAGAGCGTGAGTGACTGGGGTACGGGGATGGTCTGCAGCTCTGCTTGGAGCGTGGGACAGAGTTCTCTACAGGTCTAGCTGACAGCTGGATGTACAAGACATTTGTGTTTCTACAAGGGAGACAGACACTTTAATCTAAACAAAAACCTTGAAAAGCTTCTGTTGATTGGTAGCAGATATGATACCCAGATCAGTTGGTGCTCTTACACAGATTTGATGGTGCCAATTGACAGAGTAGATCTGCCTGACCCCCAGCAGAAGTCAAGGCAAAACACTTCTCAGCTTTTCCTAAGGACAACGCTTGCTCCTGTAGGTGCTTTTTTAAGCGCACACTTAATCCTACACGAGACATGGACGAGCAGGAGGAGGAGCCCTCCCGCAACAACAACGTCCCTTGTCAGGGGACATTGGTGCAAAAGCTCGGATTTCCTCGCAGTCTGAGAGCTCGGTCTCTCTCGGGAGGCGCTTAATCACCGTGCTGTTGTATTTGATGGGGTGCTTTTGTCCTGTGAGTCCTTTTGAAAATGTCTAACTTTGCATAAATAAATATTCACCAGGTCGGAGAGAGCCTAGTGGTCTAATTGTATAGCCCAGTGGTCGGGATGGATAAAGGGACAGGTAATCACAGCTGCTTCTCTGGCTGCATTGACGTTACCTCGGTTAATGTCACCGAGGAGCACCGCTGTGGGCTCAGGCAGTGTCACCTCGGCAGTTCAATACTCTGTTCCGGTTCAGGTTCATTTTCCTCGCAGGACACGGCTTGGAGAGGGCACCGTGGCCCCCAGTTTGGCTGACAACTGAAACAGTACACGTGGTGCTAAGAACAGGGGGGGTTAAACTGGATTTAGGCACTGAAAGTATTCTGACAAGGTACAAAAAATTTGTTCTGATTTTTAATCGTCGCTAGAAGTGGTGAATGAATGGACAGGATCTCTTTCAAACCTGGACAACAGAGTGGTTCTTAAATATCACAGACAAAGGATCTTGTATCCTTCATCTGTCACAGTTTTTATTACGGAGTCCCCACAAAGTGCTTGATGAAGGGACAAAGTTTCTTAATATTCCCTCCATAATAGCGTGTAGGAAGAAGCACGAGTGAGCAAATTCAAGGATTCCTGGCTCTGCTGGCTGCTTGTTCTCTGGGCTGAACTATGGTTAGACTGGTGGACTGGTGAATACACTACACTGAATGTTCATGCAGTTGCCAGGCTCTCCCCTTCCATGAGAATATTAGGAGCACCATGGAGCTCCATACATTCAGACCACGCAATCAGAGCATATTTAGTTTGCTTCAACATAACTGAGCTAACCACATTTCTTCAGTGAAAATAAGTGTGCATGTGAGGAAGGGATCTAATGTTTTATTCTAAGCAGAATCATACCATGAGGCAATTCCTTCTTTCCTTACTTGATAGGTTGAGGATATGGAGAGAATCACAGCATAATATTTATACTAAATGCATTTCTTTTTTAAAAGTGATTGTTAAATAGGAGAATACCTGCTCTGTACTTTTCAAGTATCCTACTTTTAAAAATCACACAAACATCCACCACATTCCAGAAGTCCTGTGGACTTGAAATACGAATGTCGAATTGCAGTGTGTCTTAGCAATAGCTACATTAAATACGATGAGCAATACAGGTTATAATCAGGAACATGACTAATCACACTATTACAGATCTCTTTAGTTTAAAACACTCTTTCTTGAGCATTGTTTCAGGGAAATGTCCTCTGCAGGACCATGGTCGCAGAGTCAACAGGTAAATAATATGTTACTTAAGGAGCAATCAGGGCATCTGTTCTCTCCATTCTCTCACTTTTTCAACCTGAGAACTCGTTTGTTTGTTTAACAGCTTGGCTGTTTACTTAAGGAAGTTTTGACAAGATAGCTAAACCGGTCTGACAACTTGCTGCTCCCAAAAGCCGGGGTCCACTCTTTTGCTCCCCCCACAGCTCCCAGGTGCGTGAATCCACCCCCACTCTTGCAATTAGTCGAAATTCTGAGCCAATTCAGTTCACTATGCTGGCTGAGATCCATTCTCATCCTTTTGTTTGTTCATTTTCTGTGGGCTTCACAAAGAGAGGAGTCAAACTAAGGGCTCATTGCTGCTGAAAGAAAGTGGGAAAAAAACCAACTACTTTTCTGTCCTTACTTTGCCATGTGTCTGACTGATTTTATTTTATCTGGGATGTAGAAAGCCCTTTTTCTGAGCTAACTTCATTAAAATAGTATAAAATACATTTTTAAAAAAGATACTATCTATTTAGTCAATTAAGTCTGTTCAAAAGAAAGTGTGACTGATTCAATAGATAATGCACAGCAGGGGACAGGTCCAGAGGACTTGGAATCAGAGAGTATTGAAGATATCAAATTAAAGGATTAGAAGAGGGAGGGAGGAAAGGAAGTAGGGAGACTGAAGATCTTCCCAACAGAGAAAGTTAGATTGCTTCAAATTCCTGGGAAACTCCAGTCTTCAGGAGCTGGACTGGTTTGCCAAGGAATCACATGAGCAGCAAAGGAGAAGGAGGGGACTGTGAGGTGTGAGGTTTTGTGCTCTTGATCAGCTCAGGGGCCTTGTGTCAGGGCATTGTTAGTGCCCAGTTCTGCACAGGATGGCTCTGTTCGGGGATCACCGCAGTGGAGCTGGGGAGAAGAGAGCAAACAAAGGGGGTGGGGGCATGACCTGAAGGGCCATGGAAAGGAAGGTAGTAAATAGTGAGGAGTAAGGGAGGACAGGAACTCATTAAATCTACTTTGTTGTTGAATTAAATCTAACTTGAGCCATGCCCTTGTACAATAATCCCTTCTTCCCTTATTCTTGTTAGATTCTTGCTTCTCTTATCAATGCATTCCTGTACTGAGTTCCAACAGTAAACTTAACACTTGTATGAGATGCAATTCCTTCCCAGAGCAGGGAAGCTCTTAGGCTTGCCATCAACCTAATATTGACAAGACACATCTATTGCTGTGACATTAAAACATCTCTATAAAAACACCAGAATTATTCTCTTGCTTCCCACAGATTTTAGAGATGGAGTTGCGCTGTGGAAACTGAGATCCCAGTTTCATTTTCTAGTGTCAAGCATACCAACTTATCTCTTGGTGAACTCACATAGACAAGCTTGGCAGAATCAGTATTTTTAAAGGTATTTTAAATATTATATATTTTCCCCAAGGAAAAAAATAATGACAATATTAGCCTAAGTGGGGATAATATTGAAAAGGAGTAACTGTAACAAGGGTGACAAGGAGTTGTGAAAGGAAAGGGTTTGTTTTGTACCATGTCTGTTAAGGAGTGTCATGCTCACCTTTGGCAAGGTACAGTGACAATATTGGTGTCCGGCCTTGCAAAGTGCCTCAGTACTGAGGGTAAATCCATGGGCAGCTCATGTCCCTGGAGCTGTGTTGGCATCAGTGGTGACAGACAAGCAGGTAAGGGCCCCCTCAGCCTGCCTTATCCAGACTCTCTCTGGGAGATCTGCCCCATTACCCAGGGCTGAATAGGAACGAACCAAGACAGTAAACAAATGAGTGCTGTGATTGCACTTCAAGAAACTTGAGAGTAAAACCAACCTTTGAGTTTAAACTTTTCATACAGTATAGAAGTAATTTATCTTCCAGCTAAAGAAAAGCAGATGTTGGAAGGGAAATGCACATTGAGAAGACATAGAAACAGTTGTGAAGGCTCTAGTTTTGCTTTGAAGGGTTTCCCTTTACTTTTTCTTACTTGTCCAGGATATTGTGTGTAGTCAGAATAGAGCCATTACAAATTCCATAAAAATATATTTTTAAAGGAAAAGTCAAGTAGAATAGAAACTGTGAGAAGAAGGTAGTGGGAACAAAAGGCAGCATCACAGCAAAAAAAAATCCAAGTCTAAAAAAACCAAACCAAACCAGAAGCAAAAGAACTCTTTACAGTGTAAACCTTCAAATATCCCTCATAATTTCTACTTACTCTGACATGTTTGTGTGGTGAGAATCTATTCGTGGTGTGAATTCCAGAAGACAAGGTTTTTTTAAATGTTGAGCTATTTCTTTCAAGCCCTGTGCCACTGAAGACAAATTACTGCAAGACAGTTGCTGGCTGGGTATGCAAAGCTTGCAAGCCTTCAGTAAGAGAGAACCATTTTGCCAAAAATTTATTTCTCCTGTTTTCAGCAGAACAATTCCACCTGTTCCATACTGAAAGATTTAGATTTTAGACATCTCTGGCAGCAATTGAAATCAAAGTGACTTGTAATCTTCATTTGTAATTGATTTGAGCTATAAGGCTGTGCACTTTAGGAAGCATAATTCTTTAGGTACCCTGCTGTCTCTGGCTTCAGTAGGAATTTGTCACTGAAGCCATCTGTTCTTTCAAGAAAATAGTCATTTTAATCAATACCTGCTACATCTGTAATGAATCCTGGCTCTTCTGAAGTCAGTAGTAGTTGTGCTGGAGCCTGGATCACTTGTATCAACAACTAAAAAGGATTCTTATAATCTATATCATGGTATGTATGTGTAGATGTATTTATGTTAAAAATATATAAAACCTAGCAAAAAGTAAGCTTATAATGAACTCCTATTAAAATATGTTTTCAAAACCAATAAACATAGCATTGTTTAATTCTATGTCCTGTTAGAACTGGAAGGGTGGGAAGATAGTAACGGAATTGATGTGAAAGCAAATTCTCTTTAAACTTCATCCTGTTACAGATTAAATATTTTCAGAGAAAATTAAAAGAGTGACAGAAAAAAAATTGCCTAAAGAGAAAGGATTTTAAGAAATCTGTGCCTTTATAAGCAATAATCCCAGTGCTCATGTAATTTCAATTGACACGTGATTTATGGCTGTGAAAAAGAATCTGTATAGCTCTTTCAAAACATAAAGTGAGGGAGTGGCATCCTTTGAGCAAAAACCTCTGGGGCTCTATCTGCTTAAGTGTTTCCTAAGTTTCAGCACTATGAGAATATGAGAATACTCCATTGTTAGGGGATTTTGGAGGCATGCCTGGATCAAGGAAGTACTTCCTCGTCATGCTGTTTCCTTTCCCAAACAATGTGAAAAATGGCCTTTTCAACCAAACGTCTCGAGGTGGTCACTTTGTACATTGTCCAACTAGAGCACAACCATGGTAAGATAAACCATTCACCAGTATGAATGGCTCCATGTTACTGCTGCCACTTCCTTTTTATTTTCGTGGTGATTTTGTTTTGATTTATGTATATGCATAGAAGTTCAAGCCCCTGTATAATGATTGTGTCATTAAACTAGCCAGGAAAAAACCCCAAGTGACACCCCCCCCCACCCCCTTCCCCCTCTTGCTCACTGTCCTCAGCACACACGAGCTCTGGCACCCTCACCACCCCACTCATCTTTTCACGGGCTCCTCTGATGTGGGCTTGACACAGCCTGGTCAGACAGAGTGAAAATACACCACACAAATAGTGCATTACAGGGTAATTTTACCCCACTGCTTTACGTGTGTCAACTTTACTTCCAAACAGCATTTCAGAGAGAAGCAAAAGCAAGTCCACGTACATGTTCTGTTCCTGGTTTAGCTTTGCGTGATCCGAAGGATTTCTAACTAATCTCAAGCACTCAAAATGTGTACATTAGAGTCTGGGGTGAATATCCATGTTTTAGTCCAGAATTGCTGTTGGCACATTCCAAAATACTTAGTGCCTGAATTCTGTGGAAAGAGTCTTTGTAAATCCATTATAAATCTTTGAAATTGCCACATAACATTTTAAATGGGTTTGTAACCAATACTCAGTGGTGCTCACATTTGTTTTCTGCTCTGTATCTTGAGTTGCATATTTAAAATTACTTGGACACAGCTATTGTTTTATGACCTCAAGAAAATGCTGAGATTATGCATTGTGTATGTCTTGAAGAGTGTAATGATTTTTTCCTGTATACTTGAGAGGAAAAAGACTTGGAAAGTCTCTTTGAAAGCTTTGGCAAGTTCTTGGTGTATGTGGACTTGTCTGATGTACAAATTACGAAATCAGGTCCATTCACCTTTGTTTCTGAATTTACATTTTGAGAAATGCTTGTACTGGAACTACTCTTGGTTCACAAAGACATAAAAAAGTCACAGCCTTAGCAAAAATCAGCGTAATGGTGATTTTGTTTTGAAAGGGAGAAAATTCATGTTTTTTACCAGCATGGCGTATTTGGAATAGCTCAGTGACTTTGAGAGAAATTTGCCTGATTTTCTCTGGCTTACTCAAAGGTAAAAGGACAGAACTGGACTCATGATTTCTTACTATGTTTCCTTGTGACAACTTCATTCAATTTGCAAATTTTTGCTCTGTAAACAGTACAAATATATGTTATATTCATATTTATACATATATAAAATTATTTAGTAATAAATATGTGTAGCTTTTTACTTACTTTTCTTACTGGAGCAAAAGCCAGAAGAACTTACAACTCCTTCTCAAGACAGTTTCACTAATTCTCCTGAGAACAATGGCAGTTTTATATAAATCATCCCTCTAGGGCATGGATTAAGTTTTTTTAATTTTGCTATTTTATTTTCTACACAAATTCTTTCTGTTGTTTGTTTTGTGTCCGTTTAGTGCTCTTTGGCAGTAACATGACTGCTGAGTTTTTTCTGTCTTGCACCCTCTTTCCTGTTAACTCTGCTTGAGGGAACAGTTGGCTGACTGAAGCATAATGGAATAATCTGAGTTAATGCTGGGGGCTCTAAACGTTTCCTCAACAAATAAGCAGCAGTGTGTTGATAGCCTGTAAGTATTTTATAAGCGCAATTAAACTACAGTGATTGATTGGGCTGGGGTGAAAATCAGAATCATTTAGAACAACAAATTCTTCATGGGGAAAACCCTCACTAAATTAAGAAAACACGCAAATGAACAACAAAAATAAACAGTTTGAGGAGTTCTGCTGTCACACCACATTTTCCTCATTTCTCAACTCTGTTTAGGAGGAAGAACTTTATCAAAGTGAGACCTTTTGTTTCTTGCAAATGCATCTTTTCTGTTGTTAATCTATGTTGAGTCAAAATACACATTAGTTAACTGATCTAAAAGTTTAGTTGCCAAAAGGGGGAGGAAATCTGCTTCCTTTTCATTTTATCTCATTCATTTCTTTCCCTGTGCCTGGCCTCAGGTTACAGGATCTTGCGCTTTTGTAGTGCTTGTTGGACTCCTCATTGAGCTCATTCAATTCTCTAACTTGCTGAAAAATTATTTATTTTTCTGCCAGGTTGGTTTTCTGCTGGTTCAGCAAACTGAGTCAGCTCAACATAGTCAGATGACTATTACTGTCATTGCAAGGGAAGGAGTGCAGGATGCAGCCAAAGCTGCAGCCTCCTGACTGGAGAGAAGGGAAGTTGAAAACAGAAAATACATCAAAGCATGGAATTTAATGTATAGTTTAGCATAGTGGTACTTGCTTCATGAAATCACCAGGGTGCTGTGCCTGTGAAAAATTTGGATAACACCACCTCAATAACCATGTTGCCCATTTCAGTTCTGTGTGACTAGTAGATACTGATTTTTTGCTTTTTTGACTTCCAAACTGGTTTTTATATATATATATATGAAACAGTTGTGTTTGTACTTTTAATGTAGCAACATACAAATACTCTCAATACCTGTCCTACGAATGTGAAGACATGACTAACCAGACAATTAAGATTTCAACACTAATCATTGGGAATTCTATAGTCTGGATGATTCCTACTGAAAAAATATTTTAAAGAACTGGTACGCACTCTGTCTTTTTAAAAAGAATGTTAAGATTGTAATATTATCTTAAGTAAATCTGGATGTGGACAGGATAGGGAAAGATCTATAGAGGAAAGTCACTTACCTTCCACAGAGCAGGTACACCAATAACTTTGTTTCTAGTCCAAATAGCAAAATGGCTTCAATTCAACCACTTTTGATTACTATTCACATGTGAAATTAAATTTAGAAGCACAGCAAAAGACAGAAGAAATGTAGGATTGGCTTTATATGCATAGCATATAGATGACGCACATGCAGTAATCTGAGTTTGACTCCTGAGGCTGTAAACTTTAGCGATTGCGATTGCTTAAATAGACTGTGTTTCTTTTGATGATATCTTGGCCTCAAAAAGTTCTTTAAGTGATAGTTTAAGTAATTCTAAACATAATGCTAACTGGAGCAAATGTATTCTGGTGGAAAAAACATATGACTTAGAACTCACAGGTGTCAACTGCACAATCAAGATGTACTGAAACTCATTTTCCTGCTTTTCATAAGACATGCAATTTTCATACAAATTATTGTGTATTGAGAATTGCAAATGAAAGCATTGAGAAGAACATTTAACCAGAAATGAAAATACCACTCAAAATAAGTTTTTTCATGTACTTTTTATTTTACCTTGAACAGAAAATTTTGCAAACCATCTATTACTGAGAAGGAGGGAGGGGGGGACAAACCCTAGCATATAACAGAGGAGGCTTTGGTTGTAAGTGCCATTTCTACAGCAGAGTTAAGCTATTGTAAACCAAACATCTTGTAGTAAGGTAGAAATATCCAGCCAAATATTTAACAGCAACACTGAAAACATTTACATATAAACAACAAAGAAATATTTTCTAAACTTTTAACAGTCACTTTGCTACAATCCAAAGGGTTTAGTTCACATAGCTATACATACAGACAGTCACTAAAACTCTTGTGAACTAACCACTTGTCCACAGGACCTGCCTAGACAGTTTGTCATCAATACGAAAGGGTTTTTTATATAAATAAGTCAATTAAACTTCACAGAGACTAGAAGAAACAATATAAAATCCCAGCTGTAAATACATCTGTACATTATGGTCAGTCTTATTTTTCTGAAATCTTGCGCAACTTTAAAGTGTCTGTGTATAAAATGATGGCGAGGAGCAGCGTTAGCTGGAATGGAAACTTGAAGACTCAGACTCTGTAGAAACAGAAGAATGTCCCCCACGTTTGCTTTTTGAGAGAATCTTGAGGCTTGATCCTCTGCTGACTGATGTCAGTGCATTCTGAGCTGATGTTTTGAATTTGGCACCCAAGAAGGCGTACAGAATTGGATTCAGGCAACAGTGGAAGAATGCCAGCGCTTCCGTGATGGAGATCCATTTGTGCACTATGGTGTCCAAGCTGCACCGATGTCGGATGACTCCCAGCAGGATGAATGTGTCGATGCTGATGCCAATATAATATGGCAGCCAGCAGGCAAAGAAGGCAAGGATGAGGATGACCGTGGTCTTCAAGGCTTTGCGCTTCTGGTGGCCCTTGGAGTGTGACAGCTTGGATATGATAATACAGTAGCAAGTCAGAATGATGAGACCAGGCAAGACAAGTCCTACCAAGATATGCTGAAATCTGAAGGAGATCCGCCAGTTTTCGTGAGGGTACATGCGATCACACAGATACTTCCCTTCTACTTCGGTGGTGCTGGCAAAGATGATGTCAGGCACTGTGAGGAGCACAGCTGGCAGCCACACGCCCGCATACACCACCTTCTCAGCCAACAGCTTCCGTGGGCGCTGGCTGTTGGTGGCATGGACTATGGCCAGGTAACGATCTAGACTTATAAAGGCCAAGATCAAGATACTGCTATAGAGGTTGACTGTGTAAATGACATGAACTGCCTTACACAGGATATTCCCAAAGTACCAGCTTATGGCCGCATCCACAGACCAGAATGGCAAGGTGATGACGAAAAGGAGGTCAGCCACAGAGAGGTGCAGCCTGTATTTATCAGTCATGTTTCTTTGTTTCTTCTGGTAGCCCATAACAATAATAACCAATCCATTACCGATTATTCCTGTTAGGAAGATGATGGAGTAGATTGTTGGCAAGAAGATCCTGTTGAAATCAGCATTCTCCTGCTGGAAGCATGGCTCTCCATAGTCTCCATAATCACCCGAACCAATCTCATCCGTGCCATTATCAGAAAATTCAATGAATAACCCAGATGACAGCTAAAAAAAAAAAATAAAATTAGATGTTAGTTCCTCTGCAAAAACTTACTCTGTGGCAGTGTGTGTGGAGAACAGTCTCTATTGTCACAAATGGGCAAACTTCTTGAAAACCACATGGGAAAATACAGTGTTCAAATATACACATATAAAATACACAGCAAGTAAGAACAAGTTTAAAAACTTCCTTTGTCTTTGAGGAGTGAGGTCTCGCTAAGGGCAGGGCATGAAAGGTAAAAGAATGAGAATGGCTACTCTCAGAAGTCTTGTCGGTTCTGGACACCTCGGTGCTCTGATCAGATGCACGCTACAGAAGGGCCGGATGTGAGAGGTTTGTCCACACAGAACGTGAGCCATCACATTTAACTCTAACAACAGAGAGCTGTAAGAAAAAAAAACTACTTGGAAATGTTGCTGCTCCATAGTGCCTTCTCATTAAGGGGATGGGGTCAAGGAGAAATAGAGAAGGTACCGTCGGCTGATGTAATAAAGGATAAATAACAGCGAGAATTCCCTGCTGAGAAGCAATTGACAGCTCCACGCACACAGACAAGAGAAAAAACCCGAAGTCCATAGAGAAAAGAAAGAGAGAGGTGACCTTAATCAGGGGAACTCAAACCCCACGGAGGGTCACCACGTTCCCTCCCTTTGTTCCCCACCCTCTGCGGTTGCGAGGCAGAGGGTGAGCGCGCCGGGCGCGGGGCTGCAGCCAGACGGATCCCCCGGGCGCAGCGGTGGAAAAAGGAAGCGAAATTCTGGGGAGGGCATGAAAGCACATCAGGAAACCACCAACGGTTTTAGCCACCGCGCCGAAAAGCAGTGGTGGCGGGCGAGTGCCATCTGGCTATGTGCAATTCCTCAGCTTTTCAGATTTTCCTTGTCAAGCCCGGTGTCCCACGGACCCCCGAACTCCGCGCACGGCGCGCCCGCGTGTCCCGCAGCGCATCACAGGCAGATGCACCGGTTCCACGCAGGCATTAACTGAGACCCTAAAGTTGGAACTTGCCAGGGATCTCAGTTTCGGTCCTAACTACTCCCAAAGCCCCGTGGCAGAGGAGCTGCCCCCAGAAGGCGCGGACGCCGCCGCGTTTCGGCGGCGGGGGCAGGGACGGCCGGAGGGTGCCGCGCTCCCGGTCCCGCCGGCAGCCCGGGCTCAGGGCGCGCACCGGGATGTTCTCTGGAGTCAGCTCTCTCCAAACTTCCTCGCCCGTTCGCCCCCTCTTCATTGCCGTGGCTAATTGCTCAGCCGGCGCTCTCCAGCCCATAAAAGCGCCACATGTCACTTGAACTGACGGCCGGGCAGCAGAGCCCGAGGGCAGGAGCGGGGTCCGGCAAGTGGCTGCAGCGGTGCCAAGGTCCGAAGCGCTGCGGGCAGAGGCAGCCGCTCCCGGGGCTCGGGACCGAGCCCTGCCCTTTGGCGCTCCGCAGACCCCTCCGTTGTCCCAACCCCCGCCACCCGCAGCCTCCGCCGAGGGCACCTTTGTTTGCAAACAGCGCGCACATGGGCAGCGGCCGCGCTGCCGGCACTTACATCCAGGCTGTCGAGGCTGCTGTCCATGCTCTGAGCCATCGGGCGGCTCCGGGCTCTCGGGCTAGTTGCCGCCGCGCCTCTCCCAGTGACAGCACTCGCCGCCGCTCCAAACACGCCCCTACTCTTGTGGCGGCAAGCGGCTCTTATAAGTTGCCGGGCTGCCCCCCCGCCCCCGGGGCAGCCGCGTCTGGCTCCTCCCCGGCGGGTGCCGCCCGGGCTCCGGGCGGGCGCCTCGGGCCGCTCTTTGTCTGCGCCCCGGGCATGGGAACCGCACTTGCCCGGCGCGCCCGCGGGGGCCGCGCTCCTCGCGGGGGCATTTGCCGCCCTCTGATTGATGTGTTCGTACAAGCGGGCTTTTGAATTTCCCCTCAGGAACATTCTTTGAAGTGTGCTGTCGGGCCCCGTGTTGCCATGGGTACTCCGGACGGGCTCCGTGTGGAGTCAGCGGTCCAGGAATCGTGGTGGAGGAGGACGAGGAGAGGACCTGTATACACTTCAAAATATAGGCAACTCTGCTGCTGGGGAGAGGGTGTACCGGGAGAGGCAGGAAGCAGGCGATGGTCCCTGCTGAGGGATCAGAGGTTCTATGAACCTTGCAGGGGCTGCAAGGTGAGTGGGCTGCAGGTTGCTCGCTGAACTGCCCTGGCACCTGTGGTTTTGGGTGAGAAGCCTGATGATGATCTGTTTCCAGTAGTAGGATGATGTGGGGAAAAAAAAAAAAAAGAAAGAAAAGAAGAAGAAGATAAAAGCCTGAAATTGTATATGTAGAATAAAAATAGCAGTCATATAACAGCTTTGCAAGGAAAAACTTACCCAAATATATATATAAAAATAAAATAGGATAATTGCTTTCCTTTGCAGTTGTTTCCTCAGTGATGTTGATATTCATGCAGCTAAATTAATTTGCAGAAAAGATTTTGTTTACAGAGTCACAGAATCATGGAATCAATCAGATTGGAAAAGACCACTTGAGATCATCAAATCTAACCTATAACCAATCCCCACCATGTCAACCAGACCATAACACTGAGTGCCATGTCTTTCCAGGGATGATGACTCCACCACCTCCTTGGGCAGCCCATTCCAACGTCCCACCACCCTTTCTGTGAAGAAATTCTTCCTGATGTCCAATGGAAATATCCCCTGATGCAATTTAAAACTGAGCCCTCTTATTCTGTCACTGGTTACCTGGGAGCAGAGCCCGACCCGCAGCTGGCTGCACCCTTCTGTCAGGGAGTTGTAGAGAGTGATAAGGACTCCCCTGAGCCTCCTTTGACCCAGACAAAACACCCCCAGCTCCCTCAGCTGCTCCTCACAGGAGCAGAACACTAACAGCAAAACTATTAGAATGGTGTGTCGTGCATGTGTGTCCCCTCAATTTCACAACTCACACCATAGTGAGTAACTCCACTAGGAGTTATTGATTCAGTTATATAGATTTACTCTTTACAATTGGAATTTGCAGTGGAAAGAAGAATAATGTAGAGAGCATTCTTTATGTAGGAAAAATATGCTCAATTTACCCCTGTAGCCTCAAAGGATCAAAAAAGTGAAAGTTTGACAGAAGTTTCAGTCTTAAATGCCCCTACTGCCAGCTTACATGCTCCCAGTTAGTTAAAACACCAGTTTTTGATGCAAATATTATTTCTAGGTATTTGACAAGAGTTACTGTCCTGCCCTAAAAGCTCTAGAACTCTTACTCATGCACTACAGTGAATATGAGTTTGGTTATGTTTAATAACCAAATAATAGTTATCTTTAAAAACGTGGTATGTAAGGTATAACCTATAATGTGATTCTGTACTTTAACAACATTGTAATTTGATACTAACTCATATTCTTTTAGTGGGTCTAGAGAATCACATACAAGTTACATTAAAAGCAAACTGTAATTGATTATAACTTGGGAAATATCAATCTTCAGAAAACTCAATATCTACTTTGAGTTTAGATCCTGAAAAATTTGAAAGGGATACCATGCTAGAATTCTAGAGAAATAAAAAATTTTCTCCTGAATCCCCCTTTTAAGATACTAGACATAGCCTTATGATACGATAAATCTACTCTGCCAAACTTGTTTAAAAACATGTGTGATAGAAGTATAATCATTGCTATTCGTTCTTAGTTTTCCACGAACCCGTGATATGTTCACTACATTTTAGGCACAAAAATAGGAAAATACATGCTCCAAGTAATCAAAGAATGTGCAGCACAACATTAGATGACCTGGCAGATAAATGAGCAAATTATCTATTTTTATATACAAATGAATAGGATCATGTCTAAATAATTCTCTCTCACTCCTCCACCTGTGGAGGATGCCCTGCTCAGGGCAGCAGCAGTTGCTGTGCAGCTCCCAGCAGGGATGTGATGCTGCAAAGGCTCTCCAGCCCACTGGGCCTGCAAACCTGTGAATGAGATTTTCAGAAAGGTGTATATTGAACAAGTGCTAAAACACTGATCAGGACATGGAGATGCATATAGGGGAGGTGAACTTTTCGGAAAAATTGATTTCTACCTTGCCAGAAATTTGTATGGGTGACAGATGCATTTTTATGGAGAAGTTTTATTAAACATTCCTCCTTCTCTGTGAGTGCAGTGCAGAACATTAAAATATGCATAGTGCAGGTGGCTTGTGACAGGGGCTGCAGATGAGCAAATGATACATCTGTATGTGAACTCTAGAGCTGTTTGACAAGTCTGAGAGTTGGCTGTTTGTTGGGGGGGGGACAGCAGGGAGTGCACTGACATGTGGGACAGGGATTCAGGGAACTGTGAGTGTAGTTGTGCCCAAGTGGACAAGTGTTCTCACCGCTCTGTTTTACTGTGCAGATGGGCCTGAAACAGCAGAGATTATTATGTAGAAATGATTCTGTTAATCAGTGGGATATGGAACACTCACTCAGGTATTTGTGTTCATAGATAAGGTAAGAAATTCGGAACTGGGGAATGATCTGGTTCCCTGGATTCGCCCTGAAGCACAGCAGTGCTGAGTGCTGGGAAATTTGGGGACTGATACCCTTGTCTGATGAGATGTCACCAAAACGTGTTTGGATGAAGGTCCTCTAAAACTGTCATTCACACTGCTACTTTGCTATCTAGATTCTCTTTTGTTTCCCCTATCAGAAAATCCATGTGAAAACTTCCTTTGTTGCACAGAGGACCATCCAGGGCAAGTTAATGATTTCCAAAGTGATAAAAGAAGGGAACTGTTTCTGCAGAGCATGTAATTCTGAGTCAGCTACAAATCTTCTCAAGACAGACCTAGCAAATAGCAATTTCCAAGCTTATGTTTTGCGTGACGTGTTTTTCCGGTCACAGAATTACTGTGAAAATCAGACCTTTCCTAACATTTGTAATACATATTTTTGTTACTGAAAACTTGCCCTCGGAGAGCCAAAATCCTACGTGTTCTTACACTGTTACGCTGACAGTACAATTCCTGAGGTTGTGAATTATTAACTTTATTTTTTTGTCTTCTAAAAAGAGACATAAGTGCTTGTCATGCAAGAGCAAAATAGTTTCTAACAAACCTTTCTAATGGGAAAAATACCCTTTTGATTCAGCATTCACAGAAGCAGGAAAAACAAATTGCATTTTCTTTAACTATGTTAAATGATTTACTTAATCTGAAGGCTTCCCAAGTGCCTTTAACAAAGTAAACTTCTAGCTAATAAAAGTTTGATGAGACCATTATCAGTGGGCAACACCTAATACAAAGAAGGTATGATCGCTGGTTTATGTAATAGATGAGTACAATCATCATAGTGGTGTATTAATAAATTGTTCCTAAGTTTTTAGCATTAATGGAGCTATCCTTTCAGGACACATAGATGATTGCATCACAAAAATACAGCAGCATGGCTGAAATTACTGTACTATATAGTAGGGAGTGAATAATTTTCAAATATTTACTAATTTTCTCTGTTCATGTTAATTCCTGTGCTGAAGGGCTTCTGAAAGGAGGGAGAGCATATTCTGAAAAAAGTAACAGAAAATGTGCTCAGGGGTTGCAAGACATCAGCTTTGAGTAGTGAATTCTTCTACCACAAGAAGTATTCCAGGAGCCGATGCTGTGGACTTGCTGCTAAATGAAAAGTGGTTTCCTGATAAGCTGAAACGTTTATTACAATACACTGGATTGACTTAATGACAAATGGGACTTCCAGTGGGCTGAAGTTGTATACACAGAGAGGAAAGGGATACACTCTCCCTTTTCCAACTGATCTCTCTGTTGAAGTGGGAAAGGTATCAATCTTACGCCTGTTCGAAAGGTTACAAGCGGTTTGCTGGGGTTGGGTTTCAGTTAATGGCTTTCTTTGCTCGTGGTTCTCAAAGCTGCCTTTCTCCATTTCTTTCTGCCTGTGCTGCAGTGGAACAAGCCAGCCAACTGTTACCCTGGGCCTGGAAGGAAAGTGCGTGCCCGATTTATGGGCAGGGAGCCACCTAAACTTACTGACTTGAGAGCAGAAAGCCAAAATAAAACCTGCAAAGGAATATTTCAACTGGTAGCATGTTACATCAACACTGAAATAAGTCCCCTTATGAAAGGAATGATATTTAAATAACAGAAAAAAAATATCAAAGGATAAACTTTACATCACTATAAGGCTACAAAAGTGTTATCAACACTGGCATAAAACCCCCCAGATTTCTTTATGGTTCCTTGCTTTTAACAAGGAGAATTTATTTTGTTTCCTTTCAGTATTGCCACGAGGCCAATATGTCTAAAGTCAGAACAGAAAAGTCAGCACAAAAAAGAAGAGCTGTCCCCTAAAAAGGATCCTAGTGACTCTTGTGTTTTAATCCCACCTCCATCTGTGGCCAGCAGCAAATCACTTAACCCTCTGACTGTGTGCACCCAACTGTAAAATGGGGATAACAATACCTACTTACCTACCTCAGAGGAGAGTTGTAGGGATTAATTGGTTGATGTTTGCAAGGCACTTTGAAGACAGAAAGTGCTTATTTTAGAGCCTGTTGAAATTATTGGTGACACTGATCAGCTAAAATTCAAAGGGGACCAAACTCATTAAGGTTCTGATCTTCTTCCTCCATTTGGCTGTGTTTATGGGTTAGCAAAGCTCACTGCATGCGGACAGTTTATTGTTTGTTTGGAAGCAGAGTAGACTGAAGAGATGCTTTGAACAACTTGGTTAATCCTTTTAACAAACATGTATTCATTTGCATATCACTGGAGCTGAAGGTTTTACCTTTGACGATTCTATAGCACAAACAGTTCTGGAGACGGCTGAGTGCTTTTTTTCCAAAATTCCATTCAGATCAGAATTATGACGACAAAGTAAAACCTACCTAATTGTATCACAAGTAGTTTCTGTCCTATAACCAGGTAGGCTTTTGGCTTTCATAGCATTCATACAGATTTCTGTTTATCTATGAGACATGTTTCTTATTATGTTCTTTTATGCTGTAAAATTCCTTTAGTAACTTGCTTTATTTCAGTTTGGATTACTCAGGATGGAATTTGCTTCTGGACACCCATGCTTAAAAGCATGCTATACTCCTTCTGAAGAACATATGGAGAAATTAGAAAACCTAGTTCATATATTCATGGATACATGAATATTTGCACAATCTCACGATTTCTTAGTCCAGAGCTTTAGAAATACAATTATATTTGGAATTGCACATTGCTGTCAGTGTAAACAGGACACAGCTAATTGGAGACTAAAAGGCTGAACAGGACCTCAGTGATCTATTCCAGCTTTGACTCCAGAGGTTCCTTCCAACATGAACTATTCTGTGACTCCAAAAGGGCCCATCAGTGCATGTCCTCCTACCACTGCTACTAGCAGTGCCCAGGGCTATCTGGATCAAAACACATGCCCATACATTTGTGTACATTAAGCCCATTTGCTCTAGCCAGTGGAAATGGCATTTTGATGTTGTGTTTCCGCCCTGACAGTTTTTGATCAATCTTTTGTTGAAATGGTGTCTGTAGAACTGTGGGCTTGGGATATAGCAAATTATTCAGCATGTGCCGTGTTTTCTTTATCATTTTCACACATTTCTTCTACTTATTGATTTTTTCACACGTTGTGAGCTTCTGAGCTTGTTGAAATAAGTCACTTACCTCATTTGCCCACTTGTCTAAAAAGTGGCACTGAAAGCAGAGTAGGAGCAACCACTCTTCCTGTTTAGCTCAGTTTAGCAGTCTGAAGCTCAAATGTTTGAGTTTTATTGCATCAGCTTTGAAGTGAAGTCTGTGTATGTGGGTGCTGAATGTCAGCTTGAATACTTGTTTTAGAACCCGCATACCAGGGATTGCTCCTGTCTCTGCTTCCTCTCAAAACTGGTGACGGGATCTGTGGTTCAGCAAGTAGGGAGGTCACCCAAATTCACTCATGAGCATTCCCAGTGGTGTTTTTTTTCATTTGGATGTCTCCTCCCAATGTTTCCCTGAAAATTCACTTCAGAATTCCAAACTTTTTTTTACTGCTGGAAACCAGGTTTGCCATATAACACTGGGATATGTGCAGGAGTAAGACTGGGTTTACATTTTTCAGGCAGTGCTTCCTACTTAGGTAATATATTCCATATAATTTGCTCAGTAACTCTCCATCCCTTTGATGTCTGTTGAAAACATGAACAAACATTTCTAAATCAACCAAAACCTGCACCTTAGATGTTGCCAAACTTTTGCTCCTACTGTAAAACCCTCTATGTACAACACTTGCCAAAATACCCTGAGTAAAGACACACACCCAGCCTGCTATATCCATTCATTTATAGCCAAATACAAGGCAGTAGATGGAGAGCTGTAGGAATGTTTATGGCAGGTACATTCCTTTCTCTGGTCTTTAATTTCCAGTGAAATGAGCATGGTATCACACACTTATTATTTTGAGCTGATTTGTTATGAATAGTGATATTTGCTCTTGCTGTTTTGAAAACTTGGTAGGCAGGACTTGGGGCCTAATCTTTGCAAGTAATCACTGAGGTCACATCATAGAATTTCTTTACAGTCATTAGGTGACCAACATCTATGAAAGCAAGAGAACTACTTGAAGAAATTATTGGGGTGTTGAACCCCTTTTTCTGGTTTAATGGGAAGGTAAATCCAATTTTCAGGGTATCTCTTACCTGCCACATAAGAGATATAAAGAACTGATCTCTCACAGCTGAACTTGCTAAACTTTCATCTTGCTGGTTCAAATTAATTTTTTGGAAGGTGCACAGGCAATTTTGGGCAAACTTTATGCTAACCAGGCATCATCCATGTAATTTCCATAATGGCCGGATCAAAGTCTTCCCAGACATCATGGTGTGTGCTCTGGCTCGTGTGACAGGAAAGTGGCAGCATGCCTGATCCAGCTCAGATCCATGCAGCTGGACAATTCAGCAACAATCTGATACGAGGAACTGTGGAGCCCTCACCTCTGCAAGAGAAGGTGAGGCAGAATCCTGAAGGAGCATAAAGAACAGAAGATGAGCATCCTAGAAAATAAAAGGCATTCAAAATCTCTTCCTGCCTTTCCCTTTTGCACAAGCAGGACAGCTTGCACTTGACTTGTACGTGGACCTGAATGTGAAATAGCTCTGTTCCTCCCTGCCAGGGAGAGGAGAACTTACCATCTGAACTCAGTTCAGCTCTCTGTTTTCACTGTCTCTCCAGATTAGTGCACACAGCAGAGAAGCATCTAGAAAATGAGTTGTCATGAGTACACTTGGTCATGTGTGCAGGGCTGTTCATGCTTCACTATAGCTGGTTATGCACCAGCATATGTTTAACAAACCCTTCCCCAAATGTACATATAAACAGAGCACAGGGGAGTGTCAGTGAAGAAGGGAGAAACAACACCAGCCAAGCAAACTGAGTGCAGGTACAGCATCCCCCCCAAAGGCCCACCTGACCACGGGTACAGGGAGTGGAGGAGCTCCAACATTCAGCGGGGGTGGTTCCAGTATGGCTTAATTTCCACTCCAAACTTTTTCCATTTAAAACTGGAGTTCTACAGTCCTGTTCCTTCGTTTATAAGTTCAGTACAAGTGAATGTGGGAACGAAGATTTTAGCCTTTAAATATTCAGTTTATAAATGAATTTACTATTGTAGAAATTTTCCATTATTTTAAGTACATGGTTCAATATTTTTGAGGTTATTTTTCAGTAGGGAGTGAATACTGTGAAAAACAGACAAGAGGGGAATTCTAAAAATACTCCTAGGTTACAGTCTGTGTTCAGGACAGTCTGTACCACATTATACCACATTATATTCTATCTTTTTTTTTTTTCTTCTTTTTTTTTTTAAACGTATAAAAACAGGAAGAAGCCTTGCTACTTCTGAGGACCCTGATAAATGTTTCTACCTGGCTTTTTCTAGAAAGATCTCTTCATGTGCCAAGCAGGGGTCACTGTAACCATGGATACTTATACTCCATTTTCCCTGCAGGTTTCTGTGAAAAACTTGGTATGGTGCCCAGTTTAAACCACACTTTGTGTTAGGTAATCATAGGCTCAATCTTTTCTTGGGTACTGTGGTTTTAAGTTTTCAACGGTTTCTCTGTGGTTTGAAAGCTGTGTTTTCTTATTCCCTCTTCTAAGCAAAGAAGATGTTCGAGCAAAGTTGCTTGATAACATTTATTCCACTAAAATAAAGTCTTTTGGGAAGGATTGATTGCTGTGTGGTTTAAAACTGAAACCAAACTAAGAAACCACTTTAGTCTGGTGTCACATTGAATGCTAAATATCTGACATTTTACTGCATTTGGAAAGAGACTGTTCCATTTCTGGAATCTGTCAAAATGCACTTTGGAATTAAGACTTCGTCTGTTTTCAACATGTATCTGACAAGTCAGTTGTAAAAGGATTTCTAGATGCATTTTAGGGAAAAGTGGAATGTTTATTTTCCGTGAAGCAGCCTGTGAAGCCTCCTCAGTTGATACAGATCTACAAAGGATCTAAGTCTAATTGAAGGAGTGGTGTAACTCGGCTGAGGGGAGGAACCAGTTATAGATTTTTCTCACCTTTCAAAAACGTTGGAGGTGTCAAATAAGCGGACAAAGAGGAAGGAAGGTACCCCACATGAAGGAGTATGAATGAGTGTACAAAAATGGAAACCGCTCTGCTGGATGTGGAGGTAAAGCTCAAGAAGATCAGAAGAACCATATCAGCTCCATCAAATACTGAAAGGATTGTGTTAAAACACTTAGTTTTTAAAAAATCTGTCAAAACCAGGACAAAGTCATGTGACTGTTGAATGGCAAATGCATGGTTTACATCTGAAAAGAATAACATGGGTTGCTATCGCTTTGGTTGTCTTATTAGCATGCCAAGCTTTAGAACAAACTCTGATGGGAAGAATATTTGAAAGTGTGGAAACAAATAGAAAATAGAGCAAAAAGGAAGTTGAATTTATAAAGGTATATATTGTTGGAGGACTGCGTATTAGCTTTCATTGGTAATTTATTTTCTAGGCAAATGAAATACAGTAGGTTCTGCTTGTCTGGACTTTAGTAAAGCATTTCATACAATGTTCTTTAAGTGCCGATTAGCTTAGTTCATTAAGCTAGACTCTGTGAGAATTAATAGCATGTATCTAATGGGAACAAGGACATTTATAAAGGGAAATAACAGTGCTGACACTGAAAGGGAACCAGTAGGCTGCAGGAGGGCCATCAGGTGAGCTCTTCATTATGGAACCACTTACACTTCATATTTTGTGTTAGCTTTGGGACAAAAAGTAGTTAACTGACATTGGCTGCTAGTGGAAAATGAGTTGTCACTGTTGAAATTGGGATATCCTCAGCCAGAAGTGAGAAAACACAAACATGTGAGCCAGTTGCAGGATGAGTCTGAATTTCTTGCATACAGCTGAGAAGGAAATGTCTTTGCTTATTGAATGCATCAAGCAGGGTATTACTGAAGGGGGGGGGAAAGTACTGAAGGGACAAGGTGCTATTGCTGCCAAACAACACTGGAAAGGTGTCCCCTGAAACGTTTTTTACAATTCTTAACAAGAAAAATGAATTCAAATGGCATAGGTGCACAGAAGGATGATTGGTGTGAAGTGTAGAACAGAGAGCTGCTCCTGCGTGAAGAGGCTGAAAGAGCTTCTTTTCCCTGGTTAACAAAAGGAATGTTGAAAGGGACAATGAAGCAGGGGAGTAGACATATGGAAAAGAAAAGAAATGCTGGGGCCAGTACCGGCACACAAATGACTGGATGTAATATCATGGTGAATGCACACTGTAAAACTATGAAAAAGTTGTTAACCGTCAGAGGAACAAGCTGTAGGAAGGGTTTCCCAGTAAAAGAGGATTTTAACCAATTGTCTGCTTTGACAGATTTGTTGTGATTGTTGACCCTGGTTCAGTCCCATTCTCTTAGGTTCTGATCTGAAATTCTGTTCCTTTGAGAGCTGCAATGTCCATGGAAGTTAAAATATCATATATCTGATGATCACAGAATCTAAACATTTGTGTAACTTTTATACTATGTATTTTTGCTAAATTCAAGAGTTTATGTCTCTTTTTTTAGGATTTCAGGAACAATTCAGGTAAC
Source organism: Acropternis orthonyx (assembly GCA_035583155.1). NCBI lineage: Eukaryota > Metazoa > Chordata > Aves > Passeriformes > Rhinocryptidae > Acropternis > Acropternis orthonyx. The sequence continues at coordinate 6,082,079 of JAWWEU010000163.1, read as the reverse complement.
AAGATCAGTTTTATGTGAGATGGAAATAACTGCTGAAAAAGTACCCTTCTGGTGCCTAAAGACAAAGTAGTATTGAATAGTTCATAAAATCCTGATCTTGTTCTGAGAGAAAAGAAATTTTCAGCCACAAATGCCAGATTTTAGTGTTCAACCTATGCCAGAGCTGGTAAGCAAATCTCTGTTCACCAATACAGTAACTGTACTGCTCATGTCAAGTGTAAGTATTTCTACCTTGAAAATATGGATCTTACAGTAGTGTACAAAATCACCCATGTACTGTACTGCTGCTTATTACAAAAACTCAATCAAAATCATTAATTTAGTGGTTTCTGACTGATTGTGTAAGAACCACTATTGTAGAGAAGATTCAAGAATGGCCAGTCATAACCAGTATTAGCCTTTGAATAGAAGTCAAATCCAAACAATTCAAATCTTATGAACAAAGAGAAGAGCCTTTTCATCATCTGTCTTATTGCCAGTGGAAGGTGGTTTCCTCTAGGAAAGGTAACAATCAAAGGCAAGAAGGGGCAAGTAAAAGCAAAATATAAACATACAGAGCCAGAATCTGGAGGTCAGGAGGAGGTCAGTGCCTGACATGGTGAAAGCAAAGTCTAATTGTGTTCTTTGACTTTTAAATTAGTACCCCATTGAGGCAAGGGCTGCACTTTAGTCAGCAAATACTTTGGGTACATTATGTTGCATATTGGGGAATACCCCCACAATCACAAGTCCATTGGAAAGTTGGGTTTGTTAATTTGGATGTTACCAGAATATGTCTTTTAATATTAAATGCTCTGTGGAATTTGAATGTGTGTTTATGTTTGTTCTTATTAATTGGATGGACACAATGAAATAGAAGCAATGTAATAAAAACCCACAGGTTGTCTCTACCTCTACATAATGTCTGGTTGATTGCAGAGCAAGACCTCTGCTGCTTCTTACCCCCAATCAGGGAGAGCAAGCAAGAAACGGCAGTGAGTGTTTAACTGGCCTCGTGCCCAGTCTTTGTTGTAAAGTCCCTGGAAAGGCTCTTCGTTCTGTGAACAAAACACTGGTAAATCTGCCTGTGATTCTTTGTAATATTCATGACACAGAAACCACTTCCCATGGAGGTAAATTCCATCTCAGAGAGATAACTTGTGGCCACAGAATAGAACTTAGAAGGCAGTAAACTTCATGGTACAGGGTAAAAGGGAAACATGCAAAAAGACTGTAAATACAATGCTTGTACATGTACAATCATCCCAGAATAGCTTGTCCAACAGATAATATCACACATGAAATAAGAGAAGGAGGAATATCAGATCAGTTATTTACTTGCAAGTGCTAGAAACAGAGATGTAACCTCCCTAGGAGCCAGACTAACTTATGCATCTGGATTTTCAGAAGAGTAATGTGATCAATTATGAAAGGAGTATGGAGCCAAGAACAACCTGGATCCTGCTGTTCCCAAGGTGGAGAAATCACCTTGAAGGTCACAGCTTTTTATTGTGGAATGAAGACTGCTTCGGGAAGAGTGAGGTTTAACAGTGAAGAGAGTGAGGAGCAGCAAAGAGGGAAAGATGAACCATAAGTTCAGCAGAAACAAATAAATAGGAACAGAGACAGTGGGGTCATTGAGGGACAAGAGCATGAAAAGATGGTGACAGATGAATTTGATAGTCCCTCTCTTTTATTTTCAGTTGTCACACAACCACAGAAGAGCAACCTTATTCTGGTGCACAGGAAGAGGTGAAGATTTCTCAGTCAAGGAGCAGGTCTGTTTGAATTGCTGCAGGCTGAGCAGAATGACAAATGAAAATGGAGAGGAAAATGGGGGCCTTAGGGGAAATTTGTCCTAGCTCAGTACAGACAGGGATAGTACCAGATTCACAGAGACTTATTTATCATCCAAGGAGAAAAGAGAAACTAGAGAAAAGAATGGACTGACTTACACTTTATTTCTGTAAGAAATAACTTAAGTACAAATAAGCAGACACAGAGTTCTTTACCAATACCTGCTGGTGCCCTTCTGCTTGTGTCTGCTCTAAAAAGATAAGAATGAAATGCTTGTGAAAGTGTAAGACTGGAAATTTTCAAAACAAGAAAACCTGTTTTATTCCCAGTGCAAGTAGAGCACAATGAGTAGAAGTCAAATATGGATGATTTTATAACTTCCGTCTCTTGCTGTTAAATCACAAGTCTCTTTATCTGTTTGTCAACCATGTTACTATTAAATAATTTTAAATGCATTTTTATTTCTATCAAACAGCAATTTTCTTTGTATTACCATGAAACAGGAAATATTTGTGGGTTATTCCTCTGGCTTCTTGCATGCCTGTGGAAGAAACACACACACACACGCGCGCGTGCGCACGCGCGCAATCTCTGCCCTTGAAATTGGGAAATGGTGTGGAGGGGACAACTCTCCTTCCAGCTGTAACAGTGGACAACCTGTAGCTTGTTCCCCACATGACAAAGATCCTCTGAGGACTGAAATACCACCACAGCAGCTCACCAAGACAGTGTTTTATCTGTTCTGATTGCAGGAGTTCCATGGATGGAGGGCTCTATTTTTTGTAGAGTAGTGCCGGAATAGCCCTGAGAGTCCCACCAGGTTCATTCCCAACCATGAGGACCTACCTACAGAATAAAAAGGGTTTATTTAGTTCTTCCCCTGCATAGTCAACGGGGTGTCATTCAGGTCGAAGTGTAAGATGGGGACATTGTCCATTAGAAGTGGAATGACACCACTAATTCATTTTCTGTGGACTACAAACCAGCTGCCAGACAGTAATAATTTTCAGTCAGTGCTGACCTGGGGTAGATTTAACAAGTGACCTAGAAATGAAAAGCTGGGTAGGCAATTGCAAATCCCTTGAGTTATTTGAAAAGGCATGCCTCTGAAAGATTTAGAAATGTATAATTTAGTAAGGGACAGACAGGATGTTTTAATTAATATGCTTGTATTTTTCTAGGTTGGATTTTCTTTTCCAGTTTACTTGACACTGACATTTATATCAGTAAAGAATGGATGTAAAATATTATTTCCTAAGAATAGTTAGGTTCTGTATCAGTTTTACATGACATTAAATTAACTCATGAACAGGAAAGTATTACAGAATCAAACTCTTGGAGAGCAGATTTGCATTTATGAAAATGAGTGAAAATGCTACGAGTAAGTGCAGTGCGTTTTGAAAACAGTAAAATGCTTCTTTGGTTGTCCCTGTCAGGAGAGAAAATCAGGAGTGAGTAATGAGACTGTTGAGGGCAAGGGCCTGGCCAAAAATGCTGACACTGTTGGGTTCTCAACAAACATGAATAACAGAGGGCTAAATTATAAAATAATGAATGGCCTAGAGAAAACAGAGGAGGAGCTTATTGTCTTCTAATTTTACAAGACTAAAATAAGGGGACAGTCAGTGAACTCAATACAGCGGTGACCTCTTGCTCCTCTGGCTGAGGAAGTCACAGCTGGTGTGGCAGGGGACAGTGGAGGGGGCAGGTCAGAGCCTGTGTGTGCTGCCATGGCCTTCGGATCACTGGGCCTGAAGGACACAGGGATTCCAGGAAGGAGGAGATGCTTATTTGAATACGGATGTATCCAGGGCTATTACAGTCAGTAATATCTGCTCACACGGTCATAAGTTTCAGGCAGCAAAGGGATAGGTGGCTGTTCACTTTTTATTTCCTGGGAGGGTTAATCTCTGACATTTCAGTTCCCTGAGTTGCTTCATTGTGGAATTGAAGCCCGTACAAGGGAAGTGGTGGGATTACACTGCTAGGATCAAGACTGACATTAGTGGGACGAGCCATTAGATTGTCTTACAAGTAATGTGAAAATGCGTTTTGAGAGATCCATGGAAATTATAATGGCTGTTATGAGGGGGAAAAAGCAAAGCATTTGTCAGCTGGGGCGATGGGGTGGTTGTGTTTTCTCCTGCTGGCCACTGACAAATGAAGGTAATATGTGCTAGGGCCTAATGTGGTGTAGGAATTCTAATATTTCTATTGCCATGAACCACAACATTTTAATTTACCCAGAGAGAAACTGTGCTGCAATCCTTGCTACACAGAACCTGTCAGCTGAGACTCCGGGGTTTTGATAATGGCTCAACTTTTCATGCGCTGGATGACTCCAGGCAAACCATTTCCCCGCCACTGCAGCAGCTTAATGCTTCTTGAAAAGGAGGGAACATTTGACTCCAAGAAAACCTTGGATACTAGATGATCTCATATCATATGGGCTGGGTTAGGAAATATGCATGAGAAGTTAATGTTTCTAAAGGCAGGTTGTTGGTTTTCAAAGAAAGAAAAATCCCCAAACCCCCCAACACTAAACTTTGGGTTGGATCTGTTGATAAAGGTGACCTCAAATTACCTTACACTGACTGTTACAATACGGTGCCTAAGAAAAGGAGCAGCTACTAGTGTGGCCTGCCTGACCTTCTGTCACAGTTGCAAAGTCACCTTCTGTCACCTCAGTTTGCTACAAGGCATCACTCCCCAAAGGCTGACCATGCACTCCTTTCACCTCTGCTAAATCAAGGTGATCTGTTGTCTTATTCCATGTCTGTCTGGTACTATCCACTCATTTTCTGAAACCGCAATGTGTACAAAATATCTTACTTTTACTTCCAGCCAGCAAGGAACTTTCAGCCATATTTGGGGCTGTTTGTTGGAAAGATTGAGCTCTGCAGTTTTCCCCATAGATGCTGAGGTGGCTGACCTCTATTGAAAGAGTTTGTGGGATAGATGCTGAGCCATTTTTGTCTTCTGCACACCTAAATTTTGCTCTTGATGTTGACAGTTTCATAGTTCCACTAGGATAGAGCTGTCATCAAGGGAAGTTGAGATCACACAGCATGAAATGGTCCCTCATTTAAACGACACTGAATGAGAGTTTTGGACATGGAGAACAAATAATTTAACCAAACTGAATGCCCCAGTGAGAGGAATGGAGAGGACTGAACATGCAGAGGATGATGGACTTCCAGTGGTTAGCACTGGTTTGAAGATTTAATGAAATGTGCTTCTGAACATTGACTGTATGTGTAGGCACAGGAAATTGGACTCCTCAGATCATTAGTCTATGAACTTCTACAATACAGTTCCAATGAATTGGTAAAGAATGGTTCTTTTACCGATCAAGGTAGAAAAAGTTTTACTAACCATGAATTCATTGACAGGACATTTTACATAAGTTTTTATTGTCATTTTATTATAGAATCTCTGCAATCCCGTGTGTGTGTGGTTATCAGGTGTTTTTGCCAGGAATTAGTTCTCAAGGTAGGTGGGAATAAATTTGTAACTTTGGCAGAACCTCCCCCCCCCCCGCCTTTTTTTTTTTTTTCTCTGTACATCCAAACTGAAGGATTTGGGAGTTAATAGTGCCCAACTATAGTTGTCTGCAAAAGGGAGTTACCTTTCTGTTGGTTAGGCAAAAATTCTGAGGTTTCTCATGAAACAGAAACATGGACATTCTCTCAAAAACATAAATGAATTAAAAAATAATGAGGACCAACAAAGAGAGCAGGCCTGACATACCAAGCAATGAATTCAGAGTATAGTTCAATGAACTGGCCCATGGGTTAGTATCTCTTCTCTTAAACCCTGAAAATTAAGAAACATCAAAAGAATGACTTCTGATAATCCCCTCAAATAAGGTTTAAATTCCTGCAGTGATTTCTTTGCTGAAGTAGTTGCTTTGTGTAACAATGGACCTTATACAAAGGCTCCCTGGGGCAGGAAGATAGGCAGGATGCAGGCTTGGAAGCTTGCTGGCCAAGTCAAGACTTTTTCTAGCCTCGGGCTACATGGCACCAGCTAATTTGGGGAAATGTTTAACTGACTTTTAGTTATACAATGTCCCTCTCTCCGGGTTTAACTGAAGACTCTTGGTTACACCAGTTGGCATCACCGTAGTGCTTCTGAAATAACAGTGAAGCTGAAATTGGTGGCTCTGTGTTGTAGGTACAAGGATGGGTGAATAGAAAGTGAAACTGGGTTTCTGAGTAGTTTTCCTTTTCCTCTTGCTACTGTTACCATGATTTCTTTGTAAAGCAGTAACCACTGCCCCTGCTTATTCAGCTGCAGCTCCACAATAAAACCCCCTGTTCCTCTCCCTGCTCCTCTCCTCAGCCCTCCCTCCTGAAAAATCCCCTCCAACTTACCATTTCATACGGAAAGCAGAAGGAGCCGCTCATTATACCAATATGTTTTCTGAACGTCCAGTAATTACTAAACACACCTCTGTTGTCAAATGAATTTCTCTGTATAACTGAGACCCGCAGATATTTCCTTTTGTTTGTGATGTCCCCATGTTGGTATCCCTCAGAGGTCTCTAAAAACACACTGGAGCATCTTTTATGACTTTATTGGGAAGCCCTCACCACACATGAACCGGTCACTGTTTTAGGAACACTCTGCAACTCGAACAGGGCAGATGACCCCTGAGGAGGGATGGCTCAGATCTTACAATTCTACCTTAAGAAGTTGTAACTCACATTAAAAATGAGACAACAAAGTTCACATGGAAGAAAGACGAGGAACATCTTACAAGAACATAGATGCTATGTTGGATTTTATAAACATACAAACTAGTAATTCTGATCTTTAACAAAACTTCAATCTATTGTCTTCCTAAAAGGAGGTCTGTTGCATTCTCAAGAGCAGAGATGTGAAAGGGAAAGAAAGCTGCTGTGAGCAAGTTCTACTTCCCTTCTCTTAACCATTGCAGACCCACAGGCCTTGCTCACCTCTAAAAATAAAGCCTTAATGTGGTGTCAGAGGAGAGGAGAAAATGCCATCAACCTGCCCACAAATGGCACCCAGGTTCTGTGGTTCCTGGGGAGTGTTTTCTCTTCATTGACATAATCAAAAGGCAGTTGGTATCATCAATTGATCCGAAACTTCCTGCACACTGGTGCTTTCCTGGTTCTTACCTCAAGAGTTTTCTGTGTTTGTTTCAACTTTGAATGAAAACTGATTTGGACTTACCCCTTTAGCTGAGTATTCCTTGGTGTAATTTATATTAAAGCTTTTTTTTTCTTCATGACCAGCAGTAGAAACAACTATAATACAACCCATTCCCTCTCAGAGAAATTTTTGTTAAAATCATATTTTCTCTTCCCAAAAAGCTGTGCTTTTTAACCTCTGTTTTAAAAAGGCATAAGAGGCGTCTAATAAAGACTGATCTGCTTCCTTGGGGGAGCACATCCAGCTCAGCCTTCCCACTGGAAATGTCCATGAGATACATCCCCAGAAATCTTGGCATCGTATGTGAGTGGATTCAGGGTGAACAAGCGCAGGGCAGCCCAAGCAGTTCCTATGGAGTGGTGCTCTCCTCTAAGCCACTACACTGAGTAGGAGGAAGTGACTCAAGTCTAGAGAGCTTGAGTTACATGACAATGCACACTCAGAAACAGATTTGGTGAGCCCATTTGCACAGGCAAATCCTTCGTTTTTCCTCTTGAATAATGATGCATTAAGAGGGAATTAAATGTATTGCTTTTGTATCAAGAAAATTTTAAATAGTTTTCTGTAGACCTGTTTCAGCAAATGGGGCTGTGTGCAGTAATTATTGCAGCAGGCAAGGGATTTCAGATCTTGCAGGCCTGGCATGTCAGGACTCTCAATAAGAGCCTACATTCCAGCAACATTTCCTATTGCAAGATTTCCAAGATTTTGATGAGAGCTCAGAACAAAAGCTGCTCTGTTCCTCCTGGGGTTTGCGTCAACCAGTTGTCTTATTATTCCTGATACTTTGCCAATTATATTGTACGCTTGGAGAAAGGGATGAAAAAGCAGCTTTTCTCCTTTAAAGAGATTTAAACTTCAAAATCTTGTTACTGTGACTCTTGGTTGCAGAAGGCAGGCTGAAATGCCAGGCAGAGAGCACACCAGAGGTACTGCTGGCAACATTTGTACAAGGTTCCACATAATGGCACTTCTGGAAGATGACCTTGAGGTTAGAGATGTGCCCATAAATTATACATTTATTTCTTTTTATGGATAGGAGCAGAGTACAATAGACGGGATTAGAAACAAAGCCAGCATGAGGAGCAATCTTTGTTTTCTATAGTTCTTCTATTTTCTGGCATTTTATAGTTTCTGAGTGCTTCAATGTACAGACTTAGAATTGTTTTTAACATGTTTTTGATGCAAATATATTTAATTTGGTTGTTTGCAACACCTTAAATATTAAGCCATTGAAAAGAGGTACAGTCTTGTTTGCATTAACTGTGCCCAAAGAGAGTGTGCCGAGGGGGCAGGCTTTGGAATCCCAGGAACTGCAGTGAGCAGTTTTTAGGAGAATGTGCTTTCTTATTTGTATCTGTGGAATAGCTTTGCCTTTATAGAGGTGCATTACTTGTATTTGCATTGTGTTGTGTTTATAAATATCCTTTAACAGAGGTTTTGCATCACTACAGAACAGTTTAGGTTGGAAACCTGTTTCCAGCTCTTAATCTGCTTTTAAAATTTAATTTCTAAACTAGTCCTGCAGTGTCTTTGCCAGGACGTTTCCCCAGGACATTTCTCAAAGAGAGACCAGGATTGTGCCCACGGATACGCAACTACACCCAGTCCTTACACTGCTGATGTGCCAAGCCAAACAGGCTCCCAAGAAAAGCAGCAAAATTCCCTGGGGGCCAAACAGCCTGCACACTGCACACCAAACACGTTTATTTCTTGTCTTACCAGTCATGGGTGCAACATGTTTTGAAATGTTTGACAAACAAAACAACAATCCTACAGCTAAGTCGTAAAGAAGAGGCACCACTGCCCTTCTTAAACCAGTCGCTTTTCCTTGCTTGCTGTGCTGCTGGAGGGAGAAATCTGGATCCATCCATAGGCCTTTACTTGAGTTTTCCACAGGTTAAATTTCTCAGGATCTTGACAAGTTATTCCATTACGAATTTAGAATTTTCTGGAAAGGTATTTTTTTGCAGTCATTAACTAACTTCCACTTAATCAAGCCTTCTATTTAAAGAGCCTTTTGGGAAATAAAACCCCACTGATTTCTTCCATTTTTAAGCCTCTTTTCATAACTTAACTGAGACAGAATTGCCACGAAACATGCTCAATAAAAAGAGAGTAATTCTGGATTCAGCTCCATTTTCCTAACTAAAGGCTTCAGAATTATTCTTATTATTCCTACTAGACTTGATTGCTTTATAAAGTCACAATCTGTAACAAAAAGTGATATTTCAAAAGCCCAAATCCATGCATATCATAGTCTGAACCAGCACCCACTGTAAAAGTTTTGAGTGATTTTGATTTCATGTAAGAAATTCGTTCTCAAATTTTCTGCGTATATGCATTTAGGCTGTTAATATTAGTGATACAGGATCTAAGACATCCTTGACATTTTACCTTTCTTCAGTGAGAAAACTATCAAATAAAACAAATGAGGTTTCCCTCAGTTTACGTGAATTTTAAAATCTTTGATACTGTCCAGAATCAGAAATGAAACTGAAAGCTGGGTCGTGGGAGAAACAGTCATGTGGAGTCAGATCTCTTTTTCCCAGGACCTAAACTAAAACCACACTTAAGTATGGAACTCTGAAGATAATTTGCCCAGGAAAAGGTCTGTGGGAAGCAGGAGGTGAGACACAGAGCAAGACCACTCTTAATTAAGGACAAGAGATTCTGACAACTATACAAATGATCATTTTACCATCGGATATAGCAAACACCCTTAAGGATCAACAAAAATTAAACAAATCCCACTGAGCTGTCCCACCAGTAGTCACAAGGCTGATGGAAAATCACATACGCAAGACCATGGAAATACTCAAAGAATTTTAAGCTTTGATATGCTTTTCAAATCTTTACACTGCTATATAAAATAGTAGAAGGAAGCAAAGAAATTGGTTTATTGCTGCAATAAATTAGCCTTAAAGAAATATTTAGAGGCCATGGCTCTGAATCATAATGTTGGTATTAATGATACAGGAAGGCAACCTTCCTGGTATGGTACTGCAAGTTTATAAAATGGAAATGTCATGCCCGTGCTGTATTTCATAGATGGGAGATAAATGGGACTACATGTCCTGAAATATGAGGGATTAACAGAATGTGGTAGAAGCACTTTGTAAAATTATAAAGGTTAAAAATTGTTATCACAGTAGAGAAGATTCATCATAATTAAATCTAGGGAAAATGAGGTATTTGCAGAGTTTATTTCATTACATTGGCCTTTTTATCACACACTGCTTAAAATGTGCAGAGAAAAATATCACAGGGAAAGGTTTTGCTTTGAGACCTTATTCAGTGGAGAGAAAGTGTGTTAATGGTGTTGAACTCTTCTGTAGCATTTTATTTGTATGTATCCGAATGCTCCAAAAAAAAAAACCCACTATCCCTGTTTTACAGATGGTGAGATGGAGGCACAGAGATTTATCTGCCAGGGAGTGAGGATTATGAAGTCAGGAGCAGAACTGACAGGACAGTCGGGATCTCTTCAACTCCATCCCAGGACAACACAGCAGGTATGTGTCTATGTATTCTTGATGGCTACATTCACTATCATACCTGACACCCTCCAACACCAAGTTCAGTGATCCCTTGGTTGCACAGCAGTGCACCTTCCTGCTGTACATTTTGATAGCATTAATTAAATTGGTGCCATGAACCACAGGCAATTTTGCTGAAGCAATAAGCCAGGCTACAATTCCCAAGTTTGACAGGAGTCTTTAGGGGACTGCTGTGGGGTCAAGTAAACCTCCTCCTCCTCTTTTTGTTATTATTATAGTTACTCCTTGTTTGGGTAGTGTCTGCAATGTTCTGGGCAATTTCCCAACATAAAAGAAGGCAATATTTCCTTCCCTAAGATGTTACATGATTAAAAATACAGACAAAAAGATAAAGAGTAGAGAAGGTCAGAATATAAACCATTAGTGTTTTAGCATCTTGTCACTTTTAGTGAGTTTACTGAGTCAGTGAGTGATCTCTGAGAACCCCTGTCTGGCCATAATCAACCTAAAAGAAGGTTCATCTAATTTTTAATGATTTACCCAGTTTCTGTGCAAATGGCTGTTGCCCATTCTTAAGAAAGTCACCTTTTTTGCCCCAGCTGTTGATTTGGGAGGGCATCATGCAAACCCTACTGTTTAAATAGGGTCTCGACATGGAGCTCCTACTGATGGTGAACCACCCGGTATAGAACCTCTATAATCTATATTCTTTTTTAGTGTGTGAATGGGGGACAGTGTATTGAAAATACAGAGCAGTGCACAGGGGTGAAGCTGCACACACAAGTCATGGGCAAGAATCCATAGTAACACTGCAAAAGAATAACAGAAGTCAAATGTGACAGAGATTAGTAATGGGACAGATTGTCTAAGGCTTTTAAGTCCTCAATTCAAATCACATTTAGGTCTGTATCTACCAAATGTTCCTGTTTGGTTGTTTTTCACAAGGCCTGTAATAAAGACATTTACCTGTCTTCATTTGTGTGCCTACAGCATGAAAATTAGGACTGCAATAAAAATCTCGTTTTAGCAGACTTTAGAGATGCCCTCAATTTACTTCTGACTGCATGTGGACACTTGGAAACTCTTAATAAGTCTTTTTTAGAAAGTCCACCTGCATATAGACCTCATCAGATGGATTATCATTCCTACAAACACTATATTTAGGTTAAGAAAATGCGTGTTTATAAACTTCAAGCATCAGAACAGGGCCAAAACCAGTGATTACACTTCTGAGCTTGATGGCTTTGAAAATTCAGACCTCAGCCAATTATTTTGATATTATTAGTGAATATATTCTTATCTAGGATGATGTTAGTTACCCATATTACCTGCCTAATGTAAATATTAAACCACCTGATAATGGTAAAAATAAGTTAATTAGAGCAACCTATTCCTCCCATGTTATTTTATTGCTGTATCTTTAGCTACTGTGAAAGATACACTTTCTCATCTTACAACACACATTAGAACATAGATAAAAACAGAAGCAGCATGAAATACAGCTCAGAAAGGAACATCATGCTTATCATCACAGTACTGCACAGATAAAATCTAAAATAACATGAAAGACTGGAACAGGGGAAAGAAGATCTTCCTAATTGCTTTATAAGCAGAGTTAGCAAAAATGCTGATAGAAAAGCATACAAATGAAGAGCTCCAGTGACAAGTTAAAAAAGCATAAAAATTTAAAACAATAAGGTAAGAAAAAATACTGAAGAAAAAGTCAAAGGCGAATGACAACATTGTAGTGTTGAGTTTTTCCTTGGATCATATTTCTCATGGGAACTAAGTATTTGTAGATTTGAAATACATTTGGCAAAATGGGTGTTTTGCTGAAATTTGGTTCATTTTAACTGTTCCTTCTTGTCCATGAGGGACTGTGTGGACTGGGGTTTTTTCTAAAGTGGAATAAATATTGTCCTCTTGAAATATTGCAATGGCCTGTAAAAGACTGCCAGGTTTTTGTACCTTTTATTTCCCCCTTCTGTCTAATGCTGAGGTTTCACAAAAACAGTTTATGTGAGGATTGACTGCAGATTGTAAGAGAAAGGGGTGTTTTCAGCTCTTTAGAAACTGGCTGCAAACTAAGTATTTCCAGTGTTAGTTTTCAGTAGGATCAGTGAGCTGATCTTGTTTATCCTTTGGCTGTATGATCTCTGGAGCCCACACAAGGGAAGTGGTGGGAACACGCAGCTGGAGATAAAAGGAAGTCGGATTGCCCTGCTCAGGAGCAGTGCAGTCTTAGATCAGCTTAAATTGACTGTGAAATCTCACTTTTAGTAGAGAGGGAAATTTGCTGATTTACAGAGCAAGGACACTGGCACTGACATCTGAATTCTGTCTTACATGGGTTTAAATTTGCAGTACTTTATTGAAGTGAGTAGGCTTAAAATAATAGGGAAGTGTTAGGAATGCTTTTAAAATTAGGAAAATTGTTATACCCATCAAAAGAAACAAGTTCATTTGTTCAGTGATGTATAAAAAAGCTTTTTGATTCCTTTCATATCAGCCTTTATAAGCTTCCCATTTAGGCCCAGGTTCTGACAGGGCTGTGGGATCTGCCCAGACTGACTTCTCCCTTAATATGTTTACTTTAAAAAAAAAACCCCATGGAAATGTGTGTAGCAACGTTCCCAATGCCTGGCTGTAGATCTATCAAAAGAGATACTCTCTTAATGCTTTTGTCTGTGCTCTGCTGACGCCTCTTTGCCTTGGAAGCTTGTTGGAGGTGAACACTACTGTATTTTTTATTTCAGTGGACACGTCTTACTGACCTACTGCCAGGGGACAGGGGGCACTGACAGCCAGTGGGGGTCCTTGTCAGCCTCCATGGGACCACCACCACCCCACCCGTGGCACAGGACCTCATTTCAGCTGTTCAGCTGTATCACAGATCAATATTCATCACATTAAAAAATGGACATTCTGCTGGTTGTCCCTTGTTTTTTTAATTCTGCCATCTCATGCTTCTTCTGGGGAGATTTGTTTTGTAGTAATTTGCCATGAGGATAAATGTAGGTTTATTACATTCATTACATGAATTACAACTGGCCAATCAATAGTTATCTGATACAAGTATTTCTAGAAGAAAAAATTTAAACTGATAAATGGGCAATCTCTGTGGTCACTAAAGTTTAGTATTTACTGAAAATATCGAAATAGTATTACTGTGGTATAGATCTTCTTACTGAAAGTTACAATTGGAAGCGCAGTTTTGTATTTTGGTTGCATTTCTCTTTAGACACAAAATACATTTGTGTACTTTTCTTAGAAAGGATCTTGCACAGCACTGATATTTCACACAGCTCTCTGGCTGAAGTAGCCTGAGATTTCATTTTGTTGTTGAGTGGGGGAAATTCTTTCTCTGTCACTCATCTTCCAAACAGAAGCAACACTTCAGTGAGAGCTTCCCTGTCACCTTCTCGTGTCTCCTTTTGTTTATCTGACACTGTTGTGAGACATTTGGAACCCTCCAGCTCAATATAAAACATTTGCTTGGCAGGTTGGGCTTCCTCTTCCTTTGATGGGCACAGCACATGTGAAGAGTTTGTTGAACACACCTGATCTCGTTCTCTGTGCCTGGTGAGCTCAGTTCTCCTGATTTAATAACTTATAAAAACTCTTCTCCCTGTCCTTGAAAAAAGAGCAGCTCCAAACTCTGTCTACGGAAAACACTTCAGTCTCAAATAAGAGCAAAATGACGTACTGCTGCTGAACATTGTTAAATGCTTAATCCTTCATATTTCTGCTCACTTTCTGTTTTCTGAGTGGTCTTTGCTGGGATTTGAAGCCAGTTGAGGATTGTGCTTTGTGCTGTGCACATGCCCAGGGATAGTCCGTTCCATTTCAGGTACCAGGGCAGAAGCAAGACCTGTTTTCTGTAGTAAGGAGATAGAAGTCTTTAATTTATACCCAATGCCATTATCTGGAAGGATACGGAGAATAATAAAAGAGCCTTTGACATCAAAAACTTCAAAAAATTCAGCAGTACATATATGCATTTGGACATTTATTAATTTTGTGTAAGGGGAAAGTTGCATAAAGCTGCTCAACTCATGAAAAATGCCATCATGTTTTGCTTTCAATAGGCTTTATGTAGGTGCACATCTACTGCTTGGACTGCTGTTGTTCAGTGCATGCAAAATTACCTGTTCCCCATGTTTTGAGTAGGCCCAGTCTATAGCTGGCCTCTTGCAAATCACTCTCTTCTACTCTAAAGACTTACCCTTTGCCTGGCACTGTTCTGCAGGCTGCAGGTAGCAGAACTGCTGTGGTCCCAGTCCATGGAGATCATTTGGAGAGACTGGGGACACAGTGAAGGCACTGGGAGATGTTTGCACATCTGCTAGTTATTGAATTGCTCCGTTTGGTCAAGTGATGGACAGGCTTGTTATCATAGCATGAAGATACTGGGTCCAAATCGAGCTGACTTGTGGAAAAAAATGTGATTTGCCTTAAAAATCTCAACAGGGGCTGCATTCCCCACTAGCACAGTCCTGTATGGGGAGGGCACTGTGTCACAGGAGTGCCCCTGCAGCAGCACTGAGGTGAGAGTTCCTAAGAAAGGATACCAGGATGGGGGTGTTGAGGTGGGAAACAGGGGTGCAGATGAAACATTCTCGCCACCAAGGGCCCCAAGGCCCACCGTGAGGAGTGACTGCGAGTGGCCTGGGGGAGTCCTCTGCTGCACACACTGACCTGGGTGTGAAATGGGGTTTGTGCTGCCCGTCTGCACCTTAGGAGAGCAGGATTAATATTCACTGCTTTTTTGAGACATCCCAAGAGCTGACAGCCACCAGTGGTCTAAGGTAAGTGTATGTAAACACACGTGCATGTGCAGGGGTAAATAACAAACCATACTGTCTGTGCTTGAGAGTAGATGATAACTCAGAGTGCGTGATGTAACTGCCTGGATGTGGTATCGTAGTGTGTGCAAAACCTGCCCTTAACTATACAGTAACACTGAATTTTATCTGAGCCACCCTGCTGCTGTGTGAGAGGAAATCAAACATTTCTGTTCGTGCTGAACACTCTCTGCAGTGGCTGAGATAACCTGGGTAACAGCTGGATCTGGAGTCAGTGCTCTGTGCCCCCTCAGTCCTGCTCCAGGACTCTGCAGTGTAATGTTGGCACAACATTCACCTCTGAGTTACACATTCTGTGCACTTCATGCACACAGATCTCTAGAATTAGGAAATCATGACTAGAAAATGCTGCCGATACGAGAACAGAATTAGAATTCCTGATCTGTCTAGCAAAACGCTTTTCTTTTTCTCTAAAGTGATTGTTAGGAACTTATCATCACAATTAAACACAGAGGATAATTATTATTTTCCCTTCCTAAGCACTTCTAATCCCTTTATGCCAAACCAGGTGAGATACAGAATATTCTCTATTAATTCTCACTGATCTAATCTGGGACACAGATAAGGCACATTTGACTGAATCTGTTAACCTTCCCTGGGAAGAGGAAAGATGAGCCTCAGGAGAAGAATGAACAAATTGAAATTGCAAATTCAGGAAACAGTATTGCAACTTCAATTACTTGAGTGAGGAAACAAATTGAAGCTGTGTCACAATTTAGGTTGCAAAATGTAAAAACACCAAGCATAAGTAAAACTAAACCTGTCATTAAATCCATTTCTTCACAGTGACAATGCTTTTCATTTTTTCCCCTGAGATTGTAGTCTTTTTTAATCTTACGGGGAGTTGTGCACAAGAAGGGTTTAAAGCACTGTAAATATATCAGAAAAGTTCTGCAGAAACCACCAAAACCCTATTAATGACTTTCATTGAAAAATTAGCATTTAATGGGGATAAACTAAATCTCACTGAATATTTACTGAGACATTTTCCAGCACATTCATTTGCCTTAATATGATCTTCAGTTTGTTTCACCTTTTAAGCTCAGCCTGAGCCCTTGTAGCTTTAAAATGATCATCAGTCTTTGAATATCCAGCTTAAGAATGCTGTGTTTGGTTTTCAGAGATTTACACATCTCTATTTTCACTACATGTGCAGGTACCAGTTTATCCCACACTTTAAGCTGTCCTACTTCTCTCCTGTGTTTCTCTCCATGCTATTGCATCACCAAACAACACAGTTCAGTGTTGTCATCACAGGAGTAATAGTAAATAGTGGCAGTAAAGTTGCCTTTGAGGTGTGGGTCCATCATCCCAAGATTAGCATACAAATTTTCGGAATGAAAAATGCTGCTTTATCTTCAAAGTGCAGACCCACAGCCTCTGGGCCTCTTCACTTTGCATTTACGAAATATTGACAGCAAATGGAACTTCACTCATTTTTGTTGTAGTTTTTGTGTTTCCTTGAAGAGATTTGACATCTATTGTGAATGAAATTATTGCTAATGATGGTGGCATGTGATGAACTCTGTGTAACCAGTGACTGTTAACAGAAAGAAGGCTTTTGGAAAGCTTCTGAATTCATGTGGTTTGCAGTATTGGTAGCTGCCAGGTGAATTAACAGTATTTTTCTAGGCTTTCAAGTGCTAAAACCCTTTTTTATACAGCAATTGCCAAACCTCAGATGAAAAGAGGTATTCAGTAAATAGGAAGCTTTTTCAAATTCCTATCTATAAATCCTATAAGTTTCTCTCTTTCCTGTTTCAGTCTTCCTTTCCCTGTGTGTTGCAATTTAGAAGAATTTATCCACATTCTTATATAGAAATTAGTTCAGCTAGACACACAGTGTATGGATGTGCTGAAGCTCCCTTGGCTTCATTAGTGCACACGTGAGATGGACATTTGACTTGATTGCCACTCTTTTAACAGGGTCTAATACTTTTTGAGATTCATAGTAATCTCAGAGGCAAGGGAATAAACAGGAGAAGTTGGAAAGCAAAAGAAAAACAAACAAGATTAAAAAGGAACTTGAGACAGAAAGTGCTCTGAGCAAGATTTGTGGAAAACACCAGTGTTGTTTGTGTGGTGAAGTGTTAGATCAGCTGTGAGCTGTTGCGGATGTTTGAGGATGCAGAGTTCATCTTCTGTGTCTGCAGGCTCCAGAGCCTGGAGTTCTGCACAAGAGGTATTTTATGCAGCATAAAATAGCAGAAATATTTTATATTAACCCTTCTTTCTCTGTAGATATAATTGGAGTGATAGTTGTTCTTGGAGAGGCAGAGGCTGAAATTGCCATTCAAGTTTTTGAGCACAAGGCTGTGGGGCAGATCATAGTGAAGGTAGGTTGGTTACAGAACTCAAGGATGCAGAGGAGTCCTAAAAGGAAGCTGGAACACCTAGCTGGTGATTAGACTTACTGCATTGTCAGGAATCTCGGGATGAATTATAGTCCCGGATAAATTAAACGTACATGAAATTAAATTTAAAATGACCATTGTTTCCTGCAGGGTGGAATTAGGAAGACTTGAGTCTAACTGCTGCAGCTCTGGTGCAGAATCCAGCTCCTGCTTTCAGGGATCTGTGTGGATCTAGATCTTGGCTCTGGCAACCACCGGCTGCTGGGATGTAAATGTCTCCCTTTGCTTCGGGAGCGTTATTCCTGAGCTGCAGGGCTGCTCCTGGGCCAGGTGTCAGACAGCTCCTGCGCTGGCTGGCTCTGCCCCCGGGGTGAAGGCTCTGCTCTGCTGTGGGCACAGACACTTGTCTCTGCGGTGTTTGTGCAGAAATGTGGTCCCCGCGATGTGACAGCACAGCCCAAGTGTAGTTGCTGGGGAAATCGCTGGGGAGCTCTGATGCAAACAGGATGTGAGATGTTTCTGGATGTGGCTGTAGAGGCTTTGTGTGAGCCCGTGGAACACTCTAGAACTCAAAAGTGCCGAGAGGCAGGTCCCTAGAGAAGCAGAAGGTGTTTTACAATAGAGTGTGAGAGCAGCAGAAGAAAGTGCAGGGACTCCAGAGGTATTCTGGGAGCTGAGAGAGAACTGAAATCAAAGCTTAGGAAACCAAAGAATAAAGATATCAAAACCCAGGGCTTTTGAATGGCCTAGTTAAGGGAACCTCAGGGAGTTAGACATCCTGTCAGAGTTAGTGTTCAGTTTAGAGTGGGCATATAGTGTTTATGGAAATGTATGCAGATGGGTTAGCTCTTTGGAACACTGTTGGGAATTTACCAACAATTCTTTGCTCAGTTTCTCTATAAACATTTATATTATATGTTCTTTTATATTTTATGCCTCACAATGACATTTGGCTTTGCCAAATGTATCTCAGAGGAACTTTATTATTTGTGTATTGTTTGTGGTATGAGCATGAACTTTGACTTCCTGCCTTCCAATTTAGTTTGGTGTCTAGCTTTTTGCTGTCTGGGTCACTCATGTTACAGCTGGAGCTTCCTGTTTTCAAACCCATATCAGCCAACCATGTAAACCTGAGGGTCAGCTCGTTCAGAAATGATGCATGATTCCAGTCACTTGTTTGCTGAAATAAATTAGATTTACGTAATGAAAGCTGTCAGGTGCTGTATCAATCTTCTGCACTAGTCAAAGTACTTCCTTATTTACAATTCTTGTTCCTTGATGCGCAACTCAGCCGCTCAAAAATATGTTATTTCACTTAGAGGACAACTGAAAACTTCTTTCAGACAAAACTCTTATTGCATTTTGTGAGCCTGATGCAAAAAGTCATTGATAATGAGAGTTAAGGGTATTCTGTGTGTAAAATCTTGGGTAAAATAGTAATCATTTGGGTTTAATTGCATACTCTATCTGAAAGAAAGGATGTCCATCCGTGTATGCCTATTATCCCCTCTGGAAGGGAGAGTGCAAGGACATCCCTGGATCTACATGATCCTGAAATCTAGGGCTTCCAAGAGAGATTTTATTAGGAAATAGGAAATGCTGTGTCCTGATTCTAAAAGGAAATTCCACAGTTTCTGTAAGGATGACTCTGATGGGTCAGTGGGAGTTCCCCAGACCCATCCCTTCGAGAGTGGAAATGCCAGGTCAGATGGCATTTTAGGGAAAGTGTCCCCACATGGGGTCATCTGGAGATTTGTTCTCCTTGGGCTGTTCTGGGGGTCCTGGAAGGCAAGGCACTTTGCCTCTCTCTCAGCTGGGAGTGCTAGATGTTCTCCAAGTGCCTTTCTGATTCTGTTGTTTCTAAAATACCAGCAACATTGCCCACCAGTCAGCCTTCAAAGCATCATGAGATTTGCTTAAGTCATGAGAATTTTGAAGCTGCCATATGTGTCAAGTTCTCTTTATTTGACTTCTTGGTTTTGTGTCTTCAGGATCCACCCAAGTCACACTGGCAAGTGTTCCTCCAGAAAGATCACATGCTGGCCCAGAGTTACATCAGCCGCGGCCTCAACCAAAACATGTTACGTGCAATAAGATCCTGAGAGACAGGAATACGAACAGACGGAGTGCAATCAAAACTGGCTTGCTCTTCCTTTTCTGATTCAGCATGAATTCAGAATAACTTTTATTAAATCTGCAGAGTGTTTATTCTGGAGCAAAAGAAAGCACATATTCATCTGGTTTGTGTTGCTTGATTAGTTAGGTCCCTGGAAGAGATGATTGCTAATTTAAAAAGAAAAAGCAGTTGGAACATGTAGGTGTTGCTTTTATTGACAATTAAGGAATCTGTAGTGCTCTAACAGTGCAAAATGGCCCTTAAGTGCATTGAAATTGCATTTAAGCTACAGCAAAGCAATAAGAATAATTTCCAGTGATTTTCCTGTCCATTTAGGGTTTCTGGTCACAGCTAAAGAGCTGCCTGTGCTTGGTGAACAGGCCAACTATATTGCCTGAGCTAAACGTGTATTCCTTCTCCATATCTGACGTATTCATTGCCAGTAGAAAGTCTCTTCTAATCAGTGGACTTGTATCTCTTGTGTGTTTTAAAAATGAATTTATCGGATAGGTGATAACATGATGTGAGTTTCAGCCCAGACAAATTCAGATTGTCAAAGCGAATGTTGCACTGGGAGTGTGAGCAGTGCTAATGGAAATAACTGGGTCACAGAGGACCGTGAGGGGAATCAGAAAATTAACATTTTCTTTTACTTCACATTCATAATATATGATTGAGACCCTTGTGCATATTTGAGCCAACCATTGTCAGCCTCACATCTGAGTTTTATATTTTTATATCCATAACTTTCAAATTCCAAAAGTTTTCCTATGAGTTTATTTTGCTCGTGTGAATTTACAGGAAATTATAAAGTTGAATTTTTATCTTGTAACTTTTAAAAGAGGGTGGATTGGAGGCAGATTCAGGCTTTGGGCCTGCCAGCATCCTCCAGGAGTGGAAGTGGTGGTGGTTTGTTCTAGACAGACCCAGGTATTGTGCTCATCCCTGGAGACCCTTCCCACTGTACACTAAGCCAGATGCTTGGCGTGCTCTTTGAGAGAAAGTGTGCACACAATGAATTAATCTGTCAGGCTCTTAGTATGCAAATGTATACATATATCCACACCCAGAAACACAAAGAGAGGGGCAGGCACACATTGGTATGCACAGGGATCTTCCTTTGTCTTAGGGAAAATAAGGTCAGACAAGTGCCACGTAAGCATGGAGAAGACAGCACATTCTCCTCCAGGGAGTTCATTCTGTAGCCTGTGCCAGCAATGCAGAACATCCCTGCTCTGGGACAGATGAGGGAGTGTCACCACTACCATCCAGTTCTGAAGGTCCTAAGCAATGGAGCTGTCAACCACAGTCTCCACCCTAAAGGTGTACAGAATAGTATGTGCATCTTGCAGGCAAACTGGGGAGCACCAGATGATTAAAATAAAAGATCTTGAACTTTATTCATCGTTCTGGTAGATGTCAAGGTGGGACATGTGTGATACATCCATGACAGGCCGCGTTTCAGAGATCATGCATTGCTATAATTTGAATTGTTGGCACTTCCCAAGGTCAGCACATCCACACTGACGTGCTGCATTTCTGGGATCAAGGTGGCAGGTGACAAAGGGCAGCTTCTTGGGTGGGAGCATCCTAGAGCAGGATCACATGGGCTGTTTCTATATTTAGGGCACTGGAGGCATTCTCTTCAGCTGTGGCTTTTCTGCCTCTCTTCTTCCGAGGTGCAGTTCGAATGTCTGCACCACTGGTGTGCAGGAAGCAGTTTTGCAACTGATGGAAACCAAGACTGAGTTACACACCAAGCACTGTGCAGAGAGAAAGACTTAGGATGTGTGTGGAAGGGGCCTCCTCAAGAGGAATGTGCATCTTCACTGAGGGTTGTCCCCCACCAGTCAGCTTTCTGCAAGTGGGATTTTGTTAGTAACAGGAACATCACATTGGTGATAGAACTGAGGAATTCAGGGCCAACTACAGGCCAGCTTATGGGGATGTGCCAAAGCCTTCCTAGGTCTTTGCCTTTGGGTGGCTTTTCACAGAGAATTTACTAAATGCTCATCAGGATCAAAGGTGAGGGTCTGACAGAGCCAAGGAGGTAAGAGCTGGACTGGCTGACACATCTATTTTTGGTGGGTAGGACTTGGTGAGACTTACAGTCTGTTATGGGAAACACAGAAGCACAGAATCAGTTAGGCTGGAAAAGACCTCCGAGATCCTCGAGTCCAACCTGTCACACGTAGCTGTTGTATCCCACAACAGAGGTTTATCCCAGGTGGGAGGTCTGTAAGCTCCCTGTGATCCCTGGCACTGCTGCCATGTGAGACAGGAGACAGCAGCAGAGCCGTGACCAGGGTAGCACTCAAATGCTTGCCTGGGCTGACACCACTGATGAGCAAATCAGGAGTCCTTCATCTATTCTGTTGTAACACAATGTTTTCAAAGGTATTCGCCAGCATTTGTACTAGCAATAGTGTTTTACATCAATTAACACTCTAACTGATTAATTCCATAAGGTATACCTTAGTTCTCTAGCCCGCTGCAGAACTTGTGTTGATGGTAAAGTAGCGCTGGATTCCCTTATTTTCCTTTTATTTTTGGTATTACAGTGGTCTCCCACACAAGTGAAGTTTCAGCCCTTACCTAGTTAAAGCTCAAATTTATTAACTCAGACAAGATGTTGAAAAAATTGAGATCTTCAAGCTGTAGTGATAGTTCCTAACATTTTGACCTTACCCCAGTACAAATTATATGTACTCCTAACTTCCCCTTCAGGAATCCTCAGTACCCTATAAGAGCTACCTAGCTCTGACATGAAGTTTCATTTGTATCTGGGAGAATATTTAAAACATGGAGTCTTTTTTGTAATCCATCTGGATTAGGCTTCTCCTCTGCTGTGATTTTACCTGGTAGTGACACAGCTTCTCTGTGTGACAAAGGAATGGAGCATAATCTCCAGCGGCTGCAGGAAATTCCCTGTGGTTAAATGTTCTGGGTTTTTTTTTTTTTTGTTTGTTTCTGTCTTCAGAGATTACACGTGATAACAAAGATTTTAAAGAAACCCTTTTCCTTATTTCTTGGATAACCACAAGAGAGAAAAGAGACAGATATTTGAAGGGGATAAGAAATGAGCAGCACCAGGTAGCACACAGTTCTGGGTGTTGATTTAACCCCACTTGAAATCCAGCATTTACTACAGAAAGCCTGCTGCTAGCTGAATTTCTGATTTGGACAGAGTCTCTACAAACTTCCTCATTTTCAGCTCATGTGGGAAGGGAAAACAGCTGGGACTTGCATGGTTTACTGAGTAGACAAGTCCCGTGTGCTGGAGCCAGAGACTATCCCGCATTTAATCTGGGCTCAAGATTCTGACTCATTATGTGACCCCGAGCAAATCATTTGACCTCCTTGATCTTCTGCCAGCTCAGATGGAAAATTAAGTAAAAAGCAAAGACTGCAGTGGAAACTTGGTTCGGTAACTGAACTGAATAGGTGAAATGAGTAACCCTACAGGTGTTTCCCTGCGCTTGCACGGGTGATACCAAAGGGAGCCACAGCCAGATTAAAACAAAAGACAGAAAATAGCAAATGTTTGGCATTTTTTCTGGCGGAGCAGAGTCTTTCATAACATGTGGCATCTCGCTGGAAACAACCCTTTACAAATACATTAAAATGAAGCAGTTCAACGTGCTGTCATGGCCAAGGTGCCATCCCCAAGGAATGTGAATTTGATAGCCATGATCACTTTTTCTGCTCTTATGTTCCTCCTTGGCTTTGGCACAGCACTCACTTCCACTTGTCCTGCCTTGAACAGAAGAGCCCAGAAGTTCCATACCACTACAAAAGATTCCATTCAGTGTGTGGAAAAGGTTCTCACTTTCAGAATTGCAGGGTCTTGTTCCTACTTCTGCCACTCTCTCACAGGGGGCCTCCTGTTTTTGTCTTACCTGTCTATAAACTGTTCACATTGAGATGTTCTCTAGTATATTGAAATTAGCAGTACTCGGAAATTCTAGGATCAAATACCCAATTAAAAAAAACCTGAAAGGGTGTTTTGGTTTGTTTTGAAAAAAAAAAAAACTTGTGAAATTGTGATGAAAGCAATGGCTGTGATAATGTTGAGATTGGGTTTTAGTGCCTTCAGGAGGGAGAATCAGAGAAAGGCATGGTGCAATTAGCAAGAGAAGGGAATAAAGGAAATGGGATAGCCTGAGCAGGAATTGAAAACAGATAAAAATTTTATGTTATATTCCTTCTCCACCCACATTCCCAAAGCTCCTTTAAAAACTGATGTTCGGGAAAAGGTTGTTACAGCTGTGGTTACATCACAGGCCACTTGATCAAGCTTATTATGATGTCACCAGAGCCATAAAATTATTTCAAGTCTTATTGCTCACATTGCTTTTATAATTTTTCTTTACATATCACTGTTACATCAGAAACTGTGAATAACAACTGCAAGTTTGTTTAACCTTCCACTAAGAATTCAAGAGTGACTGAGTTGTGCTGGATGCAGTTTTATTGCATTGTTTTATTTTTATTACCATGCCATGGAAAACATGTTCACATTACTGAAATCCATATGAGAGAGATCTTGTTACCTGAAAAAAACTGGGTTTTTTGATCTTCATGCATCAAAGGTAATCCTTGTCCACTCTGCAACTGGTTTAGAACCAGCCACGTGAATGCCACTTTTATACTTGTTTTCTGAGAATGTCAGAAAACCCCTTTTTCCTCAATGCCTTTTAGTTTACATGCTGTTTATTTTTCTATTTAAAAAACTGTAACTATATATTAATTATATTTCTTTTCCTCTGGTGCAAAGCAAACTCCAGCCATCAATGCCTTAAAGCATTAACTAGAAGGAAGGAAATTTTATTTCCATTCTAATTAAGTCTGGGACACTTTCCCTGTTTAAGAATTATTTTCTCATGTGCTTTTTCCAGTTGTATGTGAGCCTGAAATTATTTTGAGTTTTTTGGCTTGAGCATCTATTGCCTCTGGTGGACTTGACACCAGCTACCTACAGTACAGCGAGATAACATCTGAACCTTGAACTAATCCCAGCCTACAGAAACTCCTGCCTTTGAAATAGAAGTAAAACTTTCATCTGAGCTTCTGAGGGGAGTGTCTGAGAGCGAGACTGAGACCTGAATTTCACGGCCTGATCCTGCCTTGCTGATTTCAATTGTCCTATAGTTACACTGGAGTTATTTTGATGAGGGCAGTAAAGGAAACTGTTTCTGATTCAGTCTGATTCACCATGCCCAGACTTCTTTCTCATGACTGATTAAACAAAACACCACTTATTGTGTGTGCTGGTTACCATGGGAACGAGAAACACTGAACATCAATGAACCTGATTAGAAATTGGGATCCTTTATATTCACAGACATATCTTTTGTGTGGAGACTTTCTTGTAAGTTTGGATCCAGGAGTTAACTTTGGGAAAGCAGTCTCTAAATTCACTCCCACAAACACGCAGGGACACAGGTGCCCAGCAGTAATTTGTATGTGCAAATTACCATTTCCAGAAGCAGACAAAGGCGAATCATTTGTTTAAGATGTGGATCTGGGAAGGCTGAATCCTTTCCCAGATTCAAACACAAACATCTTGTCTGGCCTTGGACCTTGCCACATAAAGAATTTTTTTTTAAAGGTCTGTACTTTTTCAGGCACAAAAGGTACCTTAAGCCTGTTTTATTTCAGATATTCTGTATATCCATGATTTTAGTTGTCGTCTTTGATAAACTTCACTCCTTTGCACTCTAAAATGTGTGCCTTAAAGCAAAGCAATATAGCACAAACACTTTGTTTTCTTGTAGTAGCCCACTGTGCAGAACATCTTTTCACTTCCCTTTTCTGGACTATTGATGAGATTTTCTTAAAATAAGAAGAATGTTGTTGGTGTCTTCTACCACTCAGTTCCAGTTGCTGGGTTTGTTTGGTGCTGCTTTCTCTAACAAGTAACACGTGAACTAATCAGACCGTTTTCATGTATGAATGAAGATCACCCATAATGGATGTCATTTGACACAGAGCTTATAGAAGGATGAATCTGACGTCAAGAATTAACCTGGTTTGGCCTGAATCAGTTGTGCGGAGAAGCAACTTTGATCTTGGGCTGTGTTAACAGAATTCAGTGGATTTTGCTGTCCCTGTAAGTGGACCTGCTTAGGTCTTGGAAGAGGATGCTAAACATGTGCAAAAGTTATCTTTGTATTTAGCCTCTTACCTGTGAAAGGACAGCTCCCTGTTTGTTATCCGTATCTGGAGCGGGATTCCATTCTTTTCCCCTCTGTTTACATGAGTGCTGCAGGGACAGGCATCAGCTTCTAATGCCTTAGCCCCTGTAATCTCCTGGTAGACAAGTTCTGAGATGTTAAATAGGAAAGCAGCCTGGGCAGACTGTGATGGGGAGAAGCTTAACATTGCCAAAGTCTGAAACACTCACGTGGTGGGCTCAGTATGAGGGATCTGAGATTTTCTTGCTCCCCACAAAGAGAGCCAAAATGAGCCAGCATGAAGAATGAATTTATGGATTCCCCACAGAACACGATTTGTACTGGCCATGGGAAGGTCGCTGGTAGGGCAGTGTAGGTAGGATTAGACACACAGACTTGGCTTGATGATTTATTTTTTACTTGAAACTAATATCACTTTTCTGTTCTAATGCTCAATTGCAGTCCATGACAGATGGGAGGAATCCACAGCCATTTGAACTGCTTATAGTATTTCAGCATTGACCACTGAAACCCTGTAGTTCATTGCATGTTATTTTAGAGAGAAGTGATTAAAACAAAAAAATAACATAAATCAAAATTTCTCTCTTTATTTCTTCTCACTCTCCCCTCTTCTCTCTCCCCTTCTTTTCTTCTTTGGAAGGGCTCCAAGAGATACATTAGGAAATCTAATGCCAAATGCCAACAAAGTCTGAACGAGTATCAGGATAAGATTTTAAAATATGTGTTTATTAAAACATAAGAAGGGCATGCAAACTAATTTTATTTCACTGGATTACAGATAAAATGCTGACTAGCCAGTCATTTCAATCAGACATGAAACTTTCTAAAAGAATTCCATTTGACTTTAATAATTGTGTAAGAGCTTTTTCCCTAAAGCGCTTTGTTTAAAATAAAGCTTGGGAGTTTGGCACCAAGACATGTTTGTTCCAATCAACTTATAGTAGAAATGTTTGAGTTACTTCTTAACTGCAGATGCCCGTGAACTTTAAAAAGTGCTGAAGGATTGTTCAACACACACTGAGACTCAAGGAACAATTTTATTTGATTTGATTTTATTTGAGAAAATTACCCCAAATATGTTAAATGAACTGATAGTGCTATTCAGGACTCTTGACTCTCTTCAGCACCATAACTTTGGAAGATATTGCTTCATTATTTCTGTCTTCCATGGGAATATTGACTTCAGCAAAAACTCTTGCAAGAGTAAACTTGTGTTTTCCAACATTCCTTTGCTATTGATACAAATGAATAGAAGAATTAGCAAGTTACAGACTATTCTTCATCACTGTCTGCAGTTAATCTCTCCCAGGAGATGATGAAAGGTGGAAGGACTGACAGATAACAGCCTGGCACTTGTCTGACTGTCCAGGAAGGAGTATCCTGTGTTGGAAAAATTCCTTTAATAAACACCAACTACAGTGTGGTGAATGAGATACTACATGACAGGGCTAAAATGCATTAAAGTGTCCAGGGACGTTGGTTCAAGTCTCAGGCATGGAATGGGCACTTTTATGGCCTTCTTGGTTATGAAGTTTCATTGTACCCCACACAATGGAAAGATAAGGTAGGGAAAAGTTTTGCAGGAAAATTACTTGGTTTTGGCGAACGAGAAGCAATAATCATGCCAGAATGACAGAAGCATGATATCTTCAGACCCTGCCTAAAGTTGCTGACTCTTTTGCAAAATGATGTAGCAGACTGGCTGAGGTTATAGGAGTTAATTAGTGTTTGGTAGGTATGGATGAAAACCTGAGACACTTCCTTAGGAACAAGGGATGAGTGAATAGTCATGTCACAGTGGGAGTCCTTAAATCCACTGGATACAGAGGGATTTAATGCTGCCACTGATGTGGCTAATTTCGGCTAATGCCACTAATGGTTTCTTTGTGGGCCAACTGTTCTCTCCTCAGGCTCCCACATCCCTTTGCTGGTGCTGGTGGCAATAGACCCAGCTGACTGCACGGACCGTGTGGGATATTGCTGCCAGAGATACAGGGCAGAGATTTATCCTCTGAGACAAATTCTGCTGTTTCATATAAGAATCTTCCTCTGCCAGAGGGCTATATAAACTGCAAAGCTAATCAGTACTGCAAAAACAAGTGGTCTTTAGTAGACAGCAATTAAGGAATTAGGGGGGTTCTCTAAAAGGGAAAGTCCTGTGCAGTAAAATAGGTGCCGTGGAAGTGACAAAGTGATTATGTGGCTTCTTTGGTGCTGAAGGGAAATGCCCAGTCACACTGGCTCCGAGACCCAGCAGGTGGGTTCCCCACCTGAATGGTCCCTGGAACATGTGGCTGCACCTCAGAACAAAAGGAACATAAACAGTTTTGGGTGGGCTCACAGGCAGAGCCCAAGCCATCACATAAAATCTTTAAAGGAAGAAACAAGACTTAAATTCACTTTCAGTTCTAAGGAGGAAGATGTTTTGGACTAGGATGAAAGAAAGGAAAACTGAGAATTGTCAAAAGGAATTGTATATAAAAGTAGGTTAAGATAATTTAAAGATTCAGTGTCCACTGGCTGGTCATTCATCTCTTGAAAGAAACCACATCTCAAGTTTCTGTGGACTAACTGATCAGTACAATGAGAATTCAGCAGCAGAAACAGAAACCTTTTTGTTGTTATTGCTAACCCATTTTTGTTAGCCTGTTTTTCCACCGTTGTGTGCTCTGGGGACAGTTACAGGATCTAAGTCCATCAGTGACAGAAAGGAGGGAACTTTACGAGAATGGGACAGAAAGCAGGTGTCTGATGCACTGAGGAACCATGTCCTTCTTGTTATAAATAATCTCATTTATTTTGTCTTTTTCTGGTCACTTCAATTCCGTTCACTTTTACTTATGTTAATTTAGTTTTCCTCTTTTCATTTGCTGTATTCTAGCTAAGACAAAGAATTGTATCAGCCTAGATAACTGGTCTACTTCCTCTGGATGCTGAACTCTACTATGTCATGAATTATAGTGAATATATTGGGCTATATAACATATCAAATAGATTATATTGGGCTTTATGTTCTGGTTTTGCCTGCCTGATTTGATTCCCTGTGTATCTGCTTCCCTATTTCCCACCTTGCATTCTTTTCCAATTAGTTTTGTTTCTTCCATTTTGCCACTCCTGTTATATGGTGATTTCTGTACAATGGACAGAAGTGGTTCCCCTCCCTTTCCCCCTCTGTTTAGTTCTCAATTGCCCAGTTGCAGTGACTTTCAGTCACCACTGACCTGGATCCCTTTTGTGCCTTTGCCCTGAGCTCAGTGCCCTTTCTGCAGTGGCTCTGATCAGCTGCTGGCAGGGCAGGGAGGAGAAACTACAAATCCTTCCATTGTGAAACAGAGTCTGACCTTCCATTCGCTGAAGTCAGTGATTCCAGGGAATCAGGATTGGGTCCAAAGTCTTGAAAGAAGCTTAAGCTATTTAAATTTTCGTGTGTAGCCACAGAGATGAATTCTGGGCACCAGTTTCACAAGGCCAGCACTGCTGTTTATTCTCTCTTGCAACACTATCTCAGTTATGAATTCATCATGGTGGAGACCCTAAAACACAGAGTCAAACAAAGCCACTTGCAATGGTCCAGAGGCCTCATTATCATCTTCTTCAGCTCTGGGCAGCTAGTCTTGCATACGTCACCCCAGCAATATTTATCCAGAGCCATGAAAACTGCTGGAATTGTGCTTTGCCCCTGCTAGACAAAGTATACTTTCTAATAGGCATGGGTCGAAAGCAAATTGACATTTCAGAGGGAAAGAGGCTGCTCCTCAAAAACTATTAGAGATTCTGTCATCTGGAATATCCCTATCGTGGTGACCTTATTTACAGATTCCATGAAAAATACAGCATCATAACATTGATGTATAGGCCCTCTAGCATCCAATTTCTTTAAAGGATGCCTCCATATGAAATAAGGATGCTGGTCGTGAATCCATGCATGCTGAGGCAATACTAATGAGCCTAAGCACTGGGGAATATATTGCACACAAAGGCTCTTTTTAAACGTGGTCATAGACTTTGGAAATAAAGCAATTTGGCATCTTCCCATGGCTGCAAATGAGGTGGTGTTATGGGAGGGGGACTCAGGTAATAAAAGTGACAGTGGTGGAGTGTTATTGACAGCTCTTCCCGTAATTACAAACTGTATCTGCATCTATCCACATTATCCAAGCTCTGGTCTTCTTTAGGAGTAAAACACAACCTTGGGTGGTAACATTTCGTTCAGTCTGTTGGAATAATACTTTATCATAAGCAATTAAAATATCTCTTTTATTATTTTTATGCTTTTTATTGTTACAATCATGCTCATGACCATAATTTAAATGCTCCAAGGACCATACCGAGGAAGTAGGCAAGATAGACACAAGGCAGGTGCTTTACACCAAATTTACAGTGAAGAGATCAGGATTCCTTAAAGAGTCAGAGTGAACACTAAGGAAGACTTAAGAGAGGTGAAAACAGAACCAGTGATAATGTGTTCTTTTGTCTAGAACTGCAAACAGCAGTTGCTCTGGGGAAGAACAGACTGATTGAGACAGGCTTGTGACTCCTGGGCCTCTTGCTGATAAGGGATGGTAAACTGAGAACCTGGAGTCCAAAAGACCGACCAAACAACAGCCTACTGATGCTGAGGCAAAGGGGAATGACACTGGGGAAGGGAGGACCCAGTTAAGGCTTGTGACTTCTCCAGTTGTTTTTAGCGTCTCCAGCTTTCTTTCTTATTTAAACAAACTTAGCAGAAGAACCTGAAAAAGCTGGAAGTGTTTGTTCTGCTAATCTGCCATGTATTTCCAGTGAATTCTTTACTTGTAGGGAAGGCTTTAATACTATTCCTGATTTTGGGGTCACAATACAATGGCAATCATTGTAAAATGGTAGCATTTATGAATGTGAGTGTATGGTCATCTCTACCATGTATGTATGTTACTAATAAAATAACAGCAAAATACCATGGGGGTTATCTAATTATCTTTCAGAATACCTCTATTTTCTCCTGTAAGTTGAAAGTTAAGTGCTTTTTTATTTAAATTAGTATCGGTCTGTAAAAGCTATGCTACATCCTGAAAAGGAAACAGTTTATTGGTGTGACATAATTCAGCATTCAGAGGTGCAAGGGACCACATATACGAATATGTTCTGAAGCACTTTCTAATAAAATAAAATAAAGTTGGGTTCCTGTGATACAGAATTGTCTTTTGCCTGGAGGCTAAAGTTATCAGACACTGAGATCTTTTCGCTGAAACAAGTGTGTTCATTTGGCTTTCATACCTTGGCCAGCAGTGCATTTCGTGTCTGGTATAAAGAAATTTATAGCAAGTGGTGCACACACTTTCAGCCTGCATTTTTTGTATGATCAATAGATCAGACTTGAATGATATCAGTGGCTTAGAGTCAGCAATTCAATTTAATAGACAACTTATGAAATTAGGCACAACCTCACAGGTCTTTAAAACTATGTTAAAACCCGATTTCGTGTTTGGCAAACAGTTGGCGTAGCTCTGTCAATCCCAGTGGCACACTGAGGTCACACAACAGCACGTTCTGCTCTCAGGGCTCATGTAATGAACACATAACACCATTAAAATCGGGGTGGGGGGGAGTAACTTTGCAACAGCATGTGCTGGGGCAGGATGTGACTTCTGTGGGAAGAGTCTCTTCCCACTGGAGCTGAACAGTGAGGAGCCAGGTGTAGACAACTGACTTGAGTGGAGTCTGGATTGTCACTGACAGGCAGGGGCCCACCGTCTGCGCTCACCAAAATGTCTAACCACCACATCTATAGGTCAACACACATGCATTGATTATCTATTCTAATATAAAGGCTTAATTCAGAAGTAACCGTTCTTCTAATGAATGATCAAAATTATGCTCTATACAACATAGCTTACTGAAAATGTGACCCCTGACTCCTTTTCCTCCTCAAATTGTATATGCCAGTGCAAACCTTCATACATCAGGGTGCTCTGTGCAGCACAAATATGCTGTTTGGAACAGAAGAAACAAACCCTGAGACAAATTTCCATGTTCTGTAAGCACTGTGCTATGGTTGGCATATTTTAAGCAGGTGAAATTAGCTCCTTTTCCAATCATGAAAGTTCTATACTGCTCTTAATAACTTATGTGTTTTTTCTATATACATCAATAGAGTCAGTTCTTTATGTGATCATGTGTGTACCTGAGTTAAAATGAGTTTTATTTTCTGAGACAAGTAATCTTTGGATGTCACTGCCAGCCATTCTCAACTTGTGAGACCAGAGAAGAAAGTGAGGGATCCCTTGTAACAAGAGGAATACAACACGTTACAGAATTTCATCCTGAATTCCTGCTTGTTTTACACGGATTTTTTCAGTGTGTTTGTACATTTGAAGGGCTTGAAGATTTCCAGGTCTTTGTTTTCACCTGGAAGAGTTTTAACAATTAGTGGATAGACCCTTCAAAGCTGTTGACTGACTAGTGTCCTTTCTTTGAAAATCAATTAGTTAAACTTATGGCTTATGGTAATTACAGCACATCATATGAAATTATATTTATGGGACCTCATCTGTCTTAATCACTTGTAACAGAAGGCGCTTTGTTGGGAGGATTGAGCAGGACTTCAGAACAACTGATGTGACCTTCAGTTGTTTAAAGGGGAAAACCAAGGAACTTCCACATGTTTCTGGTTTGATTTTCTCCAAGACTGAACACTAAATCCTTATTGCTGCTGTTAGAGCACGTTAATAGGCTATTGTTTTGTGGCAGGGAACAGCAAGGTCTGCTCCCCCTTCAGAGATGGTGAACCTGGTGCCGAGGGCCCTGGCACATCCTTCGGGCTCTGACCACGGTGCCAGAGCCAGGAGCTGGTCACAGGGTCCATCAACAGCCCAGACAAGGCAAACTATGAGCCAGGTCCGGCGTCCTTCCAGAGAGCCCAGCCAGGGATAAAAGGAGACAGGGTCGGGGCCAGGACCGGAGACAATCTGTAACACACATCTAGGCATGTCTGCAGTGGGTGCAGGGTCCACCCAGGAGGCAATCCTGCAGGCAAACATACCGACCAAACAGCTGGGGCAGGGGCTGAAAGCCTGGGATTAAATGGAGCCCCTGGCCCCGGGGGCAAGGAGTGGGGCCCAGGTGAGGGACAGGGCCATTAAGACCTGTTAGTGCTCACAGATCCCTGGAATTCCAGAAAAGAGAGTCCTTTCACTGAAGAGCTTTGTCTGCCAGAGGACAATACACAACACACAGAGTTAAAAAAAGAAATTGTGCAACTCAGTTTCTCAGTGTGTCTTAGCAGCAGTTCTATGTCTTCGCAGAGGCGAAATAATCATTTACCTAAGATTTTAAATGTCTTCCATAGAAGGAATCACAACGTTCGTTGAGAGAAGGAGTTGAGACAATAACTGGGAAGCCTGTAGCAGTGCTTTAAAATTTTGTACCTTAAATATGTGATCACTAGCAAAGCTTTGAAAATCGATGTCAGAACTTGCGGCTGCTCTACAGCAATTTTTGACTATTCTAACTTGTATGTTACTGGGGCATTGAATGCACGAACCCAATGTTTGTCTAAAAGGCAGTGGGGAGGAAGAAGCAGAAAAAAGAAACCATTTCTGAGAGGTGCCTTATCTCTATCCCACATTTGAGAGCTATCGAGGGACAATAGTTGAGCCATTG
Organism: Acropternis orthonyx; assembly: GCA_035583155.1. Classification (NCBI taxonomy): domain Eukaryota; kingdom Metazoa; phylum Chordata; class Aves; order Passeriformes; family Rhinocryptidae; genus Acropternis; species Acropternis orthonyx. Next base: position 6,048,449 of record JAWWEU010000163.1, on the reverse strand, counting down.
GTTTTGAGAACTTTGCCTTAATCTCCTGCTGAGTTTACAGTACTGGTTTTATCTAGGAAGGGCAAACCCTGAGAATACAGAAGAATAACCCCCTTGTGACTGGATGTTTAAATGGGATTCTTCCTCAAAAGAGAGGTCAGTGTGTTGTTGGGGGAGACAGGCTGAAGTGTGCAATGTTTGAAAAAGCAAGGTCTGCCCACGCTGGTGGGTAATGAAGTGAGCCTTTGACAAAGATAAACAACAAAAGTCTCCAGCTTTTCAAAAACTCATTTTTTCAATGATTGTTTTGATTCTACAGTTAAATAATTAATGCTTTTTACTTTTGGGAGCTGTTTTGTCAATATATATGCCTGTCAGTGTGCCTAAAGTGGGACTAAACAGGCTGTTAACAACTGACCTAATGCAAAATCCTGATTCCCATAAAACTGAATGTGTCTGACTGAATAATATTATCGATTAAAAGTATTAGTTCTGTATTTATTCTAGCTTAGTAAACCAGGGCTGGGTAAAGACACAAAGTGGTGACTATGAACAAAGAGCTTTAGCACCGACGGGAAGATTGCAACTGTCTTGTGCCTCCCAGATCCACTTCCATAGAAAATTATTTCTGTTCTTGGTTGTTGTACTCTAGATTTAATGATGTAATGCACCCTCCAAAACATGCTGTATGTTTTTCATGTTGCAAACTTTACAAGTGAGAAGAAACTCGCTGCAGTTTTTATACTAAGCACTTCTTTGTCACTCATGGGACCTCTTTAGGCCTAGTTTATGAACAACTACGTGACAAGTTTTGCAAAACCACAAAATTTAATGAAACAAATGCAACTGTTTGCTTGGTAATTATTTACTGTGTAATTTCCATAGCATTCTCTGGTACTACATTGCAATTATAGTAATCAGCAGTGATTATGAGTGCCAGGACCACTCACATTATAGCCGTGGCCTGCAAATGAACTCCTATCAAACGCAAAGAGCTGAACGGCACAGGCAGTGCTGAAGGCACCTGTGCCACAGGTGGATAATGCAGCCCTTGTGCTGCAGGGTGAGTTCTGTAACAGCTGCACACAGATAGTGCTGCTGCTCACTGGGAGAAGCAGTCCTTGTTTCCAAAGTTGTTCACTGAGGAACAAAATAACCAGCGAGTTTGTCACAAAGGAGTTGTGGAAGTATGGGAGTCAGGGGCCTCTAGTCCAGGTTTCATGTGCCTCTGCCTGGCTCTAGAACATGGCAAGCACTGATATGCCTGCTCTCCTATCAAGGAGAGATGGATGAGGGTGGCAGAAGGTATTACAGCTTTGTATTTGTGCAGCCAGTGCACAGTAGAGGGTAAAAGTGGAATTCTTCACTCAGTGTCCTGCTGGTTGTTGGAATCAGTCTTCACCACTTATTACTGATTTCAGCAGTTCTGCCTATGGAGATGTGGCAGGTGGTGGTGGCAAAACCTCAGTGGACTTTGCCCAAGATTTCCCTCAAATTAAAACTCAGGAAAAGATTCCTCCTAGAAGACAGGACAAAGATGGTACTGTGCCAGCCAGGGGAATTGTAGCGTGAGAGGTTGTACTCAGAGTTCTGCTGTCAAACTTTCACTGGAGCGGGACCAGGAGCCTTTTTAACAAATCTGTTTCTTTGCAGCAGGGGGAGGCCAGTGAAATATTTCTCCTGGCTAAAAAGTGTCTGGATATTTGGAATGAAGAGAATGGTAGCTTAGAAGGAGACATTCCATGGCTTTCAAACTATACATCAATGAGCTACTTGTGGTTTCTTCTCGTTGTTTGCTTAACTGGTATTTTCAAATGTCTCTCTTTGTCGATTTTTGGCATTGAAATATGAGTAGGGGCACTACAATAGAAAGTGAAAAGGCACATTCCCGAGTTTTTGGGTACATTATTCCATGAGTTTCTTTTGTCGTTGCACATGACCAATTGACCTTTGAAACTGTGTCAGAAATAACTCCACATCTTGATGGATGACACTGACCTTAATAACAATAACAAAAAGAGAGTAAAAAATGCGGTCCCTTTTCTCTGTAATCACCATGGACTGCTGGCTGTCAGGCTCAGACTTTCCTTATTGTTCTTCTCATTTACAAGCCAGACAGCATTACAATGGTTTTTACTTATTGGCTATGGCAAGAGCTAATGTGGGGCCGGGTAGTGCAAGTGCAGCCAGAACTCCAGGGTATGAACAGAGGGAGAGGAGCTGGGGAGCTGCCTTCGGATGCATGGCAGGGGCTTTGCAGGCAGCAGTGTTGCAGTCGGGTGTGGTACACCAACACTCACTGCTGTTTTTCCAACTTATTTCTCCTATTGAGAAAAGGCTTTCAAACCCTGGAGTGATAAACACAGCGTTTACACCCGGCAGCAAGCACAGATGAAGATATTTTTGCCTCCTGATAACACACAATATATGTATTATCACTGTGTGGGTCTTCCATTAAGAAACAGACGTGGATTAGATTCTTGTGGACAGATTATGGAATGTTTCCTTTGTATTCATGGCTGAAACGGACTAATAGGATTTACCTGATTCAGAGATCAGATCAGGCCTTGTTTAAAGAAACAGACAAACCAAGAATGGGAACAGAAACTTTTTGTGTCAATACAAGTAAGGAAAAACAAATAAATAGAATGGCTGTAACTTGTATAATACTTTTGTGCTAGTGTGGCATGATACACACTACTTATTATCATTTAAAAAAATTGAATCTTCTATGCAACCATTGGGCTGAAAATGCCATTATTTAAAAATATTGATGAAAAAAGAGGTAGGAAATAATACAATGCATGGAGTTATTGGGAGAAGTGCTGTATTGGTCTGATACATCTATTGTACCTCTAAATTTAGGAAGCAGAGAATATCCACAGCACAGAAATTACTAAACTTGCCTGAAGAAGTGAGCCTGGTATGCTGAACCTTTACCCAAGTGCTTTAACAAAGGCCTTTGTGAATCTATTCGGATCGGGTACTTTTCCAGATTTCATGCCCATTAAAGCATCAATTACCTCTGACATTTCTATCAGTCTCCTATTAAGTTTGCACTTACTAAATTTCCAGAAATTCTAAGCAAATTAATCCAGGCATTAATCAGACTGCAGAGGGAATAACTTTAAAAAGGAGGGAAAAAACGATGAGTATAATTTATGATAATAGATTTTCAAATAAATTGCTTCCTTTCGTTAATAACTTGTTCTCTTGTGACTACATACTTGATATTACACTGGAAGCAGTTGTTTTTCTGACTAGATCAATTAGTTAATGTTTCCACAGCACTTTGAAGATGTAAAGCACCATGTAAGTGCAGGCTTGTTATTATTGCTACATCAGTCAATGATCTACCAGGCTCATGGTCCTCTTTGTAAAACATATTTAACAACTGTCCTGTTGCCTTTTCTTTGTCTTCCATATTTTTAGAGGACCTTCAGTTGTTGTTGTTGGGTTTTCAATTGGAGGGTTTCTTTCTTATAATACTGAAATGTCACCTCATGGTACTGAAAAGACCCAGGAGGGAGACAGGCTAAAGTTATTATTACCTATTATTGCTGCTTATTGCCTCAATTAATGGGTTTAAAGGGGGGGGGGGGGGGGGGGGGGGGGGGGGGGGGGGGGGGGGGGGGGGGGGGGGGGGGGGGGG
>JAWWEU010000163.1:6014289-6044808 GCA_035583155.1 Acropternis orthonyx | reverse complement strand
TTTAAACCCCCCCCCCCCCCCCCCCCCGACCCCAAATCAATAAGATCAGAAATGGAATAAATTAGTTGCATTTGTTCTGCTTCTTTTCTTCCCCCCTGTTTGACTGAATACCTCTCACTTAGCACAGGGATAGGGGTACATCTCTGCGAATTTCAAAACTACTGGATTTTTGAAATTATAAAGATTAACTGAATTGAAATAAACACTGTTTTCGAAGGGGCTTGTTTTGGGGATGCACAGCAGGGGCCGTTCTGCATTGTATACTGAAGTCAAGTTAGATATGGAGACACACAATGGGTAAGTCGTTCAGCCCCAGGTGAATTTAGGGGCTTGAAATACTCAAAGGTGGTGGGATTTCGGCTGTTTACAAGGAAGCTCTCAGAGAGTAATCCAGTCATTCCTAATAAAGAGATGGAGTCGCTGAAATGCAATGCTTACTTTCCTCTCCTACTTTTTTTAATTTAACCTTACAAATATTTCAGCCTGTTGTTGAGCTTTTATATGGCACAGGACTCTGTGCATCACATCTTTATTGCCCTTTCAGAACAAAATGAAAGCTAAGCAAAAAAATGGGACAGTGAGAATAGGGACATGGCAGACATAGACATCTAAGAAATTGTGATTAATACCACTCACAAGTTCTATAATGCTTTTGTCTAGTGGCACTGGCCTGGAACAAACAATAACAAACCAACCATAATGTAACATCCCCTGAGAGCCATTTGGATCATGCAGGAGCTGGAGAGCCGACAGCATGAGCCAGTGAAAATTGCTCTAATTACTTGTTAAGACACACTCCGAAATCTGGCAGAGGAGGCTGCGCTGAGCACCACAAACGGTGCAGCAGTGCCACCACCTGAACGGAAGGGACACGCAGAGGCCGGGGGAGAAGGCAGTGAGGGCAATTAAAATAAATGAAATCACAGGACAGGTCTGAGTTTGAAATCTGACTGAAATCCTGCTGCAGCCATTCCCATTGAGGCCTTTGGCCTCGAGCCTAGAAATCAGTCTGTTTTCATCTCCAGCACTAAACCCAGAATGTACCAGGTGTGGTATGTGTGTGAAACGGAGCAGCAGAGAAAGGAAACAGGAAAGGGATCTCTCCTTGCATGTGGAGCAGGAAGGTGCCATGTAGGACCTCTTGGGCCCTGAGCCCCCTTGGAGACTGCTGTTCCTTTTGCGTGCCTCCCGTTTTCCTGTTGATCTTTGTGCAGGAGGATTCCAGAGGCACAGGGAGGTGCAAGGAGAAGAAAGAACCACAGCCTTTTCTCTCTCCATATCTTTACATCAATCTCATGTTTGATGGCTGGGTGACAAGACAAGACAGTACAAAGTGTGCTTACTGGAGAAATGTGTTTGCTGAAGATAGCACCGAGCAACCTTGAGGCTCTTACCTGCTGAGAGAGACACTGCCCTGGTGTGAGGGCCCCTGACACACCTGGTGGCGCAGCTTCACAGCCTGGCACACACCAGGGACAGGTCATTAAAGATAAAAGAATTGAAAAGAATTGTACTTCTTTCTGATGGCAACATCTCTCCCTGCTGGATGCCAGGAACTTTTGTGCCTTTATGTTAACTTAAATGTCCGAAGTTTCAATATTTCTGTAAGAAACCCTAATACTTATTGAGGAATCTCAAATGCTCTGATTACGACAAGACAGAACATCACAGAAATAGGTGAAAGCTGTCTGTATAAATTCATCAATTTAAAGCTTTAAATGATTTGTCATCCTTGGCTGATTTGAAAGGCCTGTATATTGTGGCTCCTGAAGACAAATTAAGATTGAAATGTGCTGTTTAAATAATTAACATTTATAACCAGAAGTCATTGTAAATATTTTCTACATGTGAAAGGGTTTTGCACTCATAATTTCAGGCTCAGTTGCCACTTTTAGTCCTCTTCAACACTGGTGTATGTGAGTTGGAATTTTGAACCCTTAGCAATCAAGGCTCTGTTGTCTATACAACATAATATTAAATTTAATATTGGTTCTGTAGATTCAAGTTATTTGCTAATGTTTCATTTGTCCTACAGCATTCAGGCCTGCCTACCCCAGCACTAACATGTTATTAAGAGCAACTTGTTGATGATCAGCCAGTCACAGTCAGTGCTGTCTTAGTTTTGACAGGTTTCTACTGTCGATTTTAAACATGGATTTCTAATAAACACTGTTCCTAAAAAGTAAAGTAAAGAAAAAATTTACCAATTGGGAAATAACTTGCTGAAGTGTTTCTGTCCATTTATTGGCAGTGTGAATGATGAAAAAGCCAAACAGGTGCACAAAGGAGAGCTAAACCCTTCTGTGAGCCCATAAAAACAACCCCCCTCCCTCCCTTCTGCCGAGGTGAGTTTAAGAGGGAACCTTCCTGTTTGTTTTTTCCCAAACAAGGAGGAAGCACTGAGCTTTATTTTCCTATATCTTGTTTAGCCACCTTGATTAGAGTCTATATTCAGGTTCCTTAATGGACAGCGTATTATATAGGTTGTTTGAGGTTAAGTAACAATGGGGAGCATGGCTAGCACAGTTTCCCATGTCTCTAAATATAAACACAATAAGAATCCTGGTAAGACAATGAGGCAAGACAGAAACAGGCTTGCTGCTCGAGAGCGTAGGTTCTTTTTCTTGTTTTCTGGCCATTATGTAAACTGACATTCTGTTTTTCCCATTTGAGAACAGACCTCTGCCTTATCATCATCACAGCAGATGTGCCCAGAGAATGTTTACCAATAAGGAAAAGAGACATTGCCGTTGTCTGGGTTGTTATTTCCTACAACAAAGAATAGGGGAGTTGGGATGAAGGAGGAGGACGGAAGGCAGGCGGGTGTTGAAACGCTACAGGCGACAGTGTAAGCAGAGCTCCCGATGTGCGGAGGGAGCAGAGCTGTTGCGTAGCTACCGCCTGCCTTCAGCAGTGGAGGTGCGTGGGGAGGTGAGGGCTGCTGCCACCCTGCTGTGTTTGCACCCACGCACACGAGCACAGCGCTGCACCACCTTTTGATGACATACGTGCCATCTTCTCCCCCGCAGCAGTGATGCTTACACCAGATCAAACACTCCTGGGACACCTGTGCCAACTGGGTTTCAACCCATGCAAGCCACATCTGTGTCAGCTTCATTTTATGCTAGTTCAGGTCACTTTCACCAAGATTAGCTGAATTATTACCAATGAAACCCTGATGCAAAAGGTCCCACATCAGCAGGGCCAGCAAGTATTTCCGACAGGTGCAGGAGAGGTTAGCTCCACTAGAAAACTGTATTCTCTGCAAAAAAATGAAATACCTGCTTTGGAGCAAAATCAAATTAAAGTATAAACAGAGGCAGGATATAACAATTTGTAGCCAGGAAGAATATTTTTGCAGTAATAACAACATTTTAACTGTTAAATATTCATGAATATATCTGAATTTAATAAAGACAAGAAAAGTACAAAATTCAGTTCAGCTCTGGATCAGAGCTTTTTTCCTTGCTCAGATACAAGATTGCCTTCTGCCTAAAGTGGCTGTGACTGCTAAAAAGCAATTTCTGAGAGTCATGATGTATTCAGGCTTGGGTTTTTAGTTTGCTTCTTTGTCTAAAAAAAAATCAAGCTAAATGTCTTTAGAAAGTCTAAGCGAACTCCAACAGCCACTAAACCTTCCTTCTAACCACACAGCAGTCACTGCTCCGTAGTCTTTGCAAAATACAATTGTCCCAATATAACTGTCCCTAATTGTCAGGAGAAGGCTTTAACAGATACTTGATGAAGGTCTTGGAGCACAAACAGTTAAAGTGTAAATTGCTGAGAAATGGTTTTGCCTTATGCTGTTTGCTTCTCAGTGACTCAAAAGGTTCTTTAGATTTTTGTAGTGGGAATAATAAGCACAGAGTTCACTTCTCACTTATCTGGCTCAGAGAAATATAAACCAGAGGTAAAAGTGAAATGCTGACCCCTTTAACAAGTAAATGTAGAGTGTCAGGACTTGAAGGCATTCCGATTTCTCTGAGCTATAAATGTTAAAAACTCAGTAGTGCCTGTTTTGGAGTGAAAAGGCCTCGAATTCTGTGTTCAGTAAGAACAGCTCCATTCTCTGTGCCGTGGCTGATGAAGACACGCTCAGTTGCAGAGCAGCACAGGTATAACCAAAAGCAGAATTCGTGTTCTTTGGGTTGTTTGTAGAGACTCGGCCTCCCAGACAAAGTGCCACCATCTGTGAGGGAAGGTCTCGGCAGCTGTATTCCAGGTGCTCATTTAACTTGTATTAATGTAAGTTCATCCTCTGCATTCACCCCTTTGTGGCAGTTTGGAGATGCCATAGATATGGAAAGCAAGGGCACAAGGTTACAGATTCTGCACTGGAGTCGACACACATAATATATTTTTGACCTCCTGGGATTCGGTGGAGTGGTTCATTAGCGCGGTGGAACTTATTCAAGGCTTTAAGCTTTTTCTGCCAGGTATTTGTCTCTGTCTCTCTAATTATGCTTTTCCTAGTTTTTATCAGAAGTACTTATTTCTATAAAGCTATAGGGTTAATCAGCATAGAAATTTAAAAGAAGTCTTTGTGTAATTGTTATGGCACATTTTATATGCAATGCAACATCATATTCCTGTAGAGAGGGAAATCTATATTTCTCCATCATACTTTAAAGACTAATTCCCTGGAGTAATCTCCATTCTTTACTAGCTTATTCTAAATAAAATTGATTTTTTTCCTGGGAGATTAAAACCTTCCTTGAAGATTGTGAATGGTTTTGTTCCGTGGGACTTTATTAATAGACTCCCTGCAGCTTAATTCTGTTTATACAACTTGAGAACAATAAAGAGAGCTGACAGTTTTGTCAGTTGTGTTTGCTTAAAGAAAAAGAAACACCAACCCCCCCCCCCCCACACACACACATCAGAAAAGGAAACCCAGAGCTCCCCTCTCCCTGATGTAGCACACGAGATTGCTGTAAACAAACTTCACGGGAGTGTTTAGGAAGGTCTGACTCATGGCTCGGGGCTGTCGGGTTTATGTGAGAGCGGTTCAGTCGGGCGGGCTGGGAGCCCTGGCTGTTTATCGCCATCAGCGCCAAGCACGGCGGAGCTCCCATCCCGCCCGGCTCCATCCACTGCGGTGGAACAGGCGCGGGATCAGACACGGAGGATGCTCTGTAAGGGCTCGTGGGCAGCAGCTTCCTGAGCGGCGACACCGAAACTGCTGCCTTCGGGCCGGGGGGGGAAGAAACGAGCTCGCCCCGCGTTAGGAATCGCGTTTGGCACTGGCAGGACTCGCCCCTGCAGGGACCTCCTGCCCGGGAAAGGCAGGGTAGGCTCGGCACTGCCGCGTAACAATGCGGCGTTTAAGTAGCTGATAGCGGTGCAGATTTACAGTTCCGAGTCAGTTGCATGGGAAGAGCAGGACAGAGGAGCTGAGCTGGGGGTGTTGCTGCGGAAGCAGCTGGTTCTGAGCGCGGTTATCTGCGCGGAACTCAGGGCTCGCTTCGCAGGTGATCAGAGCTGCTTCCCAAGGGTGAATAGTCAGGCGCCTCTCTAATCTGCCTGACTGTAGGAACTGGATGGACCGCGGCTCTCCCCCACCCCGGCAGGGCGCCAGAGGTTTTCTTACTATAAAAGCAGGACGAAAGCAAACTTCTTGTTCGAGATAATTTGACAGAAGTGATTCAGAAGCCTGAATTTCCCTCGGGTTAGTTTTGATGTGTGTCAGGGTACCACAGCCCAACACTGCCCTCCCGAATTCTGTCACCAAAACCATTGGTCTTAGAATTCCAACATGCTGTTTATCATCTTGCATTCACTTAAGATATCCAATTGTACTCTAGGCATATTCTCTACTTTTGCTTTTTGGCGGTTTAGTTCAAAATTTGGAATTTATACTTAAATTTCTTTCATCAAACTGTTACCTTAGGACTGATAAGAATCACGCAAACGTGTTTTTCTGCACGAAGCACAATCCAGACATCTTTCACAGGTTCTTCACAAGAGCTTTCACTGAGTCCTTCAGCTGGCAAGTGTAGTCAGCAGTTAGCACGTCTGTATCCCTACTGACTGGAGTTCAAACTGGTCTTAAATTTAATCAAATAATGCCCTGAAACTAATGGTGGTCTTTAAATTGTCCTAAAGCAGAAATAACTGTAGAGTTATCAAAACATGATATGCATTTAAGTAGCCCAAATGATGACAAATAATGACCTTGTGACACAAGCACCACCCTGGAGGGTTCAACCCAAAATTTACATCAAGTGCTGGAAATTTTGTATCTAAACTCTGGTGGTCCTGCTCATTGTCCTTAAGCATTTCTGAATTGAGAGATTTGCTCTTTTGAATAAAATTGTAGGAATACAACTTACAAGGTGTCATCCACTCATTTGTAAAAGGGTTAAATTTCACTGTGGTGTGTTTTTATAGGTTTTCTTTATAAAAATTCAGGAAAGCAATCCTTAAGTCACGTAGGCAGGAGAGCATTTAGAACACATAGGAACATGTTACAAGTAGGTGCCTTGGGAGTGTGGAACTTAAAATTAACTTTGTCACAGAAATGAAAAGAAGAAATAAAATCACAACTTGCTATTTATTGTCTGACCAGCACATCAGGTGAAGGAATCTCAAGCAATGTTACTGGCTGGGAAGCATGGAACTAGAGAAAGAAAATGAGCCAAATAACAGTGTCTCAGAATAACCCGAGGCCCCTGTGTTTGGAACAAATGGAAGAAGTGAGCTCTCCTATCTTCCCTAAGTCAGAACTTAAGAAGTTTTGAACTTTGGTTATCTTTCGTGCTTTCTGCTTGATATGGCCCTTATCTTCAAAGCAGCTATCTCAAGTTTTCTGTCTAGAGGAAAAAAAACCAAAACAACTTAAAAGGAATACAAAAAACAACTGAAAGTGGTATAAATCTATTAAATGTTGAGTAAAAAACTTTTCCTTGTATCTATAAACAAATTATCAATTCTGATACAACCACATCATAGAGTGGGGGGAAGAGAAGCTCCAGAAGAATGATCAGCTTAGAGAAGAAAAAAATGAAAAATATTTTTACTCTCAGGAATTATAATTAATTTTGCACAGGGTTTTAAAGCATATTCGTATAAAACAGGATTTCTGTTGAGTTAATCATAACCCAAGAAATACTCCATTATAAATTCTTTGTGATACATGTTTTTAAGATTTCATTTTTCACCCTCTGGAAATGCATTGAACTAATAATGAAGGGGGACTCCAGGCCCGTAAATAGAACTTACCTTCCAGTGGGTGTTTCAGGGATCTTGTTCAGTTCCATGGAGCGATATGATCCAACTGTGCTGTGTACAGTGTCGTGGATCTCCTTCCAGTGACACTGGGGCTCATTACAGGCAGTGTGATGAATTTGTGTGAGAAAGAGGAGAAAGTTCACTCTGCAGCCTTATGCTTTGGACAAAAACAAGGAGATGACCAGTTAGAGAGAGTTGCTGTCATGATAGCTTTAGTCTCAGCTAGTGTCTTTATTGTAACTTAGGATGTACACACTATGCCAGAATAAAAACATACTTTCTATTCCAGTTTCTACTTACTGCCTACACTTGATATGAAACACTGAAATTTTTTTTTGAGTGGTACTGCTGCTTCTATGATCCTCCCAATCCTACTTGGCTATTAAACACAACCTTAAGTCTTTGTTCGCGAAGCCTAGCCATGATGATGATGATTAAACACAACAGAATCTTCTAAGAAAGATATTATTTTGTATAATTAGAAATATCACGGATAAATCCAATAGTGGTAAACATTTTCTGTAGAGGCAGGGGTATCATGGAAGAGCAAGGTCACATTGAAAACAAACCAAACCAACCAACCAACCAAACCCTAAAAGCCACAAAAACTGATGGCTGGTATTTTCTATGAAAACAAACTGTATTGGATTAAATTAAGTGTAACATCAATGGAGTTAGAGAGACTAAAATAATATGGGTTGCAGCAGTAGAAAATCGATCCAGATATTTTAAAGCAAGAATGATATTTCAGTGCCAAAAAAGTGTTAAGATCCTTAGTGATATTATGCAACTTCTTTGTGATTTGTTTTTCTGAAATATAGTCAATGTTGTTTGAACCTTGTCTTTGTTTCTTAAAAAATAGTTGCAGCAGTAAGGAACAGAGGTGGAAAGCAGTGTTAACATTACTCAGCTGTGAATCTCATTAATTTAAATGATGCTGTTCTCAAAACTCATCCAACGGCAACAGCTCAGTTCAACAATTTCCTTTTCAGTTCAGTTCACTGCTATCAGCCTTTTACCCCGTTTCCTCATCACCCCATGCTGTCCACAGAGCTGTGCTACTCATTTCCCACACAGCACTGTTTGAAACCTGTTACTGAAGTCCATGCCCTGTTCAGAGAATCTAAAAGTGAATGGGACTGAATGCGGTAAAGGAGGTTAGTTATCACTGCTACCAAATCTCGTGTGCACATGTGAGCCTGATGATACTGGACACTGACGGTTTTGGGGCATCCTAAACTCCTCCAGTTCCTGTCAGCATCAGTCTGCAGGAGGCAATCACCAGTATATATCTCTATCTCTATATCTATCTATCTGTAACATAAGTAAATGTTAAATTGTTATACATGCTTTGATCCTTCCCTGAGATTATTACCAAGGCACTTTTCCAGCTGCTGACAAAAGGCTGAGAATGTGTTTTAAATGAAAGTGTATAATATATATATATGCACTTTCTAAGTTTCTGTGAAAGGTCATATTTTTATCTTATGAAATGTGCTTTGAGAATATACATCTATGAGACAACCAAATTAAAACAAATACTTGCTATGTCCTATTCTTAGTGAAAGGTGGGTAAAAAATAATGCAAGTCACTGGTGAATGAATTTCATCTTTAGTGACCTTTGTAAAGCAAGAGAATAATAATCACTGGTCTCGCTCCATCGTTATTCCATTGTTTTTAGTCCCCTGGTGCTGTTCAGACCCGAAGGTATCAAGTTTGCAGATGCACAATCATTTCCAAATAACTGCTCAGGCAAACGGTTGATGGAGTGCTGCCATCTCTTGGTTATGCAAATTATATGTTGCAAGATATTGGGCACTTTTCTGAGATGGAAATGCCCTCCCTAAATAGCTTTATTATGTGAAGGGTGCTACTCAGCTCTAATATCCGACGTATTTGCAGACATTCTCTATTTAGGATGTCCAGCAAGGTTATTAGTGATTTCTGAGAGACATGGAGTTTGTCCTTCCTATTAAAGATGGAGAGGGTGGCTGCTGTTGTGAGAGTCTGAAGTGGCAAAAGCATTAAAATGCTGTTCAGACATCTTTGTACAATCACGTGGCAATGCTTATATGTACTTCTGTAACTAACAGGTAGGAATGACTAGCTATCCTTAGTGAGAGGGAATTATGACCTCCAGTAAAACACGGCATAGGAAGGAACAGGCAGGTGATGGCAGCAGACCCCTTGGAAGTGTGGGCACAGCATGATACCAGAGGTACCAGGGTCATCAGCTGAAGACAACTCAACACCCACTTGAAATGTTAAAATACCTCTTCTTTAATGCTGAAAATACGGTGGATTTAACCAGAATCTCGGGCACATTTGTCCCTGTGGAACTGGGGGTACTCACCCCACTCATGGAATTCCAACACGCAGTTTCTCACCTGCTGCCTTCTCCAGGTCTGACTCAATCTTGTAAAGCCACCACACTTCCTCACAGTACATTTGTCCTGGTGGTTTCCTTGTGAAAGAAGGATGAGGGATAAACACAAGACACTGTGCTGATTAAATGATGCATACCGAGCTTTAAGAGCCCGAATTTGAAGGAGGAAAGCTCTTGCATCCCCTTTGTATGCCAGTTCCTTGTACATCGTATTGTTCATTCTCCTCCTGGTTATTATCTTCTATAATGCAACTTTAAATTGGTTACTTATCCCCACATAAATATGCAGAAAATTGCACTTATTGGCAGCACTATTTATTCAGCTGGTGATAGGCATCTTTAAATATTCAAGGCAGGTATTTCCTGGTCTGTGCATGCCATGGATATGTTGGCTAGATTTTTGTTAGTGCTTTGATAGTTTACAGATAATCTGGCTGATTGTTTATTTTCTGCCTGCTGATCACTCACTCCACCATTTCAGTTATATTCAGGTATAATAATTGAAGCTCGTGTCTTTTAGGGCTCCATGGGTTTTCAGTGGTAGCCTGGAAAACGTTCCTGTCTCAGCTCCACCTACTGCAATATTTTTGGTGTCACATCCGAGGCTTTCAGTGTTGACCCCTTTTGGAACAGTTCTTGTTTTGAAAAGGTGTGAAACGTCAATTTGATTAAAGCAGCTTTGAGCGAATAGGCTGTGTTTACATGAGTGCTTGTTCCTTCTAAGTTAGAGATGTGACTGTCATTCTGTTTTAAAACAAGTGGTTGAGAATATCCCTCCAACGCTCTGTTCCGGGAATATGGAGTCTCTAATTAGCAGAGTAAGGAAATGACACGTCTGCTGTTTCCCAGGGACATGATACATGCATGGGCCTGTGTAGGAAAGAAAGGAAATACCTTCTTAATTAAGCTTTAGTTTACTTTTCCTAGTTCATCTTTCTTTACTCAGTTGTTTATAGAAGGTGACAGCAACAGTGGGAGATGAAATAATTAAATGAGATTTTTTTTTGTTTAATCCGTGTTCTCTGTGTGAAAAGCGGCTGCAGTCTACAAAACACTCTGCTGGTTTGCACACTCTGCTGCTCTTCCAGCATTCTCAAGTCTCCCATGTTCCTTCTTCAGCAGAAGCACAAGATAAATAGTCTTGCTAATTGGTTGATTCAGTTTCAGGTAAGATCATCCTTCCCAAATTCCTTGTTAAGTGAGTGAGAAAGAAATAAAGACTGCAAAACTCTTCCCATTTTCTTGCTTTGTCTGGGTAAGGATCAAATATTCATGGAGAAAATGGAACACTTTCATGAGACTTGAAATTCTAAGTGAGTGGGTTTGAAACTACTGCCTAAGGACACGTTTTGTAAGGCTTTGGAAAAATGGTCTGTCGGTTCTTACCAGCTGTAATCTGTATGTGAGAGGTGTAGTAGGTCTACAGTGAACATCCTGTTCCCTCCCTTTCCACTTCAGCAACAGCACAGCAGTTCCAAGAATGCGAAGGAGTAGAGAGGGCTTCCAAATTCACACTTGTTATTAGAAAGGTCAGGACACCATTTCTGCATTGTTGGTCTTCCATATATTTAGATGGCCAGTGTGGACACCTCATTTAAAGAGTGGTGTTAGAAAACCAGGTGTAAATAAGGTGTTACCTCCATCCCTTACCAAGACAGCCAGCCTGAAACTGCTGTTTGAGTTTGGAACTCCTACATTCCGGGTTCCCTTTCAAAATGAGAATCTCCTTCTGCATTGCCAGCAGCTACAGACAGTGTCACTCTTCACTATGTATCAGAATAGTGGATGATGTTTTTAGAACACTCTTTAGGTCAGAGAAGCGTTTTGGAGGAAGAAGGGCTTTACCTGCATTGTGTGAGAATTCTGAGACACCAACTACAGAACGAGGGCAGAAATGAGATTCTCTTCTGCAAGTCAAAATAGGTAAATTGGTGTGGCTGAACTGGAAAGGTTGCTGGAAGTCAGGGAGCAATGTTTCATGGCATTATTTGCTATCCACTGAAGTTTGTGTGTTACACGTCAATTGTTATGGGTATCTTGCAGCACCTGTAGAACCTCAGTACAACCACCTGCCATGCTCCTCACACAGCCCCTCAGAGAAGGGTTTTCACTCAGTTACACCCTGCCAGGTGGGCTGTAGATTTCATTCCCACTCTGTGTCTGAACCGCAACGTGTGAATAACATAGTTATTTCTTCTCGTACTTTCCACCTCCATATGAGAACGTCTCTGGTGCTTCCCTGACCCACCCAGGGACACACCATGCAGTTTGGGCGACACCTTACTTAAAAATATATTGACTAATTTAATCAGGGCTGGTAATGAGTTATTCTTGTTTTCAGTTCCTCAAAAAAGGGAAAAGAAATTTGGTTCTCGTTTTTGCTGGCCACGAGTCGTGTCTGTCAGTGCTGGGTGATCAGTGTCACGCTTGGGTAGGTACCTGCTGTGGCAGTTCAGAGGGCAAAGATAACTCCGGGGACGTGACAGCAGCAATGTGCACAGTCAGAGCGTTGCTGGTGACTAAGAACACGCTTCCTGAAGTCGTGGAGGGTTACAGTGAGGCAGTGGACGAGCCACTTCACCTCCCAGAAGGCACCATGAGCAGCAGAGACGGCAGTTTGCTGGGAAATGGCCATTTCGTGTCTGGGTTTGTGGCGGGCAGGGCCCTGTCAGCTCCCATTCACACACAGCGCTCTAAGTGCAACTGGCTTTGATCGATTGCACTGCAAGCAGGCTGCTTGTAATTCTTTGTTTGTGCCAGTTTATGTACTACACCATCTCTTGGTCACCTTATTATTCTGATCCTTGGGTGTATTTTAATAGATAATCACATAATTTTAGAAATTATTGTATTTCCAGGCTCACATGTTAAACCTAATCAATATTTATACTGTATTCAAATAAGGGATGATAAATTTTCTTCTACTTACTTGACCTTGTATAAGAGATAAATCCTTTCTCTGCTACAAAACTGGGATGTTCTCAATCACCTCTTTTTTTCACTGATCTAGATGCTGGCAGCAAGTTTTATAAGCTTTTGTTTTATTTTGCACTCCCCTTAGATGCTCCTGCACAAATGTATTTCAAACAATTGGCTATGAACTATCTATATTATTCTGATCCATATGTCAGTGAAATTATATCAACAGTATTTACTGCACTGAAAAGCTTTAAAAGCATCCAGCAGAACATCAGCTTGCCTGGTAATAATTCTGAAAGAGAAATAGAATATTTTTTATAGCTTAAGAAAATAAGGTTAATATTGATTTGAAAAATTCACACACAGCCTTTTCTTTTTAGCATATTTAGAAAGAAGATGTGTAAATAATATGAATAATACAGGTTATTCAGATTTTTCTGGCATGTAGAAATATTTAAACCTGAAAATGGTTTGGTTACGTATTTTTGTGTTGCACAGAGATTGTTGTGCTACAAGTTCTAAGTAATCCATGACACAATCATCTTATCAAGCTGTCCTAGAGAAACGAACTCCAGCACAAAATTCAAGTACTGTGAGGACAGTTACGTTTCTGCCATAGGTGTGCAGCACTTGCAGGTTCAGAAAGTGAATTGGCAATCACAGTTTTTACACTACATTTAAAAAAAGATAGTTTGATTTGCAAAGTAGTGTGCTGTATTTATACTGTCACTGTTCTTTGCAAGCTTGTTCTTTTCAGCCATCAGCAAATTGAGGAGAAAAAGTGCTTCCATTCCAATCTTCTCCTGAAATTGGCACTGTTTAAATGGTTAATTTTCTTGTATTCAGGTGAGTAAAGATTTCATGTCATTACTTGTCTGTCCTCTTGACTGTTTGGTTATGGCTCATGTAGCCTAAAACATGGGATGGCAGCACTGGAGGTTTGCAAAGGAAGGCTGTTGCCTCCTACGCTTTTCAACAAGAGTTACAGAAAACGAGTAACTCATCAGGAACCAAATCCCGAAGTCCTCTTTCCAGCTTTCCGTGGAATATATGTACAATTTTCACGAGACAGAAGAAAACAAAAACCTGGGCTAAATAGCAAAATAGAACACCAAGCCAAAAAGGTTTAGTAATAGCACAATTAAAAAATAATAAGAAATCTACATATACACATGTTGTCTGTGTTCTTGGACTGGTGAAAATACCCTTTAGAGCCAAGTTGATTTCCAGGCACAGAACAGGGCTTTGCCCAGAAGAACATGTTTAGAGTGAGTCTGGAAGTAGACAAGCTATTTTTGATAGACTCACTGGATTTGTGGGTCAGGCTTTTGACAAACTGAGAAACCTGCCTTGGCATGATACTGTATGTTTTTTTTCTTATGTAACTCCCACCACGAGGGAAACAAGATACACATACCATGAAGTTCTGCATCGAGGGCTGCAACACCAGGCTTTTTTAAAAAGCTCTTGTGCTCTTTGTGCATGAATAGTAGTTCAGGCAGAATGAGTACACAGGTCCTAATGCAACTTGACACCCACTTGAAATGGTAAAGCTCCTTTTCTGTGATGCAAAAATTAACGAGAATTTAATCAGAAACCCCTGAGGATATGGGGCACAACTGTACAGCTACAAATGAGAGAGATTCACTAACATGTTACTGAGAAGAAAATCTGCTGGATACTTTGCAGAGATCCATTTTTATTTTCTTTATTTGTGAGCAATTAACCAGGTAAATCTATGCTCCTGAAGGCAGAAGTGTCCTGAAGAGCAATGCAAATGTCTTCAGTGAAATGACTTGCATGCTCATTTGAGGACTTTGTAGAACAGCCGTCAAGAAATGTTAAATGTTTCACATTTAAGTATAACTTAAAAACAATTCCCCTTGTTTAGTCACTCAGAGATAAGTTCAGAATGTCTAGCAGACCTTTCAGTGAAGAGTGAATGGCACCCTGTCAGGAGGAATTCTGTATTTGCAGGGTGTTAATTTGACTATTTCAAGTGATTAGGAAGTTAAATCATGGTTTATTATAAAAAAAACAAGAAGGAGAAATATTATCAAGAAAAATCATTGATCTGGCTGCAGGCTGTTTGTTGCCTGTGGCTCTTTGAGGGTCTAGGCCAGGGACACTGCCTCAGAATGTGTGTCCTCTGTGTGGCAGAGCTCAGGGATTTCAGTTCTGCAAAGATAACAATGTAATTCACCTTTCTTGAGGTGAATAGACTGTACAGGGGGTTTAGATGACAATTACTCACAAGGTGGGAACTTCATGTCAAGATATAATGCCTATTGATGAAGTGATACATAACACTGTAAGCGAGTAGATGACAAACCTAATTAGGCTGTTTCATAGCAATCACTTTCTGTATTTGCTGTTGCTTTATGGTTCATATCTGTGAGACAAGAATGGTCATTTCACCACCATGTGATCCAGAACCTCCTAAACTGTGCTCTGCCCTGCTCTGTGACCCATTGCTGCTCCCTGCAGTATGTCAGGGATCAGCAGCACCAAAATAACACGGGATGCTGTTCAAGCTGACTTCCCAAAAGGCACTGCATGGAGTCATCCAGCTGATGACAGCTTGTCACCATCACAACCCATAACTTCTGCCTTGGCCCAAGTGTGGTAACAGCTGATCCTCCAGGGACACTGTGCTCCTTGTTCAGGGTGTGAGAGCAGGGGCTGACAAAGTCAGTGTATGCAATTTAAAAAGGAAAACACAGGATCACAGTGCTTGTTTGGAAAGAGTGGGAAGAGGAAGTCAGGAAAACCGGTCTCAGAATGCTGACCTGGGGAAACCAAGGTTGTGCCCCTGCTCTTGCCTGTGGTTCCAGGATGGAAATACGTCTCTCTGCATGTCACACTGTACACCCCATGCACAATAAGCCTCATGTTTCTGAGAAGAAACAGATATAATGCACGATGTGGAGTAAATATGCTGGTTTACAACTGTTTTATTTTTTATAAACTGCTTCATTAACTTCATCCATCTTAACTGGAAAGTTAAATAAGAGGGTAAATTAATGTAAAAAAAAAATAATCCAAACAGCCCCCATTTGTATTACGATTTTTTAAAAGGACTTTCTTTTACACATTTTTAATCTGCTGTAATATATTATGATGTATTACTCTTCTAATGGATCACTGGTGCATAATCTTGTACTACTGCTGACTTATATCACTGCAAACCACAGCAGTGTTTGTGTGACAATGTAAGGCAAAAGTCATTCAGATATCTTTCAGCTGGTGGAATTAAGGAAATTCATGCATATCCCTACCATTCAGACCTTGAGGACTATTAATTGCCTTAAGATTAATCTTAGGAACAGAGCAGAACACTTAATCTTCTAACAGGTCTAAATCTTATTTACCATTCAGCTACAAGCTCTTTATTAAAAAAAAAAAAATCTTCAGCAAGAGAAGGTTTTAATTGTAGTTTTAACCCCTAACCAGATTCCTGGTTAGATTAAATCTGATCTAAAAAGCTAATTGTTAAGCAGCTGATGATTCCTGTCAAATCCCTGTGCTTAGTTGCTTATGGCAGTGCCTGTCCCATTGGCATCCAGGTTCGTGGTGCTGTGAGTGCCCTGTACACGAGTGTCACAGCCATATTCCTGTCCAGATTGGCTGTGTGAGATGCTTTTTAACAACAGCAGTGCTGTGCAGGGCACCCTTTCTCTCACCCTTTGCACAGAAACGGTATAATTTGATAAAGTGCTTCGTCATGCCATTAGTTTCCATTGCAAACTGGCTGATCCTTCCCACTCTGGATATCAAGTGTACTTTCCCTTTTTAATACTGATGTTAGGAAGACCCATTGGATAATTTTCTGTTCCAAAATGTGTTACGAGACAGCCAAGGTGGAAATATCAGTGAAGTTTTGGGCTCACAGGAGTTGAAACAAACCTCCAGTGCATTCTTATGAAACATTTCTACACCAAGATCTCTAGAATGCATGTGGCATTAGGTCACCTCCTGCAGAACACCAGCAAAATCATAACGTAACACTCTGGAGCTCCTCTGGCCACCATCCCCTTGAAGGTGCTCAGGGGTTCTTGCATGTTACTGTGTTGCAGAACAGTGTTAGAAATCTCAGTTTGAAGGAAAACAAGAGCTTTACCAACCACAGAAAGCAAGATATGTTGGCCTCATGCCTATTCTCATGACTTTCACTGCTGGCTTTGGCTACATCTGTACCCTGCCAGCAGCCAGAGCTGTGACACTGCTGCTCTCCTCACCCCTCCCAGGGTTTGAGTACACACAGACACCAGCTCACCCAGGAATTCAGATCATTGCTGCGAGGGAGTGATCCTTGGTTTGAGGTGACTCTGCTCCCATGCCTGTGGTCTGAGCAGGTTGGGCATGGACAGGAACAAACCTGCTCCATCCCACTGGCCCCTGCCACCTTCCCAGGTGTGGCCTCTGTGCCCTGCAGCTGGTTTAGCTCATTGACACAGTGACAAATTACTGACAGCTCCCCCTGTTTCCGAGGGACATTCAAGACCAGACAGGAGCAGGTGAGACCACTCCAGCAACCTCTGAGAGCTGCACTCCCATTTCTTCCCTGAACACTGATAATGGCAGCTGCCTTGAGGGTGATGGTAACCACCTTCTCTGTAAACAAATGTGCAGCGTTTTCCATTCATCTTGTGGTAATAACTAAAGGAAGCAATTTTTTTTCATAATGTGGAGAAACCAAATGCAATTATTACTTCCTTCCTAATACTGACCCAGCAGCCTAGAATTGGTCCCTGAAGAGTCACAGGCAGGTTGAAGGCGTTGGCTGAACACACCATTCCCACAGACACAGCTCATGGGGACACGGAGCACCGGGAGGATGCTGTCCCCGCTGACATGGGGCACAGGGACACGGAGCTCCGGGAGGATGCTGTCCCCCACAGACATGGGGCACAGGGACACGGAGCACCGGGAGGATGCTGTCCCCACAGACATGGGGCACAGGGACACGGAGCACCGGGAGGATGCTGGCCCCACAGACATGGGGCACAGGGACACGGAGCACCAGCCATCGGCAGGAATGAACACATGCCCTTGGGACATCTCGCTGCCGTTTAGATTTTGAGGATCAGAAATGACACAGAACGTGTTACCCCGTCTCAGGGAGGGAGGCGTGTGACAGCCCGAGAGCGGGGACGGAGCTCAGGCACGAGGCTTTGGGAGGCTGTGCCGCTCACGGGCAGCATTCCCGACCTTTCGGGCTCCCGGACAGCCCCCACGGAGGGGTTTGTGCTGGAGCAGCGAGGCCGGGAAAGGGCTCGGGCAGAGCCGCGCCGGCCGCCGCCGGAGGGCAGCCTAGTGTATCCTAAACCCGCAACCTCCTGGGATTGGGAGACAGGCCAACCTACAGGCACGAAGGGCTCCACGAAAAAGGCTTCCATGGGAATACTTGTTCCAAGCCTTTAAATCTGCCCGTGGTCCTGCACACAAACCCGCGGCCAGCGCGCACCGTGGCACGGGGGCAATTCCAGGTGTCAATCCTGCCGGCGGGTATCGGTTCAGCCAAAGTGCAGCTCTTTAAATCCTGCCTTCCCCCCCGGAGCGGCAGGGAATTGCGGCAGGGAATTGTGGCAGGGAATGGCGGCGGGGAATTGCAGCAGGGAATTGTGGCAGGGAATTGCGGCGGGGCTCTGTCAGTGCGCTGCGGGCAGGAACAGCCCCCGCGGACAGGCGGCTGCTCCGCAGGTGCGCACAGGGGCGGACACGGCGCCGGCACCATCGGGGGCAGTGACAGCGCGGAGAGGAAAAGGGTGAAGGAAAAACTCTCTCCTCCCCGGTGTTTGGCATTACACATTTGGCTGTAATGGCAGATATATTAACCGTAGATTACATGGAAATGTCAAAGCAAAAACCCCGTGAAAGCGTCTAAAAGCACCAATATTTATTCGCTGACACTCTGTTGCCTTTGGACTGTTATCCTGAGTCTGTGTAACTATAATTTATAGATGTAAGAAAGAATTTCACAAAATAAGCAGAGGAAGGCAAATAAAACCTTTCAGAGGAGCAAAAATCTATTCCAAGAAAAAATTACTACCTTGTAATAGGGAAACCACTTATTTAGATTTTGTTGTTTGAAGTGTTTCTTGCTCTGACCAGTGCCAGAGAAGAAAGGCAGTTTTCTGAAGGGTGTTGTCCCAGGCTTTGCAGCCAGCCGGGGATGCCACCTGCATCTGTGCATTGCAGGATTCCTCCGGCCTGGAGGGCACTGCTGGGGGTCAGAGGTGGCACAGGTGCCACTTCTGCAGCTCCTGCTGTACCACAGAAGGGAGGGAGGAGGCAAATCATCTTGTAGTGCATGAAAACAGCAGCTGATCAAATCATCCACCTGTGGATTGTGTTAGGAAAAAACTAGTCATGTGAAAACTTCAGTGAGAACATTAAAGGGAAGTTGGTTTCATTACAATTCAGGGGGGTGTCCAAGGATGACCTTCTATAAAAATGTCTTATGATACCCCTTAGGTGTGTTTTGTCTGATCTTCACTGTATCAAGTAACACTTTGTACAGAATCCATCTTTAAAAAGTAGCCACCAAATGTGCCTGCTTTCATGGTGTCTGTAATTGGAAGACTGAAATAAAACCCTATAAAGTATTCAAAGATACAATATTCAACAGGGATAGAACAGCCTGTCCCTTAATGTCTTTTGTGAAAATTTAGATTGGGGTTAAGAGCAGAGCAGTAAGATTTGAGAATGAACATAAAGGCTGTGGGTTAACATGAATGCAGTGTAATTCTAACATGGTGTTCTCACAAGAGTTGGGTCATAAATGTTGCAAGTCTTGGGAGACTAGGGCCTCCCAAGAACTTACATCTAGTTATACTGGAAAATATTCTTCCTGTTTGGGATCCAAGACAGAACTTAAATCTCAGGTATGAATTTGGAAGCAAAATCCTTTAACATTTGTTGTTATGGTTTCCTAAGTGTCTGTATTATTTATTAGTAGCCATTTAGATTATAACACTTCATACATTTTCCATGGCCTCCAAAAAGCTAATTCTCCCAGTAGTTTAAATTATTTTCTGTTCCAATCAGAGGTAAAAGATTTTTTGCTGTTGTCTGTTTTTATCTTCAGTACATAGCTTTGTTAGAGTATGTAAGTGAAGTTTGTGCTTGATACTTACGTGGCAATGTCTTCTGTGACTTGCAGGTGTTCTGTGGGGTTTAAATAATAAGATTTAGCCATAGGATGTTCAATAAACAAGATGAATTTAAAAAATTCAGTATCAAAATAGCTCAGTGTCACCACCAGTGCGGGGTGCTGATAAGATGAACAACAATTTCCCATGTTCATGGCTACAGGGACTTGGCAAAGGGATTATACTTCTGATACTTCTGATATTCTGCAAGCCAGCCCAAAAGCCAGATGGGAAGGCAGGAGGAGGTCTGTAAACTCCTGGATGACAAACTGTTTTTTCACAACCACCCTCAAAATGTTTTCTAAAAATGAGAGCCTGGAGAAGGCTGCACAGCATCAAAAGCTGCACAGGCTCAAGCTGGGATTCTCCAAAGTGTCCCATTAAGCCACAGGAGTTCCCAGATGCAGCAATGCTTGGAGCTGAACTCATGGAAGGAGAGTCCAGGTAGCATGTGAAAATAGTCACTCTCTTCCTAGAACATGGACGTAACACAAAATTGCATTATTGATCTTGGATTAAGGCATAGTTGTATAAATTTCAGCACTAGCAGGTCTATGATTAACATAGAACAGGAGGTTCTCTCTGTCAGGCTGCAGGGCAAGGATTCCCTCCAGTCACCTGTTCCCTCTCTGACGGTGGTTGTGGCTAATTCTGGTTGGTTTTGCCTATCCAGTTTGAAGATTTTTTTCCAGTTTCTATTTTCTGAAGAAGGGATAGAGACTTACCAGATACTTGATTGCTGAGTTTAGATGGAAGATACGGACAGCTATAGGTTAGATGGGTGAAGGGCTTTTCCTGGGAAGCCTTTGGAAAAAAACATACTCTGGACAGGGAGTTCCTGTGTGTACAGGGTAGGAAAGTGGCACACCAAAAAGCCACAAATAGGCTTGGGATAGGATGGGCAGAGAAATCAAGCAGCCTCTGCTTTTGCTTGCATGTGGTGCTGGGTTGGCATAAACACTCAGTGCTTAGGAAGAGATACAGATTTGTTGCTATGTTTAAATTCAGAAAACATATCTCCTTGTGAATCCCTTTCCCTCCCAGTGGAACTCCAAAAAAGCAGCCAAGGAGCAGCTGGAGTAAAGTTTAATTTGACAAAAGTAGGGAAAATAGCTATTATTTATTCATTAGCTTAAACGGTGAATAACAGCACAGCACTGAGAGTGTGAACGACAGAAGTAACAGAGTGATTCCCTTACAGAGCCACAAAATCTTGATGTAGGCAGAAAGACTGGTTTGATGTGACACTGACGTAGACAGGTAATTCCAAACAGTTGGTGTGTATTATCTTAAATGCCATTAAAGCAATCAGTTGTGAAAGTACTACAGACTTAAATTTTCAAATATCCCTGGAAGATGTGAATATAATGCTATGGATCTGAAGTGAAATCTCCTTTAATGGATGTAAATCCATTGCACAATATTTGAAGTCTTGAAAAAAAAAAATTTAAAGATTTTGACAGACATAATGTGCATTCTTTTAGGCTTAGAGGTAAGTATTAATAATATAGCTGAATAAATGTCTTCCTTTTATTTTGCTGTGATTTATATATAAAAGAGAAATTTTGTAGTGATGTTGTGTCTTCAGCCTGAACCTTTGATTTCCTAAATAAGAAACATAAGCATAATTCCAAAGACCTTTTCTGTTTCTTTTAAGATGTCATATATATATGTATTTGACTATAAATACAGGGTCTTAATGTCTAAAGAGGGAAACTAAAGATAGAGATTAACTGAAAAAAAATTCCTTTTTAAAAAGTGGGAGTTATTTTAGAATGTGAGTTGTTTCAAATATGAGTATCATCTGAACTGATTCACCAATGGGGTGATTTTGGGTATGTTGGGTTTGCACAGCATTCCAGTCTCCATCATTCTCCTCAAGCTTTGTTACGCACTGCAGGCTCGCTGAGGCTGATCCTCACTGCAGGTCCTCTATATAGATTCATTTTTAGACCTGCATATTATCTCTTTCTTTAAAAATATTGGTTTTGATGGTAAAACAGTGCTCTCTTCCTGATCCTCACAGCCTGAAGCAGGCAAGCCTTCATCAACAAGCTCTGTTAAATCCAGGGTCTTCCTACTTTTAAGAACTGTACAGCTGAGGAGATACATCCTTGTGTGCGCTCTTTGGAGATGCACTAATTACTTCAGTCCGGAAATACTGGGAATAATATATGGCAAACATCCCTGCATATTGCACAGTGGTTTCACAATATAGGGAGACACAAATGAAGCAGAAAACAAACATGCTAAGAACCACCTCCAGGGATTTCTTGAAAGAAAAGGCACTGATAGCCAACAGAGGGTGTTTCAGCCTGTTAATGAGCAGATGTAGCTGGCAATCTCTCATAACTTGCTCTTAAAATAAATCATTATATAAGTAGAGCTTAATTTCTGATCTACCTTTGGTGAGTTGGCTGTGAAATATGCTCCAAAGAAAGCAGTCCATGCTGCACCATTCATTAAACTCCTTTAATGGTTATTTATGTGCGTGTCACAAACGTGTGGTGCTGGGGAGAAGGGAACACGTGAACAGCTGTAAACGCAAAACTGCATTTTGGAAGTTGTGTTATTCGTTCCTGCTCATTACCTTCAGGCATATACATTGTCTGGATGCCCATTCTTGAGGACTTGATATAAGAAATAGCAAGTGACATTTTTTTGGCAATGCCTTGAGATTATTTTCTTCACATGAATTAAAAAACTGCTCTTGATTTTGTCAAGTACTTGCCAGAACTATTGGAATTTCCTCACAGTATGAGTCAAAGATTTAATTATTGAAGTTCAAATTGTGCTGTATTTTATTTAATCTCTTTTTATATCTGGGGACCTCAGAAGATCCAGGCAATGTGAAAACATTTGTCTAAGTCTTAATCTTTTTATTTGATCCACATGCTTCATATGAAAGTAGCTCAAGGACTTTCAAGAAGAACAAAAACCCACAATGAACCATTTCAACAGTCAGGTTAAAAAATATCTGAATTTGATGTTGAGAAATCAAAAATCAATATACTTATATGTAGGACTTCACTGATTTATATTCCTCTTTAACTCGTCAGCCACGTTGATACAATTTTTAAAATATTACCTATCTGAGTGTGTACTTCCTCTGATTTGGTTTCCTACTTTACGTTTTACCAAGACCGCTGGTTGCTTTCTCATCCAGAAAAGAGTTTGATAGCAGGAGGTGTGTGAGCAGAGATTATTTGTTGTTGTTAAAATGCACTTCCCCCCTGGATGCAGAGTCTCAGCAGTATGGAAGGCACTGATGACTCCTTGGAACGCCTGCAGGAACGTGGAGCAGTCCCAGATGTGGACAAAGCCCAAGTGCAGCTGTCCCAGGCTTTATCTGCAGCTGGCTCCTGGAGAATATTGTTACAGTGGTTTGGTTGGGTTTTTTTTTCCCCCTGTCATTTATTAACTCATCTTTTAGATGGAATATTATTTCCCCTCAACAGAGCAAGTTCCACCCAAAGACCATTGTGCTTCCCCAACACTCAGTACTGACTCCTCACCTCTCCACTTGGAGGAAGGTGCCAGGCAGGGGTCGCAAAGGTGATGTGGCAGGATTTTCGGAGATTTCTAGTACAGCGGCTCACCTGAGATGCACTGCAGCGAGCCTGGAGCTTGGCAGGAATGTGGAAAACAGATGCAGGATGTTCGAAGTGGGAGCCACAGTTCTTCAACCACTTAAGGAATTATGTGCAAAAATGTGTTTCTCAGCTTCCTCTGCCTGCTGACAGACATATTTACCTAAGATCTCAGTGACTTTTAATCCATGAAGCTTGAAGTAGAGTGTAAAGATTTTCCTTTTATTCTTTTTTTTTGGCCTGAAGAGAGGCTACTTGTGAAATTGCATTGCAGAAGGCTGTCAGTATCAATTCACTGTAGCTTTAATTCATTTGTGACCAAAACAAATTAATAATTTGGATGGTCATTAGAAAAAAAAAATACTCCATGACACCACAAAGGAAGTGGTGACATGAATTGTGTAATGCTCCTACTTGTGCAAGACGGAAGACAGATTTAGGGAAATTGTGAAGGTCTCAGGAGATATTAATCAGAAAAATATCAAAAACACTCAACAAACATCAGGAAAACCAGCATATTCTCAAGAACACACTATGTTTCACACACACTGGCAATACTTAACTTTTATGATTGTATTCTTAAATTCCAGTCAGGCTTCAAAAAATGGGATAGGTCAGAAATATTAAATACTCTGAAAACAAAAATAGCATCTTACTAATTTGGGCTTCTGATTCCTCAAGGAAGGAAGGAACCCCAGAGATCCGTGGCTTAGAAAAGCTGTTCCCAAGAGCACCTGAAATTTTTAACAGGCAAGAAGAGACACATTGTCACATCCAGGGAAACCCAGACTCAGCAGAGCCCTGGTACAAGGCAGCACATGGGCTGTGCCACCTGCATGGAAGGTCCTGAGCACCACCAAGGAACAGCCTTGGGTTGTGTGCACATGGACAGGGGAGAAGGGCAGAGTGCTGGAGTTTTATTTCATATCCTCTCCAGGCAACTGTGAGAAAATAAAGGCCTATTTGTAGCTTCAGGCGAAGGGGAGCAGGATTTTGATAATTCTGAATCATAGATGATTCAGAGTTTAAGGCTTATATTTACCCATAGTGTTAAGGTCTAATATTCATGTGGTTTTGTAGTGATTAAAGGGGTGTACCAACACATGCAAGCACACAAGCTTATATAGGCAAATTACTGCACTCCACAACTGCAGCTGCAATTACAGGATCTTACACCTACACAGTGCTGCCCAGCAGTGAAGGAGTGTCCAAATATGAATCAATCTGTTTCTGTGCAAGGGCATTGCTCTCATACTGTGCTCTTTTGCAAACTGATGTATATTGGCACATGAAATGCACAGGCACGTGCAGTAAGAGAGTAAGAGGAAATTCCCTGATACTTTTGCATCTAAAATGGATGAATTCTCCATCACTGTTTTTCTCCGTAAAATGCTCTGACATAAAGGCTGGATGGTTTGTGCATAGCAGCACAAATGCCATTATCATGTTGTTGAGGTAAAGGGCACAAGTGTTGGTCATAGCAATGCAGAAGAGAAGAACAGTTTCTTACAGCAAAACCAAATCTTGAAGCAATTTAAGTGAAAAATCCTTGTACTGTCCAGGGAGGGAGGGACTCTCACAAAATCTGAGAACTGATCCCAAAGATCAGCATAGAGGGAAAAACGTGATGGGAGAGACAATAAATCAGCACAAAAGAGAAAACCACCCTGGAAAAAAATGCAGGTAGAGCAGAGGAGAAACATGAAAAGTAAATTGAGTCCTTTGTTTCACACTTAGCAAACCCTCAGTGGGGATTGGAGCATCAGTGTCAGCTTGAAGTTAAAAAACCCAACAACCATAAGTCACTCAGGTCAGAAACCACCTGAGCACAGCTTCAACCCTCTTCTGCCAACACATGTCATTGCTTTTATCTGGACTGCTACAGCCTCTTCTTTTCTGGCCTTTCAGGACCCTTTATGGTCCATACCAAATGCCAATACCAATACCTTTTGATATTTTCCTGTGTCAGACCCCTCTTGTCCCCATTTTCACTGGGGGGGATATTCTGATAATTCCTTTTGCATCTACTCATATCTACTGCCCTGCTCCAGATTTCCCTATTAAGCTTCTACTTATGTATGATCCCTGTCACTACATTTACCTTTCTCTTTCCTTTGCCTTTTCAGGGTCTTGTGATCCTTCAGCACATCTTTTTCACAAAATGCATGTGTAGTGTCCTCCTCTTCACTCAGTCCTTGTGCTAGACTTAATGCAACTTTCCTTCAGTCCGTTGTTTTTTGGGAGCCTCTTGACAAAGCACTTTATCTCCCTTTACTTCAAATTTCCCGACTGTGAAATGGCGATAAAATTGTTGACTTCCTTTGTGAAATGTTTTGAAATCTCCTGGTGAAGCTCTGCATAACAGGTGAATATTATTGCTATTTAAATCAATAGGCACTAAGAATAAGGTGAACTGTGGCTATGTCTTTAATGTAAGATCTCCTGTTTGATCTTCCTCTGTCCAGCTGAGACAAAGTGCGTGCGTGCTGTGTCTCAAGAGCAGACTGCAGCCTGAGCTCTGGCTCAAATTTATTTATAATACACAGTGTGTACATGATTTCAAGGTTATATCATTGGCTTGACAACCCAGGATCTTGCCTTGAGGAGGGATTGGAAGCTGCATTTGTGGCTCCCATCCTGCCTTGGGCATAGGGACACGTGGGAGAGCGAGGGCAGGTGCATGGACCTGGATCCCTGCCCTGATGGACAAATTGTTAAGTGCTTGATACTCTTCCTACATGTGCTGACTAAAACATATGGTGGTGGCTTGTCTTGAAACTTCCCCTCAAGAACCATTTGTCTCAATGTTGAGAATAAACATGAGCAATTCTCCCCAGAAGGTGAAGTTCAGAGGTGCTTCTTCTGAAAACAGAGGTTTAGAAAGAAAATGCCATGTCAGTTTTGCCTCTGGCATCTTGTGAGCATTTCCAGACCTCTTTTAACTTACTCTTTTGTGACACAAACAATACATGTAAGGACAAAGCTGGCATATTCTTATACTTCATTTACAATAAAGGTTGTATTGAAATTATTTCAGGGAGCTTTTTGGTTCTACATGAATTATGATTTGTAAGCTTTACTTAGCGGAGACTTCTTAAGCATTTACCTTGTCAAACTGTTATTGCCAATTTCCCAGTAATTTTATGTGTAAGAGAATAATGTGATATTTCATCAGGTATTGAAGTACAAGATATGTGAAAAGTATATGAAATACTTGAGTGAAAACCTGTGTTTTCATAAACAATGGCCAAGTTTTTCAGAACCCATTAATGCGAAGTGTTGCACATTGGTATGTGTGGGAATAGGTGTGGTTAGACAGTCTCTCCAGGTCATTTTTCCAGAACCAGATTCCAGTGCTTTACTAAGTGTTTAGCATTGTGACAGTCCCACATTGTAGAACCCTGTCTCCAACCTACCATTCTCCAAGGTAGCCTCTCCCTACCATTTGTCTCAAGGAAGTAACATGCAATTTTCTCTCTTTCTCTTCTGGTGTGTAGACAGGTGAATCTGCCTTAATCTCTGACCCTGCCCTTCTGCTTTCTCCAAGGGCAATGACTGTGTAGTTTCTTTAAAGCATGGTGTTCCCTTCCACAGAAGCCTCTTGGCAGCAGGCCATGACATCCATAGCTTGCTTTAGGGTTTCCCTTTAGTCAAACCATTCCCTGGACCTGAGGAAGGTGTTGTTGCTTTGGGAACCCTCCTGGAACCTCTCTCTCTGTCAACAAGCTGACCTCCATCCTCTCTTCCTATGAGATGTCCCTCTTAATTTGTGGGTCTTTGACCTCATACTCCTGCCTTTGACAAATCAAATTGTGGAATGGGGAATTGGATCCTTGACTGTGACTCGTTTGCCTGTCATCTTTCACGTATGCCCTGGACATCTGCTCTGTTCCATTCATCTTTACTCTTCTGCCACAGCATGGTCACACAGGGGATTGCCATCTCTACCATCCTTGGCTATTTCCCACTAAACAGTGTGTAAATAATATTTTATTCAGTAAAAATAATTAAAGCATCACTTATTTCTGCAAACAAGCACCTTACTTTATTGACAGTAGAGAGTTTTGTACCAAGATGATGGAATTTCCTAACTTTTTATACTCAATTGCTTCTTGGGAAAAGGAGAAAACTTACTCCGAAGTGGAGATAAGAAAAATCATTGTCTGAATTGATACCATCTTAAGTCTAAGGATGGTAACTGCATAGGCAGAGGTCTCCAGATTAATTTCTTGTACATCCAGTGGAGTTAATCTAGGAATGGCATTCTTTGGATCAGTGTGGTGTTGATGTTAAAAGACCACTGGGAAAGAAAAGAATTATTTTTATTAGTAGCAGGACTGAGCAGAGAAGTACCTGAGCAGAAGAGATAGAAATGTCTGTTTGCACTTGATAAGCAGTAAATCACTTTATTTGAAACATTTTCCATGCAATAAGTCACTATTGTCTTTGTAAGGTACTTCTGGTGTGTGTGGGCTCCAGTCTCACTGTGCTATACACTGTCCAAATATAAAATAGAGTAAAAGCCATCCTCAAATAGTTGAAAATCTAAGTGAAAGGCAAACATAAAGATAAAGCAAATAGATAAAAGGAAGAGCGGAAAACGTAGCGAGTACAAATGGTTTGAGTGAGCGAGCCTTAGCCCTGTGGCTGGTACTTCCAAGAAATGTAGAGATCCTGCTGGAATGGGGTTTTATGAATCATTTTGATAAAGCTGTTATCAAGGAATGAATCAAAAGAGTTCCTGTTAAGGAAGACATTATCTCTGCAGTCTATTAGAATACTTTCATTACTTGAAGACAGGAAATCTTGTAGCTACAATAGTAAATACAGTTTATGTGGATAATGCCACTTGAAAAAAAATAAAAATTATGTCAGTATTAAGAAGGAAGTTTTCCTGTGGATTAGGGACCTCTAAGAAGGTGAGAAATAAGGACTTGAGAAAAAGATTAGTAGTTCAGCAATGTAAGGACCCATACTGGAACTTGTGAAAGTTGTCTTGAAACGGAATAAATAGATTTGTTGTTGTTGTTGTTGTTGTTGTTGTTGTTGGCAAGGTGAAATCACACAGGGCTGGTTAGCTATAGGAGATACAGAGAATGCAGAGGGATCAAACAGGGATCAAGCATTCAGGAATAAATGACAGGTGAGCTTCAGCGTAGACAGCTGATGGTAACTGATGCTGAAGGGACAATTGGAACTAATCATACTGCCTGATAGATTCTAAATTAGCTGTAACAACTCCGAGAAAAACACTTGGTCATTGCAGGGAACAGGATAGAGAAGGCTGGGGTTCAATGCAGACTAGAATGAAATTGAGATGTTAGATTGTATTAGGACAAAACAAGTATCATTACAGGAATTTATAGTGCAGCTTTCCCCATATTAAAGTGTTCAATCTCAGCATTCTGTCTCAAAAGGCACATGAAATGATAGAAAACTTTCTAAAGAGAGCAACTAAACTGATGAAGAAATACAAAAAGCAACTCCCAGAGAAGTAAACATGAGGATATTTAAGACAGTGCTAAGGGGAAATTAATATGGGAAAACATAATAGATGAATGATAGCAAGGTGAGTCCCGTTTTGTCTGCATAAAATGATGTGAAAGGGATGCTTCAGTGAAGGGTAGGTAAAAGGCAGCAGGCTCAAAATAATGAGTAGAGCAAACTGGACACTGCTGAACTAACAGAGTGTTTTCATTCTTAACACTTGGCTGAGAGAAACATCCTGAGCTAAGATGTTCAGGGTTGGCTGCTGCTTTTACTGGTGTGTGGCCAAACTGGACTTTCTGGGGCTTTTGGCACCCCAGGGTGCAGCTGGGCCACTGAAGAGCTGCTCCAGGAATGGTTTTTGATCCTGTTTTTCAGGACCAGACTTTAAATTGTGCCTTGTCCATCTTCTGACTGCCTGACTGAGCCCTGAATATCCTTGTGAACGCAACGCTCCCTGTGCAGGTGATGCTGTCCAGCTTTCTGGCGTCCTGCATCCCGGAATTCAAACTACTGCTCCTTCCTGCCTTTCTAGCCTCAGGTCCTGAGGTGTTGTGTGACAGCTCCTGTCATGAGCATCTGAGCAGGTTAATTACCTTCATTGTGCAAAGCTTCATTATCACTGCCATCTGTCTAGTGAGTCCTTTACCTGGACAAGCTCTGATGCAAGCTCCCCCTGTAACGTGCCTTTGATATTGAGTGTAAACGTTAAAAACGGACAGATAGATGGCAATATAATGATCAGGATGTCTAGGATCTCACATTCACTCCCTCAAAAGTGTCATTGCTCCAATTGCACCACTGCAATAATTGCAATAATTTCACTTTTTAAGTCTGGGTATCTTTATTTAGCCTAAAAATGACAACTGATTTTTGGTAACTTGAGGGAGACTTGCTGTTCTCTGAAGTTCATTTAAAATAACTCTGGAAATTTTACCCTTTAATATAAATTTTAAAATAAATAATGATAGGAATATTTTTGTTATTTTTCTTACATTTTCGTGGGCAGAATCAGCGTGATTTACTGGAGGTTTGAAAAATAACATTGAGAAGACAAGGGCAGAAGACAGGATTGGAAGGGACTCCGAGAGATCCCTGAGCCCACTCAGGTCATTCCTGACTAATGTTTGTCTCATTTGTCCTTAAATACTCTTCTCTGCAATTTAAACATTTTAGCAGAGTAGGCCTTAAGAGTAACTTCTTGCAGAACTTCTCTGCTATTTGAAGACTGTTGGTGTGACTTCTTGAGTCTTGGCTGTTAAACAAACCCGGTTCTCTCCTCCTTTCCTCTCAGAAGGTGTTTTCAAGCTGTTGGTCATTCTTGCTGCTCTCAGCCTGTCCCGCTGACTTGTTTCTTTCTCCATGTTTGGTGAATTCAACTCCCCACGGTGCTCCAGCCTCAGGGAGGTGATTTCACATGTCCTGTGTGTGACAACTTCATCACACACAATGAATAGTGTAATTAGGTGTTCCCTGTGCCATATGAGCACAGCTGATGATTTCCACCTAAGTACAGTATACTGCTCTTGTTTTCCCTGGATTATATCTTATTTGTATCTTCAGTCTGCTTGCATAAGTTTTGTTTAGATAAGTTTTGAGTTTTAGTTCTGTCCTCCACAGTCCCTACCTATCCTTCCAGCTTGATATTATTGTTATGGGTTTAAAATCTTGGAATTTTTTCTTTCATCTACCAACCCTGCACCTCAGAGGAATCACCCTCTGTCTCCTCTTCAACCGTGGAACCTGGAAAGA
>JAWWEU010000163.1:5924906-6014189 GCA_035583155.1 Acropternis orthonyx | reverse complement strand
CTCTGTACCCTTGTACTTATTGTGATCTTTTTACTAAACTATAATTCTGACTTGTAATCTGTTTGTGAGTTAGACTCGTTCCTCCTGCTGGTTTACCTTTAAACCAGCACAATTATCTGCAAATTGAATTACTGTGTGTTTTATGCCACCACCATTCCAGTCATTCCCAAAATCGCTGAGTAGCACTGAGCTCAGCTTAGGCTCTTGCAGGGGCTTTGCTTTGCTCACCGCTCCGGTTGCTCTTGGCAGTTCCCCAGCAGTTCTGCAGACGTTTTTGTAGCACTTGTACAATAACTTCATCGAGATTGTGCCAGCTTAGCTCATTTTTGACAATATCACAAGAGATTGTGTAAAAAGCTTTCCTGAAGTTAATCTAAAACTAATCCTGAGCTCAGAAGCCTATTAACCTGTCCTAGAAACAAGTCAGGGTGACTTTTAGGGAGCCTGGTGTTTTATAGGTGGGGTTGGGTTTTTGCTTGTTTTCATAATTGCAGGGAGTCAGCCCAACCTCACACAGCCTGGGATTTCCTCAGACTGCCCTTTTGAGGTTGGCACTTTTTCTCTTATTAGACACTTAACCTGCCACTCTGACTTCAAAGGTAAATCACTAATAGATCTGGGTTTGAACCAAAACAGCACAAAACACTTCTGTTACCTGACGTGTTCCCCTGGACTAACTCTACTTATTGCTAACATACTTAAGAAGTATTTTCATGTTGCTGTTTCCTTGAATATTTATATTTGTACTTTAGCTTTTGTGTTTTGCCTCCATGTTTATGCAATCACATCAAGACATTAAATAGGATGTAACTGGCTTTTATTTCAAAGCCAAGCCATTTTTCACCTTTAATAATAGGACCTAATGGTCACTGCTGGCCTGTGATTTCCAAGCAGACTGTTCACAGTTCCCTGCATTGTGTGCCTTTGCATATTTTCCAGTCTATATACACTGGGTACTGACTCCATTAAAAAGACACTGGGTAAGCTCTTCACCTGCTGTGTTATTCCTGTACATTCCTTCATGTTCATGCTCAAAGAAATAACTCAGCTGTAAGAGACCTGATTTCCATTGGTTATAATACTTTCTGTTTCAGGTTGCCTTTTTTTTTTTTTTGGCTTTCTGATGAAGCAAATAGCTGGTGATAACTAGAGACAAAAGGGCAGTAAATAAAGCATATTTTGTTGCAGCAGTGATGATTAGACATGAGCTGTCAGCATGTTCCAGTGTTCTACAGTTAACTGTGCATTAAAAATAATAATAGGAATAATAACTTCTGTTATACAGCACAGAGTGTTTACAGCCCCTACCTAATGTTCTGTGGAAATAGAGCCCTGACCTGAGGCAGGTGACAGTCCCATAGCACACTGTGTGCCAGCTAAGGCTGGGAAAACGTCTGCAGGACTCCCAGAGGAGTGAACAGAGAGGGGAAATTTCCTCACAGCCAAAGCTGGAACAAACCCTGACTGGCTGGGGATGGAGGGACATCCTTTCTGGTCTGTGGGTTCTGTGGGTGAACATTTAGTGGCTGCATTCTGGCCCACAG
Source organism: Acropternis orthonyx (assembly GCA_035583155.1). Taxonomy (NCBI): domain Eukaryota; kingdom Metazoa; phylum Chordata; class Aves; order Passeriformes; family Rhinocryptidae; genus Acropternis; species Acropternis orthonyx. Next base: position 6,012,645 of record JAWWEU010000163.1, on the reverse strand, counting down.
GGGTGATTTCACACATGGCAGGCCTCGACAGCCAGAGAAGTTATCCACCCTCTATAGCACAAGAGTAAACTTCTTTAATATTCCTCTCTATTGGCATTTAACTTGCCTGTCTGCAGCAGAAATGGTGTGGCTTAAAAAAACAACTCAAAATGATGTTCCTTCAGTGACGTGGACCCTCCAAAAGGCCTGATTATGGCAAATTGTATCTGTCTGAGATGAATCTGTTTGTTTGCGCTCACTTCTGTTGTACTTTGGTGGCAATAATACTCATAAGCCATAATGGCTGATTTTTCTCTACAATCATTTGAATAGGAAGTTCGATGAGAAAGATGGTATTGCCCAGTGATCTGTGCATCATCATCATCATCATCTGTGCATCTAATCGTCGTTAGCTGTGGAGCTTATGGTCTGAGCTGTAATACCAAGAAAAGGAATGAGGAAATACAGCTGAGCTGGGACTAGCAGTTCTGAAAGATGGGGTCTGATTGGGAAAGCCCTGCCCTTGGGAATGATTGAACTCATTCTCCCTCAGAGCAGAAGCTGCTCCTGGTAGGGATATGGATGTCTCTGTGCTATAACTTGGACCAGGGCCATCCTTTCTCTTCTGAAAGGTCACCAAAGAGCCATTAAACAGCAGCTTTCAGCTTCATGTCAGAAGTAGTTTGCCAGTCACAAGGCAGCACTTCACAAAGTTTTAAATTCATCCTGTTACATCAAGAGCAATGTAATAAGCTCTGGTAGTCACCCAGGACACGAACTATGCTCTTGGATAACACTTAATGTATGCTTTGTCATCCCTGAAACTCCACAGTCTTGTTTTGTGCTATTATACTTAAGGAAGAATATGTACCTGGTGAATCACTCCTACTAAATCTGATTTACTTGTAGCAAAGCCTAAAACAAACAGCCCAACACATTCACAGAAGTAAGATGTACGGCTTTTTCCTCTGCTATTCCACACACAGGATAATGACAACGAAAATAACAGCAAAGGGTGCCAAGACACCTTGAGGAAAATGACTTGTTGTAATCGTGCCTGACCTCTATCTGTCGCCCGTCCTTTATGTGTGGTCTGAACAACAGTGGAACCAATGCACATTATTAAAAAACAAAACCAATTCTGTCGCTCCTGAATGATAGACAGGGCATGTATTTTTCAGATCTATTCTCTTGCCTCCTACCACCTTTCTCTTACTACCAAAAGAAGGGCAAAAGGAAACATTTATTTGTTTAAAAATGTCTGCCTTGCATTTCTCTTCTGATAACAAAAAAGGGAGAGTGTTCCTATACTATTATTTATCACTGTGCATTGTCTGCTAAGGCTATGTTTTCTATCATGGGATTCAAATTGCTTCTTGTGCCATCAGCATTTTCCTTTTTCACATTTCTTTCAAGGCAAAATAGAAAATCTATTTCTCTGCAGTAGCAACACTGATCTGGGAAAACTTTATTTAGGGTGAAAGGGAAAATAATGGAGTCAGAATAAGCATCTACACTGAAAATCTATTTTACAACATCGAACCCCAATGTACTCACAAGACAACATTGTATCTGTTTTAAATTAAGCTCAAGAAGATATAGAAACATAGTGTGTAATGACCACCAACCTGCCTATTTGCATTGCAGATTAAAAAGTCTGAAGATGTAGTAATGAGGAGCTGAAATGAAAAGACAGTGTGTTTATGGCAGACAGTATATTTATTTTGCAGAAAAGCCGTGTGAGGGCAGTGCCACTCTTGTAAGCGATAAAACTTGGAGTGCATTTAAAACTAAACAAACGCATTTCCGTTCAGGGTTATTGCACGGGAGAACACATAAACAAAAATTCAAAAATGGTTTCTTAATTCACACATACAGTTACATTTAATGACACTATGACTTCCAACATGAGGAAAACCAGCAGGGTCTGGCCCATAAAAATGATTCTTGTTTCCAGCCTGCCTGTTTTCTAAGGGCTGGCACTAAGATTTCCTTTACTGTCTTCTGCAGCAGCAGCTCTGATTTAAGGACATGCCGACTTCTGCCCTCCAGCTCCTCATCCCCTTCCACAGGATATTGTCAGCTGTGCCAACACAAGTGTTTGGCAAGCCAAATGTGGGGAAAAAAAAAATACACCCAGTACCCTGCGCTTCTTCCACAATGGCAACACAGAGGAGAAGATCCAGGGAGTTTAACCAGAGTTCCTCATCCAGAGATAAATAAAAGCAGTCATTAGGCAGTGACAGATACAGAAGCAGGGTCTGGTTTAAAGTGCCAGACCTCTCCTCTAGTACAGTAAATCTAGTGATACAGTGGTCAAAAAAAGAAAGGACTATTAAAGCTGATTATCTAGTTTAAAGAGCAGTATTAAGTTGTACATATTCTGGCATCTTCTGAATTTTAGTGAGCCTGTTAGCCCAAATGTAACATTTACAAAATTTAGCTATGACAGGAACTGACAGGTTTATGTCAGACAACTTTCAAGTTTTCCCCTTTTTACAGGTAGTAAGAAATTGCAAGAAATTCTGTCCACAGTGCAGGAGGAGAGAGGTACCATAAATTGCAGTGCAATTAGCTGCTTTTCCCTTCCTTCTCTGAACACCATGCTAATGGATACCACTCAAAGTGCTGGAGTCACAGGCGGCGGTACAGGCTCTGTTCTGAAATCATTTAACTATGTGCTTAACTTAAAGACATGAACACCATAAAAGCTGAAAATGCTGAGACCGCTCACACTTAATCTTTAGGCTGCGCTCAGTATTTTGCTGATCAGGGCTGGAGTACCGAGCCTTTACAGGGATGAATGCCAGTTAGGAGAGGCTTTAATGGAAAGTTCATTTTTCCTTTCACTTAAAATGCTGCCAACTATGTCCTTGCTGGCCCCTGCAGGAAGAACTGTATCTCGATAATGCTTCATTGTTGCTGCAGCAAATGAGCTGTAAAGTAAATGTTCTAATTAGTCTTTGACTCATTAGGTTGGGTGTAGCTTGTCCGGCAGAATTATAAGCTGCTGTGTAGAGATCCTTCTCTCCTACTGGGCACCATGATGGAATGAAACCAAAGTCCTTCTGCCTTTCATAGTTTCTTTTTGCTCTAAGACTGTTGTGACTCAACAGTCACTCCTTTGATGCCTGAGATCAAGGGGAGAATCCTTATTTTTGTTTTATTTCCAAACTCGCCCATTTTGGCGTGAGAAGAGAGGTTCGTATTCCAGAAATCACATTTAGCTTTAATCTTTGCCTTGAAGGTTTCAGGTGCAGTATATGCATTTGCTTCAGATGATCATTTATGCAGGTGAAAAACATTATTTTTGCCCTCTAGTACCTTTTTAAAAAATGTAATACATTTAATGGATGCGTCTTGATGTCCAGGGAGACTTTTAGGTGGGCCTCAAATGAATTAGTGCTGGTACTAGCAACAATATGTGTTGACATGACTGTGTGTCACCTCTAGAATCTCTACATCCGTTTCACAGAGGTCCTCCCTAGCTCTGAGTACCCCAGAGAGCTCTGAGATGGCATTAGAGAAACTGTGTTGAGGTGGCTTCCAAATACAGAAGAAAGAAGCAATAAATGTATAAAAAGTGAATCCTTGTGCAGGAGAGAATTGCAAATGGAGTTGGGGATGTCCAAGATCCTCAATGTGTGAATTATCTGAGGCCATTAGGAAGACAAATGCACTGTAGTAAATCAAGGAAGAAAGGAAATAGGGAAGCTTGAGCTGAAATTCGGGATGTTGGTAATTCCAGTTTGGTTCGGGTGTTTTGCAATTTGTCTTGTGGCATGAAAGTGCTTTGAGGCTCAAGTCTATTCTGGCAGCTCTTCCAATTAAAGATCTCATTGAAAGGAAAGTGAAAAAATACCCTCATCTATCATGTTGCCTGTAGACTTGGTTAATTCCCTCCAGAAGATTCTATAGGCACATGGACCTGACCTTCAGTGTCAGCTGTGAGTGTGCAGGATGGTTGAGGAACTCAGACTCGCATCTCACTAAGGAAGTGCCAGCAGAGTAAACAAACAGTCAGCAAAGCAGCACTGCCCTGCAGGAGTTCTTGGGCTGCTGTTTCACCTCATTTATTAACACGTTGGGTTTCCCCCGCGCTCTCCAGCAGAGCTGAGGGCCAGCAGTGACAGTGCAGAGTGCTCTGCTCCGCTCTGCTCTCGCCTGCCCCGAAGGCTCAGTTAGCTCAGGTGCAGTGCTGGTGCAGAACAACATTCAGAGGGGTCTGATGGCCTGGCACTGGCCTGGCATCAGGGTTGGCTTAATGGCAGCAATGGCCCGTCTGCCACCGCTGCTGTGGGTGGAGTCGAACTTCGCGCCAGGAGCGGCTCGTGGCTGCTGCTTTCCCGGAGCACCTGGTGGGTGTGTGATGAGCCTGTTAACATTTATTGTGGGAATATACATTTAGGGACCCTGTAAAACCGCCTGAATTGTTGCGTCTGTGCACTGGCTGCTCCTTGGTAGCACTGGTGGCGTTAGTTAAAGGGCTGTCTAAAGCGCGTGTGGTTAACTTGATGGACTACAACAGCCCCAAAGGTTTGTCACACCGGTGCAGGTGTTCAGCTGGAGCGTGGGGATAATTCCAGTGGCTAGGACAGGAGAATAGGAGGTTGGAAATGTCATGGAGTCTCTCACTGGTGTATTTTGCGTCTCTCTTAACCTCACTCCTCACCCTTCTTGCGGAAGTATTTGAAGAGAGAAGTAAATGTCAGTGAAGGCTTTTAGAATCTTGGGGTTTAGATGCCGCAGAAAAGCCAAGTATTTTACAAGCATTCAAAATCAGATGTCTCCATTTAGGAAATAACAGTTATTAATTCTTTCAGTCAAACTGCTCAAAGCTTTTATTCCTGTGTAAACTAGTAGTCTGCAACCTATTTAAGTTAAAAAAAACCCCAAACAGCAAAGGGACCAACAAACAGAGTCTTTTTAGGAGTTAATTATGGCAGCACCTAAACCTTGCCACCAAAATTGCACTTTTGCAGAAGAAAAATGACAGGTAAGTACTCTCTTTAAAGAGATATTGGCTAACTCCATTTAAAAAAAAAAAAAAAAGTAGATTAAGTTTGGAGTGAAAGCTTCATCCCTTTCCAAATTCAGCTCCTTCCCATGGAGTTCCTGAATCCGCAGCATCTTAGAAAAAGTTTAGAAGGGACCTGTGAGGGCCAGCTGGTCCAGCCTCCCCCACTCAGGGCTGACATCACACCGAGGATTGCTCCGGATTTTGTCCTGTCAGGCTCTGAAAATCTTCAAGGACTCAAATATCTTTAAAAGTAAAAAAAAGTAAATGTATTTTGGAGTCATAGGTTTGAAAGTTTAGGCTTTAGAAATCAGTGAGCAACTGTCGATTGAAGGAAACAAGAAAACAGGGATGGCCTTTCTCTGTCCTTTCTCTCCAGCTGCAAGCAGTTTCTATCCCTCTGTAAATATTTTCTGAATAGCTGTCTTTTAGTACCTAAGCAGTAAAAAAAATTAAAAAAAAAAATTAGAGCAACTTTTGTCTCTCTTACGTTTCATTTCCAAGCTACATTTTAAAGCACAGCACCTTTTTATGACTGCTATAGATAAATTTTGAAGTCTGGGTAAAGAATAGAAACACAGACAGAGCTTTTATTGTAGAGCTGCTAAGGATGCTGCTGTAGTAAATAAAGGACTGTTAATATTTTAAGAATGGCATCCCTGAAGTATCTTATATGATATTTCTTCTCAACTGCCTTTCTTTAGCTGGGAAAAGGAAAAGTAGTTCTTATAAACACATGTGCCTCTCCCTCATGGATTATGTATGCAATTTTGTCAGGAGACAATTAAATTTAATTATATGAATTTTATATCTCTAAAATAAATACTTAATTTTTATACTAAATATAAATTAAATGTCTCTGAACTGGAGTTAATTTGACTATTCAGGTTTTTTTTTAAGTGGACCTTTACTGCCTTAGAACGATGGTTATAATTATAACATAATGCCCCCAAAAGACACAAATGTGCTTAGAGTTGTTTATTCCAAAGAGAAATCTTTTATTTACAAAGCTTGGCTTGTGCACGTGGGTGGATAATGAAATTATTTATCAAATCATTTAAAATAATTAATGAGAAGGTTGTAAATGGTTCGCAAAGAATTCAGACAAAAAGGATTGCGTTAATCAAGTAAATAATTCACTGTGAACCATTTGTCCATCTCAATTCTGGCCAATTTCTTCCAACATCAGGACAATGCAAGAAGAGATATTTGTGGTACACACAGATTGCTTTCACTTTGCTCCAGCACCAGCACTCCCTCCCTGACACGGAGTATTTCCCAGAATTGCCTGTAATTTCCCTAAATTGTTACATATTCATATTGTGCTAAATGGACTTTGGTCATGGGGAAAAGCAGCTGAGTGAAACGAGGTCGCTTCACAACTGTAAGATAAAAAGTGACTTAGAGTAATTGAAGGAGTAGTAAATACATATAATATGTTTTTAAAGTGGTTTTGAAGCAAGGAACATTTTAATGAACTACGGAGCACAATAAACGAGTTTTTAAGGAGAATTAGGGGACAGAGATGGATGGGGCCGGGCGGGGGAAAGAAGGAAATGGAGCTGAGGAAACAAAATGGATCAGGAATGAGCAAAATTCTTCTGCCATCCTGTGAGAAGGAAGAGAGCAGACCTCATGGGTGCCAGTTCCATCAGTGTTTTGGGAAAGGCACTATCTCCTGGCTAGGAAAGGTAGGCCTTTATCAGCCACTGATATTTCAAGCATAACATGGGCGGAAAAAAATGTGTAAGGTGAACTCAGGTTGTATTTTCCCTCCTCTCTTCACTTGGTAAGTGCAGGCACAAAAACTTCACTGCTAAAAGATGCATTTATCTATTCACTGATTTCCTGTGTTGCCTACCAAGAGGCAACGTACAGTCATATTTGGCAATTTACTTCATCATGAGACATGCAGGGATCTGTTTTCTCCCATAGAATATTTGATGTTATATGAACCTCTACTCTACTCATGATTTTTCACCACAGCTGCCCACAAAATAGGTGTTTTCCTTTATGAAAAGTCTGAGTCCAAACCTGGAAAACATGTATCGAAATCCCTGGTGTGAGGCAGGACTGAGCCAGCCGCTCTGAGGAGCTCCTGGGTGGGGCACTTTGGACAAAGGTATTTCAGTTTTCAAAAGGAGGGGATTTTTGTTGTTTGTTTGTTTGTACTTTTTCCTTCTTCCTTTCGGGAAACAGTGGCCTTTTCCCAGAAAACAAACACCACTTGTAACTTTTGTAAAACGGTGCTGTGATTTTTTATTCACCTCTTTAAATTTTCACCTGCAACTCCATAAACGTTAATTCTGCTCCAGAAATAGAGCTGAGAGTGACACTTTGCCTCCCTTGTGAGACCTGTAAAATGTACAGACTAAAAAGGTTTCTACATTTGCAATAACCAGGTAGCTGAGCAAACCCTTCCTTAAATTTTGTTCTGTATAAATAAGCCACCCAGTAAATGTTTTGGCTTTGAACACCTTGGTTGTTTAGCATGCAGGATTTTAGACATGTCAGCTCTGGTTGTTTGATTTATACCTTTGACCTATCTCTAATTATTTTAACCTTATAATTTGCATAAATCCAATCTCTGCTGTCAGACTTGGAAGACAACAGAAATCCCCTTATGCATTGTGATTCACTGAAGAAATTAGAGGTGTGATACTGGGTGGGATTTTTCACTTGACCCTTTATAACTTCTTCGAACTTTGAAGCACTCCGGCGATTTTTTCAGCTGTTCAAAGTGAAAGGTGCAGAGAACAGATTACTCATGTTATCGGAAACATTTTTGCCTCCTCCTGGCCAGAGGGACTGATGTCTGCCTGCAGCATCTGTGCTGTACCTGGGCTGGGGCTCCACCAGCTTCGGGTCAGAGGTACTGCTTTGCTTTATTATATCAGCTGTAGAACTTAGGAGCTTGAAGCTGAATTCCAGACACTCATCAGGCCACAGGGAATGCAGTTCTGGTTCAAGCCCACCTTGAGCTGTGAGGATACTGCCAGCCTGCCATTGCCACTGAGCACTGTATGCACTGCGGGAATCCCTCCAAGGGGTTTCCTGGCTTTTCTCAGCTCCCTGCATCCAGAGAGAGCATCTTTTCCTGCCTGGTGGTGGGAAGACAGGCCATGCTTTTTGTGAGATGGCAGCTTTAAACTTCCAAAAGTTATTCTTGTGGAAGAAAGTGTTTTGAGAACAGAAACGGTGGCCTTATCAGGCACGGTTCCGTCCGGAAAGACTGAAAAGTTTATTTAGCTGGCATTTTGCTGGTGTTGTACCTCGGCGCAGGAGGGTGGTTGGCACTTCCTTGCCTCACACCCCCTGGTGACAGGACTTTGTACGGTAAAGGACGTGGAGCTGCTCTGATGTTGCAATAATGAAGGCCATTACTATCTATTAGCTCAGATGGATTAAAAGGTTAAACCACTTTCTGGTGAAAATTAATTACCCCGAGAATTCAGTTAGAAGTGTTCTTTGATGTCTGGCATTTGCATGTCTGTGATGAGGAATAGGTCACCTGCTATGTGCACAAACTCCCAAGGCTTACTAGCAGAGGAGGAGCAAAGTTCCCTGCTAATCTACTTCTCCTGCTTAAGGATGAGTTTCCTCAGGATGTGGAGGGAGTCACACCTCACTGATGGGATTATCTGCAGGCTGACTCACTCTGGGCAGGAATTAGAAGCACCTTCGTGGCTTTGTTTAGTAATTGCCTCGCTGTCCTGAGCTGGAACAAGGAGTTCTGTGTCCTCTTTCATTCTGCTCTTGTGGCGATGCTGAGGAGCAAACTGATATTACAGGGTGGAAATGCCATGTATTTGATAGTACTGTGGCCCCTAAGGCATTCACTGGCCTGGCCACGGGCTACGTGACCCTTCCACACCCTGAGGTGTGATTGCCTATTGATGCTGACTGCTCACCACCCACAGCTCACACAAAGGACTTTTCTGTGTCAGTGCCAGAGAGCTCATCACTTGGTAACTGGGCACTTAGCAGGGTTTTTTAAGTCCTTCCCTGCCTTGCTCTGTGCCTCTGTTTCAAGGGACACTGTGACATGTTGTTGGCAGAGTGTGTCTAGCACAATTTGGGACTGACCCAAGATTTAGTAGTATCTTTATACGGGCATATTCCTTTATGGAAAGAGGAGAAAAAACTAGATCATGATGACCTGTAAAAAGAAAAGCTTTGGTTTCAGAGCAGCCTCAAAGATGTTAAAAATCTCCAGTGCAAACCTCTACAGACTGCTCACTTTCTCTACAGCCTCTGGTGGCTTCAGCGTGACCGTCGTGGTCACAACTTTCAACCTCTCCACAGTATCAAAATATGGTTAATAGTTTTCTCCCGCCTACTTTTTAATTGTCTAGAGAAGCCTGAATCTCGAACTTTTTATCTGCTCTGCTGTCGGGCCTTGTATGGAATATGTTGTCTTCATTTATTTGGGAAACAGAATCTGATAAATCTGTCATATCTTTAAATATTTCACTCTGAAAAATCACTGCCTGGACCAGCTCATCAGGCATCACATTTGGTGCCACTTTCAGACTATACCCGAGATGTCATCAGAACTCACATCACTATCCCATGCAGTCCACTATATGTTTTAAATAATGCACTTAAAAGTAAATTGGAAGATTTAAAAATCATAGAATTATTTAGGTTGGAAAATATCTTTAGTATCAAATCCAACTCTGTAGATCAAGTTCAACCATGAATGGATAAATTAGTCTTTTCAGTTTTGAGCAGCAAGAGGGACTCCTCAGTGTTGGAGTAATTCTTATGATGGACCTGCAGCTGTGTTTAATCTTAGTCCACTGTTGTTGAAAAGATTGTTGATTCCACACGGGGCAATTAAGAGCTCAGTGCTGCTCCTTCCTAGAGAGAGTCTTGCCTTTCAAACAGGAGCAGAGCACCCAGTGGGCTCTGTGCCTGCAGCACTTTGCACAACTCTGCTTCTGACCTTTCTGTAAAGGAAGTAGCCATTCCACACCACTGAAACCACATGCACAGAGCAGCTTCAAATTAGAGACCTCTCGGACCAGTGAAGCCAGAACAAAGTACAAGCAACAAAGAGGAAGGTGATTATGCAAAGCAAGAGTTACCTTCTCAAAGGAACAAGCCTCGAGCGTTTCCCTTTGTAACTCTGAGGAGAAATGTCAAGATTTGCGAGCAATTTGGATCTGCTAAATCCAGAGCTTTCCACCATCCTATACAGGCTGTAATTAACTAATTATCTCCATTCTCTCCGTTGTCTTCCACTGTACAGGAAGCCTGACCGGGAGTGAGCTTTTCTTAGCTGACCTGATGATTAAGCTTTGAAGATACAACTTTGGAAAAGTTGTACTAAACTTAGTTTAGTAAGTGCTGTGCACTTCCTTTAGTAAGTGCCCACTTGCTGAAGTGCACAGCATTAGAATAAAGACTATAATCCATTACCCATGAGTTGTAAATCAGCTCTTACCACTCTCTCCCTTTGGTAAAGGGCTCTGGCTTCACGCAGCCATTTCATTTCTAGGTCCTCTCTCTGTAGCTGTAACAAAACCAAGTGCAGTGCTACTGTGATGAGCTGAGCCTTATAAATTGAGTATATTTGGACTAGTGTTGCTTAGCATCTCTGCTTACTGCACAACTAATGAAAAGAGTTTAGGCTTAAATTCATCCCTAGAGTAATTCCAATAAGGAGAATGGAGCCAGCATGCATATACTGCTAAGTGGGGTTTTATTCCTACTCCCTATTATTCGAGTCTAGGATGCCTCTGCAGAAAAGGGAAATAAAAGCGGCCGTGGAAGAAATGAGAATGAATGGACATCTGGTGACTTTGTAGCTCCGCTTGTGCTGTGGTAGAGCAGTGCAATGTGCTGAAAAGTGAGAAGTATATCAGGAGGATTCCGGCTTTTATCTGAAGAATATCTCTTATCCATAAAGATCCTGAAGAGCTTTGCACTCGTGGAAGTGTGAATAACACTGTTAAGTCCTTCTCGTCAGAGAGGTGAAAAGGCAGTCATTGGACTGGGAAAGGGTAATTGACTGATGGCTTCTGTGACCCTGCAATTCAGAGAGGGAAGGACCTTGTCAGTCAGACAAAAAATTACTGCTCAGGAAGGCGCCCAGAAGTTCAGCCATACAGCTCCAATTATTAGTTAGGTCTGTGCATTTTAACCCTCCACGCAATGCTTTAAAAACGCAGGGAGACACAAAGTTAGCAGCAGTTGGAAGACTTTTATGCCTTTCATGAGACACAGCCTACCTGTTAGTGTCCTCGCTTTAAAAGCACGGTTAGGGAGCAGCGGGAGGGAAGGGAAAGGAAGGTGCTGAAACCCAGGGAGCCTCCGGGAATTCTGCTTCCTGCAGTACCGACGGTGCTCCGCGGAGGCACCTTCAGGCAGGGGGGTGGTGTGTGCCTGGGAAGGTCACTGCTCCACATTCTGGTTTCACGCTGAAATGTAAAAGGAGTTGCTCAGGTCTCACAGTGGCTGAGAGCAGATTTTGGCACTGCCTCCCTTTTGTAGCCCTCCCTATCATAAGATGAAAGCTTTGCAGTCCTGCAGAGTTTGAATGACCTTTGCGTCTCAAGGTTGGGCAGATTTTCTTGTCTGAACTTCTAAGGGTTTCCCTGCTGCGAATCTTATGTATAGAAATAGAAATTTTTTCCTGGCATGTAAATGCACGTGCCCCAAATCAAAGTCTGCATTTGACTTTTAGGAGACATCAGGAGCGATCCTTTTTGTTCTCGTTCTACTGTGTGGAAGCTCTGAATACATTGGCTTGTGGGTTTTGCCCAAGGAAGATCTCAGAAGACTCCTGTGGAGTTTTGTTATTGTCATCAAATGGATTTAAAAGAAAGAAAACAACTTGTTGTGTTTTCAGGCAAAACTAGCACATTTTATTTTTGCTCCTTGAAGGCTGTTCAGAAGGGAGCATGTACTGTTCCAACTGACTGGAACTTTCCTGATGTGTCTCATCACTTTCTGATTTAACATTTAAGTATTTGGAAAAGTTGCTTAAAGCATCGAGGTACCTCTGTTTTTTTTTTTTTTTTTCCCGTTTGAAAGGGAATTTCATTTCTTTAAAGTGTCAGCAGATATTTAGAGTACAGCCTTCCTATAAGGAGAACCAATCCCTGTTATGTGTGACTTATCTGTGGGATGTTGCTTCATTTGTCTTTGGCTAAGCAAAAAGGTAGGAGGGAGCCTGCGGTGGTGTGAGCAGAGACAGGTTGCCCTGGTGAAAGGTTTGTTGCTGCCATGCTCTTCCTAAGGATGAGCAGTGGGGCTGGGGAAAGGAAAGCTGGGTTACAACACAGTTGAATCAATTGAGGGCAATTTGAATCTGAATTCTTTCTGATTATTTGGCCTCAACCACTCGTGACCGGCTGTGAGCATAACTGTAGAAACATGTCCATCTGTGCTGTGGAAGCGAGCATTTACTGTGACATGGATATGTGTTACACAATGTCTTCTTCTGTGCTCTAAGGCAGATTTTTTGGTTGTTTCTAGAGGTCAGATAAAGGCTCTGATCTGTGACTGAGCACATCAAGCCAGCAAACCTCTCTTTTGATTGATTTTTGATATTTACAAATGCTGTGGGATTGCAGATGTGTATTATGAACTGTGTCCTATGGTTTTGTCTGGAAAAACCTGAACACAAGTACTGTGTAATAAGCAAGGCATTAACTTAAACAGATTTATAACAGAGTGAAAGACCCCACCATAATACAAAGTTAGGATATAACAAAATAGTCTTGCATCACTTGTCTCAGTCTCACAATTAGCAGCTCATCATTTCTTGACCTTGCACAGAGCCTGTAGGAGACAGTTCCTGTGGTGCTGCGGTGGCCTGACCGTGGCTGGGTGCCAGGAGCCCACCAAAGCTGCTCCATCACTGCCCTCCTCAGCTGGGCAACGGGAGAGAACATAACCAAAGGCTCCTGGGGAGAGATCATTCCATTACTGTCACGGGCAAAACACTTGACCTGAGGAAATTAGTTTGATTTACTGCCAATCAAATCAGAGCTGGATAATGAGAAATAAAACCAAATCTTAAAAACACCTTCCCCTCACTCCTCCCTTATTCCTGGCTCCACTTCTCTCATGATTTTCTCCAACTTCTCCCCCCTCCAGCAGCGCAGGGGGATGGGGATGGGGGCTGTGGTGAGTTCATCTCACGTTGTCTCTGCTGCTCCTGCCTCCTCAGGTGGAGGATTCCTCACACTCTTCCCCTGCTCCAGTGTAGGTCCCCCACGGAGTCACAAGTCCTGCCAGCAAACCTGCTCCAGCATGGGCTCCTCTCTCCACAGGGTCACAAGTTTCTTCCAGAAGCCTGCTCCTGCATGGTCTTCCCATGGAGTCACAGCCTCCTCAGGCACCCACCCGCTCCAGTGTGGGCTCCTCCCCAGGCTGCAGGTGGATCTCTGCACCCCCACGGTCCTCCCTGGGCTGCAGGGGCACAGCTGCCTCTCCCATGGGCTGCCCTGCTGGCTGCAGGGGAACCTCTGCTCCGGCACCAGGAGCACCTCCTGCCCCTCTTCCACTGGCCTTGGTGTCTCTGCAGAGTTGTTGCTCTCACAAATCCTCGCTCCTCTCTCCAGCTCAGTTGCTCTTGGGCAACTATTTCCCCCCTTCTTAAGCACATTATCCCAGCGGTTCCCCCACTGTGGCTGATGGGCTTGGCCTTGGCCAGCAGTGGGTCTGCCCTGGAGCCGGCTGGCATTGGGCATTGGCGCTGCAGGACGTGGGGGAAACTTCTGGCAGCTTCTCACAGAAGCCACCCCTGTAGCCTCCCTCCCCCCTCCCCAAACCCTTGCTATGCAAACCCAATACTTGTGCAAATAGGTCGAGACTCAGTCTGGCATCATTGCTATTGATTTGTATAGGCCTGACATTCCAAGGAGCTGATGAGCACAGAGATAATACCTGGTGCTGTTCCGTGTATAAAATATATGTCTCCTTTTCTCCTGAAGCAGAGCTGAATAAAGACTGTTTATTTTTCACAGTCCGTAAATGAGGAACACAGTGATTGACTGTAGCTATGAGGTGTACATATCCTATCGAAACAAATTATGGGGAAAGAGTTGTATAATTCACTCACTGATGTGAGCTAAGTTCATCTAACACTGTCTCAATAACTGACTGATACTGCTGTTTAGGAGATGTGACATTTAAAAGTTTAATCATGATCCTGCAGCATTCACTGGCTCATTCTAAATTGTGGAATAAGAAATGGGGCATTTGGCATGCTTTCAGGCACGCTGCTATCTGCTGCAAGGCACTCAGTAATATTTCTAAATGCATGGATCAACCTTTTCATCTATTGATCTCAAAATGTTTTACTGAGTTAAGGAAGAATCATCACCCTTCCTATTTAAAAAAAAAAATAAAAAGAAAAGAGAGAGATGGGATTGAAGAACTCTTATAAAATCTATTTCTTCTGGCCATATGTCCAGCAGGAGAGCAGTGTGCAGCAGTTCTGTGGTTTAGGAGACTCTGTCAGGGTCTGGGCTGGGAGACTCCTATCTGCTTACACTGACACTTTAATCCCATCCAAAATACCAGCTCTGTCTTGACAGTGTTTTTGGTGGTTGCACAGAAGAGGACAATGTGCCAGACGTGTCTCTTTCTCCCTGTTTTCAGATTGTGGATTTGTTTGGGAATTTGAACAGTAAATCACAGGTGAAAAAAAAAAAGAAAAAGTAAAATATACGATGACATTGAATTTGGCCCTATTGCAGGTATCAAACAACAATCCTGAACTGGTGGAGAACGGTTTTAAAGTATGGAAATGTCAATGCTGCTATGCATGTGGCTTAAATTACTTTTCCCAATGAAGAAGAAACATGGAAATGTGTTAAAATCTTTTCTCTGTCTTCAATGAGCTGACATAAATTTGAACTCACAGTTTTAATTGGTCATTTGGGTTTTTTTTCCCCTCAATCTATTAATAAAATGCTACTGCTGTGGATAATTGAAAATACACTCATGCACTTTTGACTTTAACCTGAGACATTACGGGGACTATTTTACATGGGCAAAAGGGCATGGCCTATTGGGAGGGATTGCTTTTGCTGAATTATCTGGGAGATTCTGAAAATCTGATTGTAGGTGATTCAGACTCAGTTTAATCTTCTTTTAAGAACAATGCAAAATAACCCCCTACCCCACATATACAGAAGAATAAATGCAAATATCCTTTGGACCCTGACTCAATGTTTCTCTGAGTGAAACAGGAGTGTTGGTATTAAATGTGATGTTGTATTTCCTTAGTTTGGTCTTGATCTTGGCCTGTCCCAAGTGGTTTCCTGGCGTTAAATGGTGAGTGCTCTTCCCTCCCTTCAATTCTGGTGCAAAACTGGGATGTTCACCTAGTGGAGTTTCCATGGTACAGGTTTAGTGGGGGAACAACGGGAAGCAGAAGGACAGAAGGCAAAAAGATCAAGGTGTTGAGGGGCTCTAAACCAAACCTTCAAACCAAGTGTTTATCACTTGCTGCTCACAATGTGTTGGTAGTGATTGCACGTGGTTACCTGCCACAGTCATGGTATGTCACGCGAAGGGAGGAAGGATCTCCCTTTTTACACAGATGAGGAACTGAGTGGAAATGCGGGCATTAAAGAGAGCCTACGGATGAACCAGGAGCTGAACCAGGTTCAGGGAAAAGGAGCCTTTATTCAGTGCTTTCTGAAAACACTCTCCTCCCTCCTTTTACTTGTGCTTCTCAGCTCTTTCCAGCTGGATGCTTAACCTGCTTTTCTGTTCCTGTATAATTTACCCTTCTACTATTTTCCAGAAATCAAAACCTTTGCCAGTACTGGTAGCCCATGAACTGCACCTTTGCAGTGCAGCCTGTTTGTCAAGGAGCTGACTCCTGAGGGGAGTGCAAGGTGCCTTCTCAAGGTGATAAACCCAGAACTCATCAAAAAGAGTGGGAAAAGGTAGATTCAGTCAGGAGAATTTGTCTACTGGGCTCTTGTAAACTGGCATGATAAAGCCATATGTATGGAAAGCTTAATCCCATTTATTATGCAGAGATTAAAAGTGACTTTAGCTTCCATGTCAGAGAAATGATGGATGAAAACTTCTTATTTATGCATTTGCTCAGTGAACTCTATTAAGGTGCAAGTCTAGGTAGAATTTAGTATGCTAATTTCTGAGCAACTCCATTACACAGGTGAATCAAACAAAATCTCTTTCCTTAGTAGACCCTGCAATGTTTCTTAATGAAAACAATGTTCAGTACTCTAAACTACAGTCTGTGCATATGTAGAGAATTGATTATTTAAGAGGAAAATTGTTCACTCGTGTTTGCCTGTCTGGGCCCAGCAGAACTCCCACTCACCTAACATTTGGTTTCTCTGAGCCCTGTTAACTTGTCCAGCACTCATATTCTAATGGCAGTTACAGCCAGGAAAGTTTTATGTCCCCTTTAATACCCACGTTTCCATCAGCACTTCTTTTCTCACCCTGTTACCTGCTGTCTCCATGTGTGAAAAGGTGCAATTCAGCAAAAGCTGTTATTTCTGCCATTGGTGCAGAGCAGGGAAGTGACAAAACGGGCTGGGCTTTTTGGCTACTGTGTTTTCAGTGCAATCATTTTCCCCTTTTGTTCACATCTGCCCCATCCTTTCAAAGAAAGAACCTCACCTCCATCCAGCTCAGAGCAGTCTTACCCTTCTGGTATGTTACCCATCCATTCAGAAACCACGTGCCCCAGTAGCAGTTCATCAGCAAGTCCCTCTAGGTTGTGTATGTTCAACTCAACAGTGGCATCACTATTTTATTGCTTTTAAATGCAATTTTTTCCCTATTAATTACTCTACCTTTAGACTTGAATATGCATTTTTTGTATTGCTTAAAAAACCCCAGCAGAGCACACACATCCCAGAAAGAGGGGTCTGGTTCCCTTCTGCATTGCAGTCCCGTCAGTCATTCATATCTGTGCAAAGTGAGTGCAGCATAAACAAAGTGCCAGGGCTGATTTGACATCAGCTGTGCAATGCATAAATAAGGTGCAAAGCAGGGAATGACTGACCACAGAAACTTTATAGCAGGTTGCTGGGTAGGTACAGAAGTATGGAAATTGTGGCTGCCAATAACTTCATGTAAATGGGTTATGTAGGAATGCAAGGCTGTATTTCCTGCAGGTGCACAGTATTTCTAGTACATATGTCACAGTTTCCTTAATACATTATCTCTGAACATAAGAAATTGATGGCTTTTGCACCATCTATACCTGGAAGATGTATGGAACGGCAGAAGCTACAATGTCTGATATAAAAAAATAAAAGTAGTAAAAAAATAAGCCATTTCCAAAAATCCAATCAAAGCTGATTTCTAGTAGAAACAGTAAAGGAATATCTTGACATGTTTACTCTTGAAAATGTTCTTACTGGAGAGATTGGCTGTGTTAACCCTGAGTTAAAGTCCAGACACAATTTAGAGTAATCCCTGCTCCAGCTTTGTCTGGATGTGCATTCCGTCTACTCACACGCTCCATGTCTAAGAAAGGGTTTTCTTTTCTGTTCTGTAAGTTACCAGTCTTCCCTGTAGTGACTAAAGGCTACCTTAAGACATAACAGAGAGCCCTTGATTTCTTTTCTGTTAGTCCACATTAGTCTAGGTTAATTTGTAAAATGTTTCAGATGAATTTAGTAGAAAGATGTGGGGTTTTGTTGTTTGAATCAAAGTGTTCCGTTCTGTGATACAATATAGGACTCAGTCATGGAGAGCTCATGACATGTCTGAATGGCCTTTGGAATGAGGACCAAATATCTTACCAAATTAGGATACTGAGATATAAAACCTAAATAACATAAGTATTTTCATGATGAATGTTGAACTGTAGCTTTTTCCTACCAATCACTCAATGCTGGGGAGATGATGAAAACCCTGCTGCAAGTTAACTCACCTTCCAGGTTTTCTTCCACTACCAGTGGTAGCGGCAGTTTGGATACTGAAAAAATTATGGATGAATTCTTAGTTGTAATAAAATAAAATTGTCTTTTTATCAATTCTTTCCTGCACCTACTGAAAATAGAGAATTATGATGCATTTCTTGAGTGAAACAGGGTAAGACAAGACTGAAGGGCTGTGAAGCCCCTCTCTTCGGTCTGGTCATGGTCTGAGGGCACCGTACATCAGGGCATGGGCAGAAGCAAAGAATTCCCACTTCCAAGGGAGCTCAGTCAGAAATTAATCAAATGGCAGCTTCAAAACTGATCAACCCACTGGGAACTGAGACAATGGGCGAGTCTGTGTTCTTCCATTGCAGGGGTACACACAGGACATCACTGAGACAGGCTCTGCTGGTTCTAAAGTCTGAAGGAGGCAGCAATGATTTCATTACAGGCTGATCTCCTCAGGCAGGCTCAAACACAGAGCCCGTGCTGTAAAATGGTGGCAGTCTATTTCTTGCTGTAGTATCATGGAAATCGATCACTTTTCATGCATAGAGAGTTGATAGACAAGCACCAGACATTGCTGGACGTAACCTTATTGATTTTCTTGGTAATCAAAAAAGAAAGAAATCACAGGGGAGACAAGAGACAAGATGAACTCTGGACCTCTGACTGGCTGATCTCTCAGTTTTACCCTTACTTACAGCTTGTTTGTACATGAAAAAAAAATCCCATGGATCTGTTCCTGTCCTTCTCCTCTGCTTTTACAGATGTGGACTCTCTGAATGCGTGCTCAAGCAAAGAGAGGAGAAGGAGGAATCAGGGCCAAGAGTCGAAAACCCAAATTTTTGTGAGCCTAGACCTCAGTAAATCATTTTGATTTTGTCATTAATTTAGGCAGCCAACCTCAGCCTCCCTTACGTGAACTGGCATTTTTAGGATGAACCTTCATTGCTCAGAAATTCCTTGGGTGAAAGGAACATCCAAATATCCAAGTGAATTCTCCTGCTTTTACCAGCTGTTCTGGGTTAGTTGGTGCTGTAATCATGGACAAGGGGTGTTCTCCTGGACTTCCAGCCCTGCTGTTCCACACTCAGCTAAGCAAAGGCTCCCAGGGTGGAAAGGGCCTTTCCAGCCTGGCATCACTGAGATGTTTATTGTCATTTTCTGTGGATTTTGAGTTATGTCAGTCTATTCTCTGTGGTTATCATATGTAATAATGGCAGTAAGAAGTCACTGTAAAATAACTATGCATTTCCAGACCATTCCAGGAGAAATAAATGTCAGAAAAATATGTTATGAAATAATGAGAAAAATAATGTTGGCATTTAAAGTGAGGTTTCCAGCTGTCTCCTCCACCTTAACACTGCTTTTACTTGGGAAGCAATAGGACTGGGAACATGGCTGTATAAAAAAAGTTAAAGGGAGGAGAAGACGGGGGAGGGAAAACTTCCTGGAGCTGTTTTTTCAGCCTGAGGATACAACACGTTGCATCCACTCACATCAGCCCCCTAAACTGAGTGTTCTCTTCCTGCAAATCCTGGAAACACGTGGATCATTCCACTCTCAGCTGTAGGAATTTCAGTCACATGCAATTCCACTGGTTTCCCTGGAAGTCTCTGAGTGGTTCAAGAGAAAAGGAAACCACAGCAATAATGTTTGCAATGAAAATACTCTGTATTGAGGTGTTTTCTGGGATGTGCTTCACACACTGTGGTTCCTGTAGGTCCAGAACTATCCATGTGCTTGCAAAGGAGGATTTGCTCCAGGGGTTGCTTCAAAATGTAGGGAAGACTCAAAGCATGTGACAAAGAATGTCTTAATTTTGCATTGAAGGAACTGGAAAACTTTAAATCCATGATAAGTAATGGAAATCAGTGTGTCAGACCCTCAGAACTACGGGTAAAATGTGAACTTTCTGACGTGCTTCTATTGTGGTGCATTTTGAACATTCTCTTAGGAGCTGTTCCTGCTCCAGCCACAATACCAAGGGCTGTCCTGAGACCATCCTGGGGGTTTCTATGTAGATGAGTTGAGTTTTCATCATAGGTTTAAATAAAAATAATGTTTAAAGTGATGGAGATCTCTCAGATTAAGTACCCTCTGTTGTGTCTTAAGGTAGTCTTCAGCCACTACAGAAAAGACTGATAACTCACAGAATCTCCTCCCGAGAGAGCCAGTTTAGACTCTAAGACATAACTGAAGACTTTCATGGGAAAACTTGGGATGAAATACTCCAAAGTGAAATACATTTATCACCAGATCGAAATTTTATGTAATTTGGGTTCTTTATGGCTGTATTTCAGTTGTAATATTGCCAGCTCCGTGCGTTTTGTTCCGTGCTCGCCCGTTGGTGTGTTCTGTAATTGTGGAAAGCAGGATGAACAACAGGGTGCTTTTGTTGGCTCTGTGCTCAGGGAGAAGCCTCAGGGACTCCCCCAGTGCCATTGCTCCCCCAGAAGGAATGTTCTGTAGGGGTGGGTGCAGAAGTGATTCAGACTGTCTGTCCTCTTTGCCTAAATTCTGAAAGCAAAGCTGAGGGGATGAGACAGAGAGTGCAGGGCAGGAGAGGGGCTCTGTCTGCCCCTTACCTGCTCAGCTTGGTCCTGTTTTACAGGCTGTGTGAAAACAAGCCAGCAGGTTTAAGAAGGCTTTTTCTCATAGACCTCAGAAATGTGTTTTGAAATCTTTTTATGATCAAAAAGTGTGTCAGAGTGGAAAAATACTGAGAGGTCTGGGTGTAAAGCGGACAGGAGGTGGTCAAACTGCAGCTGTTCTGGGACAAGGCAGAGGCAGAGGTGAGAATTAATAAGTTCAACAGGAAACACAAGATAAAATGTGAGGAGCCAAGTGGTTGTGAGGCAGTGTGGTGTAAGGGTGTGGGCAGGGAGGTGGGTTTAGGGGAGAACAATGTGGCTGTGGAGCTTCTGCAGGGGGTCTGGGGGTCAGAGATTGGTGGGGCTGGATGGAAATGGTGGTGGTGGAGAAGGAAACTGAAGGAGCAGTGATAGACCGTATTGGAGGTATTTGCAGCTACAGGGAAAAGAGGTTAGTGTTGGTTTGCAGAGAAATAGATAAAGGACAGTGTGAAGAAGGAGGACAGTTTAAGTCCACGAAAAGAGATGGAGAGGAGGGAGGAGCACAGTTGGAAGTAGAGCTTTGGGAAGAGAGGAAAAGTGGGAAAGGAGGTCCCACTGTCCTGTATGAGATCCCTCAGGGCAGTGCAGGGATAAAACCTAATGGCAAGGGGATGCTCTGTGGGACTGCCAAAGTTGCCTTGGTGGGTGGCATGGGAAGAGAGAAGCTTGAATGGAGTTTGTAGGAGCACATACAAGGGAGGACAGAGAATTCCTGCGGAGACAAGGACAAAAGTGAACAGACAATACAGCCGCAGTGAATAGGTGAGAACTGCTCAGTAACAACCTCCTGGTATTCCCACCACTTCTACTGAGGAACCACAGTGCAGGTCTTTTATAAGTGACCAATTAGGGGACAAATAAAAACTAGTTTCCTGGTAGAAGTGCACTCGGACTGCAATGTGAGTGGAAGGCTGTGGAAAGGACACTTTGGTGTGTGGAGACAGGGCCGGGCGGATGGAGACGGAGCGATGCCGAGCAGGCTCTGCAGCGCGGGAAGGGGCGTGTGGGCACGTGGCTCCCTCAGCCCCCCCCAGCTCCATTCATGCTTGCACTTCTGAGCTTCCACAGGCATCATTATTTCAGAATATATTTTTAAGCTAATGGAAAGGTTTTTAAAAATCTGCCGGGATTTGCAGACTTTAAAGAGAGGTTTCAAGGAAAGTAATTGGCTTTGCCTTCATTCAGACACTGAAGCTCAATTTTCAGTGCAGGAGAGCATTAAAGGCAGCAAAGAAAAACGGCCTAAGTGCATATAGTTGTAATACATGCTGCATTTGTAGCATCCCCACCAGGATACAAAAACAATATAGCCGAGGCACTTTGCTGGCATGAAAGAGCATCATTCCTTTGGTATTAGTTTATAGCACATGGAGTCATCTCTCACTTGCAGGAAAAGTCACTGAAATAATTTATGTCACTATTAAACAGCTTCACTGCTGATCCATTGCAGCCTCAGCACATTAACTATATTTACCATCTAAGATACAGAAAGGAATCTGTCCTATCTGACGAGGAAGCAATAAAGTTTTAGTGAAATGGACGTAAATCAAAGTTTAAGTTTGCCTAGTAAAAATACATAAAGCTGTGTTGGACATCATGTTTTATGCATAGCAATATTCTGAATATATATGAATAAAACCTGCATTTGTTGGTAAATACTGTTTTCTTATTGTTGATTGTTTTGGTCTGTAAATTAAACACTGTACCTCTAAAGAAAAATGCATTTTTTGGTCTATAATGTGTAAAAAAGGTGCATTGAATGGTAGAAGGAGGAGAGGAAATGGCTTAAAACCCTAAAGCATTCACTTCCTGGCATCTCCTTGGTTTCAAGTTCACAGTTTGCTGCATATACCTGGAGTTCTACTCTTCTTTTTGGAGCTTGTGTCTTTGCATTGAGCTCTCACTTTAATAAAGTCTTGCAGGGTGTGTGCTTATGTGACAGACTGGCCACAGGATGGGGTTTATTGCTCTGTCCTTCCCTGGAAGATGATTTGCCCACGCAGAACCTTTGTCCGGGTAGGGCAGAGCCACCTCCCTTGGTAACAGGGACACAGGAACTGCGGTCCTCCTGTCCTTGGTTCTCTGGACATTCTCATTCCCTGACTGCCCTTCCTCAGGCATCAGCTGAGGTTTGAAAGCTGCTGGGTGGGTGTTGGAGCAGCGAGACAGAGGCGGGTTCGGAGTGCGGCTCCCTCGGCAGCGACGGAGCCCGGCAGGTCTGGAGGGAGCAGGTTCGGTGTGGAGTGTGGAGAGACGGTGTCCTGGGGTTGATTGTCCTGGGGAGAGCGGAGTGCTGAGCCAGGCCGTGGGGCTGCGAGGAAGGGCCGAGAGAAGGCAGCAGTAACAGCTGTCCAAGGTCAAGCAAATTCTCTGTTTCTTCTCTCTGCAATTATTTTGTAGCATGTTTGCTAACTTGGGCCATGCAGTCTGAAGGCCTCTGGCTCTCTCAGGCATTAGGTGGGGCTATCGCTATTTTGAATGTTGTGGTGTGCTGGAGGTTCTTCCTCCCCACGGAGAGGGGAGAGAGGGTCAGCCAGTGCCTAGGGACAAAATCCTGCTGCAGTCAAAGGGCTCTGTGTGATCCCTTGAAGAAGGAGGATGCTGTTCTTATGTGCTGGCCCTCACCTATCAAGGTTAGAAATGGGGAGGGGGTTGGGGAGGAACAGGATATTTAGTTTTGGCCATATGTGATATTTCAGTATCATCTGAATTTGGCCCCTCTGTTTCACAACTTGTCTCGTTTTTCCAGAAGCACTAACTGGTGTAATAAAACCACCGGAAGTTGTGCAGGTATCTTGCCAGTACTGTTTCTTTTTTCCAGGGGAATTCAGGTTGTATCATTGGCATTCAGGACCCATCAGCCCCTGACTACCTCCTGAGACACCTCAGTGCCCTCATGGGCTCCTGCTGGGGCATTCCTGCTGTTTTCCAGTGTAGCTCTGTGACACTAATCTGGCATCATCTGGCAGGCAGAGCATCTCTATGGACTTAATGGTCTTATACGGCTCACAGAATGAAGTCAGATGATAATTTGAGCATGCAGTTACATTCTTTTATCTCCTTCTCCTTCTCATCATCGTTATTATTATCATCATTATTATTACCATCATCCATATTATTAACAGAACCACAGCTTGTGCATCCCTCTTGCAGGAAGAGCCCTCAAGGCCTGCTGTACCCAGGCATGAGCAGATGTTACAAACAAACAAGCTTGTTTGCTTCTCTTACTTTAAAACAGACTTTTATGGTTACTTTAATGTATCCTTTTTGTTTGTATCTTAAAGGCTTAAAACATCTCCCTGAGACATATCAGTAAAATGGGAGCTGTGCTGAAGGTGTCAGGGATCAGCTATCCTGGCAGAAGGATATTCAGAATCCATCAGATTCCGTAGCCATCATCTTTCACATGGACCGAGTTCCCGTGCCTGGCAGGCTGTCTCAGTGTGTCCAATTGCCTGCTTTAACAAACACATCTTTAGGCTTCCAGAAGGTAAGGTCATTGCTTGGATGAGTGATCTGACACTTGGAAAGAGATGCAGTGGGATAGGTCTGCTGCTTTCCGAACAGCATGTGGGAAAAATAATAGTAAAACTAAAAGATAACATACAAGCAATAAAAATAGCGAGTATCTCTTCCTAGGCCCATCAATCCTGGCAACATCAGCCCAGCCATGAGTTAGATGGTGAGAGAAAAGCAGAGACAAGATGTGTCTCGTTCTAGCACTGAAGATTATGTGTCATCAAAAAGATAAAATTACCTGAGACCCTTCCAGTGCACCTAAAAGTTGGGGTTGTGTATATGCAGCCCGTTGGAAATCTAGCCCAATTTATCATCTTCTCAAGAAAGCAAATACTTGGCAGGTTTTGTATTTTAAACAGCACTCAGCGTGCATGAAAATAAATAAATGAGGTAACCTTAAAGTCTAAGCCCAGGAATGAAAATCTGAGCAGACTTCAGGCTTCATCACCAGCTTAGCTCTCTGGGTGTGACAGGCAATTTTCCTTTTTAATTTCCTCCAACAGTAAGGAAGCTAATGGTACATCTCAAAAGATACGACCTTATACATGTAAAGCTACCTGGAGCTTGGCAGAAAATAGGGTGGCCTCACTGTCCGTGGAAGGCTGGCTTGAAGGGAAAAATCCCCTTCTTTCTTGCATCAATGGACTGAAGAATGGGAGGGCAGGTTTGATTCTTGTACACAGTTTTTATTCTGCTGCAGATTTGATCACGGTGATGGTTTTTAGAGGTACCATTTTACACATTTTTACATTATGGGTGCTCCATGTAGATAGGTGGGACTCTATTTGGCCAGAATAAATATTGTGTGGAGCCAAATTTCTCCATAGCATACCTAGGTGCAGATTTTTCCTCCTCCCAGTCCTCTTGAAGTCAGTGCTCTGGTCTGCATTCATGAAGTTGTTCATTTGCTGGGCTTTAACATGGGAAGGGCTGTGATAAAATAAAAAGAATACATTATAGCCAGAGCTGTTTCAGTGAGCAATGTGCCAAAGTATCATTGGTGCTGTGGGGAGAGAGAATACTGAATTCTGCTGTGCTTGTTTCTGTGGGGTTGTTGATCTGAATATACCCCACTTAACTGGGAAAGAGTACATACAACTGTATTATTTTTATACACACACCCCCACCCACCCTCTTCTCTGTGATGTACTGTGGTTTTTTAGCACAATCAGGCGTTTCCGCACTGATTTTTGGCAGTAGTTACCCCATTATCTTACTGTTTCATCTGCTGTCAGAAAAAGAAATGCTTAAACGTCATGGAATTCCTTTTCTGAGATGTCATGCAGGACAGAGCCCACCTCACAGAGCTGGAGTTACAGGGTGAGCCCCTTTTCCTTTCGCTGCTCAGCTCTGTTGCTGTCCTGCTTTTAATTTCTTGTGTATTTTCATTAGAAATGTGATGTTGCCTCCTGTCATGATCCGTGGAGTTAATGAACTCCGGGCCCCAGGACTGTTCAAAGAGCACAATCTGGTAATTTACAAGTATTTTTAGTGGACTTCCAGCCCTGGGGCCAAATGCTGTGTGATTCCATGCAAGTCTAACCGGGGATGGCAAGTGGGAGCAGGGAGAGCAGGAGGCAGAGCCCTTCCATTCTGGCACCAGCAGGTCCCTGTTGGGCAGCAGACGTGGTTTACACCTCCTGCCAAATGACTTGTCCAAATTCCCGTGACTCTGTGGCTCAGCAGAAGACTAAACCTGACCATCACAAATGCCAAAATAATGATCTAATCACTGGACCATGTGCCCTCTGTTTAACTGGGCTTTAGAATTTGCACTCTGCTGACGTGAACGGGACAGTTCACACATCCAGCTCCCGTGTTATTACAGGTGCCTAAAGACTTGAGCACACATTGCTGCCTCAGCTTAAACTCATTTCACATTTCAAAGGTTTTCTTTGTGATCAAAGGGGCTACAGACTCCTTTCTAAATGAAAGCAGACATTTTGGGACTATTTTGTCACTGCAGCCACCACAGAAGAGAAGAGGCTGGGAGGGACGAGCGAGACTGGCACTCAACCCAAAGCAGGATTCTGTTTTCTGGTCTGAATTTGCAAGACTAAGGCTTGGTTGGAAAGAGAAGTATCTTCCTATTCTCTAGGTGTGCTTAATCAGGAAGGTTTTGAAGTACAAGATGTGACTGAGAGCACTTCTAGTGGCTCTAAAGAATGCTTTTCCATAAGAGAAGCCAGCTTCAAACAAGCTGTGCTGTATTTCCATTGTACTATTATACTGTAAGTACTTGGAGATACAGAACCAAAGACCAACACTTCACTCTCTGGCAGAAGGCTGTGTGTGTTTACATCAGCCAGACCACTTACACACAGCTCAGTCATTGTTAAATTTGATTATAGTATTTCCATCAACCAAATACAGTTTTTACAGAAACTTCACAGAAGTGAAGCTCCACTGAAAACATGCAGTGTAAAGCTGGTGTGGACAATTTGAACTGAAGGAGCACATGGTGAGGACACAGGAAAAGTCATGTCCTTGCTGTGCTGGCTTGGAGTGACCTTGGGTGTTCTTTATGCAGTGATACTCTACTGCAAAAGGTAGAGTGGATTGTGACACCCCACCCTTAAGGGGAAGGAATGGGCCTCTACAGGGATGCAGGAAGCAGAGATCCGACCCCAGGACATTGCTCTCCTGCTTGAATCCACTTATTTTGGGGCTGCCACGCAGGTTCCCTGTCTGGCCCTGAGTTTCAGGAGCAGGGATGCAGCATGGCCCTGTCTGGGAGTTGCGGGTGCCAGCATTCAGGGCGAGTTTGGAGTCTCCTCCCTGTGCTGTCAGGGGAAGAGCTACTTTTTGTTTTCCCTTTTCTTGCATGACTGATAGGCTTAAATCTTCTGAAATGCGCTGCATTTCCTTCATCCAAGGGAAAAAATCTACCCAATGTGGCTGGACTGCCTCTATGTCCGTGACTCCTTCCAGCTGTGGACCTCCTGCCCAGCTGTCACTGTCACCCTGGAGCTCAGGTGGCCCTCCGGCAAGCTACAGCCCATAGCTCTGCATTTCAAGAGCCCTCACAGATCCTGGCACTGTTTTTCATAACTAGTATCAAGATGATCTGTAAAGATAGCAGGCAGAGAGGAAGAGAAGATTCAGATGCTGTCAGAAAATGTCAGCCCGTTTGTTTATTTGCTTTAATAGTTGCAATGGATGTTCTGGGTCATTAGTCGCCATTCAGGAGGATTTAAGCTAAGGTCACTTGCCCAGCTGGAGAAAGCAGCTCAAGCTGTTTGCCTCCACATGTGGCTGGTACAGATGCAGATGTTATTTTGGACAACTTGAATGTTTGTTCTGTCTCCTTTGAAGCTTTGTAGTTTTAAGTGCCTGAAGTGAGTGAGCCTTCTGGTGCAAGACCCTTGCAGTTTATGGCATCTGAGGGTCATGGTTTGAAGCAGGACTCTGTATTCTCTCCAGCAACACAAGGAAAGGATCTCCTGGAGATAATGTTTTATCAGAAAATAATAATTGACTGGACCTATCAACACTCCTTTGCTCTCTGACTGCTAACCCTGACCATTTACTGATCAAGTAGTGTGTTGAAACTGATTTCTGGCTGGAGTGATGTGTTGATGGGGATATCCCAGTGGCTTTGAAGACTAGAAGAGTGATGATTTATAGATGCTGTGCTCTTTGCCTTCAGAAAGAGAGGAACTACATTGCAGCAGCAGGAGCTCTCAGGAGGCAGGGTCAGTGGTTGTTATGCATTCCCCAGAGTCCCATTATTTGTGCCTTCATCCAACCGCGTAGGCCAAATGCTTTCAGATGTTTTATAACCAGGAAATTTTACTATTTTGGGAGCAAAAGCAAGTTTGAGTGAGTTTCTGGATTCATATTTGCAATGCTCCTACTGTGAGAATCCTTCACCTCAGGTTGCATTTTGCAAGTGATTTGTGAAAAATTTGAATACCCAAGTCCTGTTGTAAAGAGTGCTGTGTAATGCTTATGAGCTTAATCCTCGGTATAATCCCCAAACTTCGTGTATCCTGGCAAGTTTCCTTGGATAAGTGTACTTTGCAGCTACATCCAGCAAAAAGAATAAATTCCGTGGGTTAAGCAGAATGGCCAATATCCATTTTGGAATTAATTCTTGCCTATGTCTAGTCTTGCATGGCTGGAGTTGCCTCTGTATGTATGTATTAACAAAATAAACATTTTCACTCCCTAAGAATCTCTAATGACATTTCTGAACATTCACTGCTTGTTCTTTTCCCCTCTTTCCCCTCTGTTTTCTGTCACTGTTTTGCACATCTGGCTTGTCAGAACTCAAGAAGTCAACAGGTACAAGTGGGAAAGTGGGGCACAATATCAAGGAATCTCTTTAGGACTTTACAGTGGATTAACTGGAATGTTTTACCTTTACAGGTGATTTTATGTGAGAGTGTGGGCTGGGGCTTGTCCTTTGTGGCCTGTGAGCAAGAACTGTTGCCACAAGCACATCAATCACTTGGAATAAGAAGCTTGAGGGCTTGATCTTCCTTTACAATACCAGTTCAAAGCCTATATTGTTCCCAAAATCTATCCTTAGGATGGAAAAAAAATGGTAAAAGAGGCTTTTCTGGCTAGTGATAGCTAAAACTGAAGTAGCATTTTCCTTTTCCTAGAGCTGTGGGACAGATTTCTTGATGTATTGCCTGATTTCTTCATGTACTTCCAAGTTTCACAGAATCCTCTCTATGGCTCCAGTTTTTAACCATCTTCATTCTGTGCTTGCTCCAGATCAAACCACCAGTCCCATGAGTGTAAAAATATATCCCTGAAGTAAAAAAGTCAGCAGAGGGTCCTACAGGGTGGAGGTGACAGACTCTAGAAGGGAAGGGGGGAACACGCCTCTGTCAAGAGACAGGGAGTCGTTTGCCTTGGCACTGTCAGCACCGGAGCGCTTGGAATATTGTTCTCTGCAAGGACAGTTTGACAAACAAACACCACAACACGTGTCTGACAGGGCAGAGCAGCTGAACAAACAGACAAGGCTATAATTTATCCCTTTCCTTGTTTTTCAGTGTCTATTTAATGCATTAACTAATATGATCCTTACTGTGTGATGTCAGTTGTGACAGAAGCTGCCTCGTCTGTTGTTTTTAGCCTGGGTTTAGTTGAGAACAAAGGAAGAGAGGGCAAGAGGTGGGAGAGTTGGCATAAGAGAGGAAAAAGGGAGGGCTGGATGGAGAAGAGAAAAAGTGCACTGTCACCAGTGACTGTGGGACAGACACACCCCAGAGCTCAAGAGCTGTCTTTGATTAGAAACCTAACAAGAAGTCCTTAATAATCTTGTCTAGACTTTAATTACTTGTGCCCTGGTTACTGCAGCACCCTTTTCTCTGACCTTGACCATTGCAGCTGTGCCAAATGGGAACTTTTTCCCATTCCCTTGGGCTCAGCCTCTTCCAGTGGATCATCTCACTGAGAAGTGACAGATCATCCCACAACACCAGCCTGGCTTTGCTGCCCTTACAAACACAATGTCTTCTCTCAAACTGCCTTTCTGAAGACACGTCTTGGACAGGTCTGTGTTGTCACCCCTCCCCTTGTTCCTGGAGGCTCATGCTGGTACAGGTACACGGGAGGCTCCTCCTGTGTGTCATCCCCATGGAACCCGTGTCCTTGGATTCCTTCCCTGGCTTCCTCCGTGTCAGCTCCTCTCATTTTGGACCTTAATCCATCTTTTTGCTACTGTTTATGCACTGTTTAGCAGCGTGTGATTTCACCCCAGGACAAGGGCTTTGGCACACAATGCCAAGAATGATAAAAATGTATGAAAAATATATCCAAGAACAGCTTTTCCTTGCATTTTAGTGATGTGTTTCTTGATCCATATGATACCAATAATTCCGATTTTCCCCTCACAGTGAGGTGATGGCTCCAGGTCATCAATACTGAATGCTTTTGGGTTTCATTTGGCAGAAGAGGCCGCTGAACCCGACTATTACCACCACTATTTCCATGTGAGTGCTTCTGCAATAACTGTGATTCAGAATCACATGGCAGGACACTGTAGAGAGCTGGAAAACTACTACCTATGAGGAAAATTAGACCAAGATTTTCTCCCTTAAAATGAATTTATCTGATTCCTGTCTTCTTCACATACACAGATTGAGGCTTAACTGCACGGAGTAGTTTTTTATTGTTTCTGTCAAGGAGGATGAGGTAAGGATTCTGATTGAATAAATGATGTGTGTGAGGCTTGGCTGATGACTGGCAATCATTGATTTGCCCAGCTCTAGTTTTCGAACACTGCAATCGTTTTCCTATTTTGCAGCCAGTGTCTCTGGAACTATATCATGTGTAAGTACTCTGAATATTTTATATTGCTGTGCTTCTGTTTCCCCAGGTTTCTTTCTCCCTTCTTCTATCAGCCTTCTTTTAATGGCCTGGGCTTTGAATTGTTTTATCACTCTAAAAGAGATTGACCGAACAAATAATGTTGCTCTTTTGTTGATTGCCTTGTTGTCACTTAAATACTATTCCAACGTAATGGGTAAGTTATTACTTCTAAGACAGATTTGTTGCAGCATTTTTTTTCCTCTGGCTTTGGGAAGAAGGAAGTTATCTCAGGAAAAATTATGTTTCTTAGGAAGGAAGAAGATCCTGTGCATTTGAAACCCATGAGAACAGTTGATTTTCAGTTCAGGGCAAGACAGCCTTTAATTAACTGAGGAGGAGACTTTTAAAGGTAAAAGTGCAAGTGAGGTTCCTGGCATTCCCTGTACTTTCTCTTTTCTGCTCTCAGTTGTAGGATTTCACAGCTTTCTGACCACTGACACAATAAATAAATACTCTTTCATCTCTATTGCTCTAATTGCCTATAGGAGGAGGATTCCAGAGCATCCAAACAGAATGGGAGCAATCCTGTCTCCATTAGTGATTTCTGACCACAGACACTTTGTCTTTGAAAGCAGCAGTTACTCTGGATTTACTGGAGGAATTTGCCACAATGAGCTGGGACAGAATGCAGGTCTCTATTAGATGTATAAATAATTGCATATTTGTCACCTGTGGAAAGCTGGCTTGATGTATTGGTAAAGATAAATGTTTCTTGATGAGCTCAAGTCCTTGAGTTTTAGTGCTTTAAGAGATTTATGGACAGTTGCCTGAGACAGCACAAAGCCTATGCTTGGAACAACGTATTTTTAGAACCTATGCATGCAGGTAATAGGCCTGATTTTTATAGCTAAGGAATACCCCAAACTGATGCCGTGATCAATAACAAATGTGAATGGTCAGCATCTCTGAAAGCTGATGCTCAGGAAGAGAAGCAAGTGGTTTTCCTTTTTTAAAAGAAGAAATCAAGAAACTGAGATCAAGGAGAAAAAAAAACTGTCACAAACTTTCAATTCTCCTGTGCTTTTCAGAAAACAAGGGCTGTGCACTTTTTTTAAACACTTATAGCTCTTCTAAGTGTGAAGAACCAGCTATGAAGAGGAAAACTCCCAATCAAAGGTGTCACATGTGGGAGAAAAGGAGATGCTTGTTTTCAGGCTGAAGAGGACGAGGTTAAGTGACAGTTTGAAAGCAGCTGAGACTCATTCTGAAAAATCAGTGTGGTGCAATTCTTTGTAAAGAAAAGGAGGAACAGCAGTGGTGAGTTCTGTTCCTCTTCAAGAAAGAGCTTTGGTGGAGTTTGACTAGTCTGTTGTCAAAAACAGTTTAATAATATGTAGCATTAAAAAACAAAACAAAACAAAAAAAACCAAAACCAAAACCAAAAACAAAAAACCCCTGAAATGTTCTCTGCTTTGGGGTTGCTGGCATTGCATTACCCTGCAGCAGAAACACCTGAAATCAAAGGCAGCTGTCAAAAGGTTTTCACAGGGAGTGAGGCAAGGATAAAAAGGTGCGTCAAGAGGGAAGTGCCTCCTACCTGGGTCAACACAGCCTGAATCAACTGCAGTCTCTGCGGGTCGATATCCAGGATCGTATGGGGCATAAAACTTTGAGTGGTGGCCTAAGGAAATAGGAGGAGCTGTCAGAGCGGATCTGAGAGGCAGGTGAGACTGTGGGTGCTGTGGCTGGGGTGAGGAAAGGGGGTTACCTGGGGTGGGTGGCCACGTGGGGAAGGCTCAGGGGGTGCAAGGATGGATTCGGTGGGCTCTGCTCCACAGGGCACGTCCCCTGGGGTGGCTCTGGTGTTCTCTGAGAAGCAGAACCGCTGCCCTGTTCAGGGCTCAGGGTGTCAGGCAGCTGTTCAAGGCAGCACAAGGTTCCTCATCCTTTCCAAAGCACGTGGAGAGCAGCCTGTAAACCCCTATTTGAGGACTGACTGGAAAACAAAATTTAATTTACCATGTAGAAAGCATTAGTATATTATTGGGATAGGGTAACAGATGAAGAACAGTTCTATGGTGCATGAATATAGAATTACATAAAAATAAGGTTTAAGAAAAAAGAAGCAAGTAGACATTAGATGTATTGCAATTGTTTTTTTAATATAAAAATTATTATGTACTGCCTGCTGGGAAGGACTTTATTAGTCTATCTGAACTAAAGCTTTGCAAATTTGCCATGGATGCAGCAGAGAACTGCAGGGGCTTGCAGGAGCCTTTGTGTTTCTTGCTTGATTTTGAAAAGCTATCAGAAAGAAAGCAGTCATTTTAATTTAGAGGTAGCAGGATATAGAAAACCCAGTTTGTTGCTACTCCACACAGTTACATGGTAATTGTCAGCCACACTTTTTTCTCCCAAACATGAGCCTGTCTGTCTAACCACAGTGTGGCACTAATGGTATAAATGCAGCAGAACACAGATGGAAATTAAACAGCAGCTGGGTAATCATCTTCATAAATGTAATATTAAAAATATCACAATCCTTTAATTTTTGTTCTGCTTGTATAAGGCAGAGCTGCATAACAAATGGCTATCGTAACTTCTCTGAGAGAAGTGCAGCTTGTCACCAGTTTAAACCAAATGACTCTTTCCCCCTCCTGTTCTCACTGGGGCGTTTCACGTGCCAGTGTTAACAATCTGGTGTACACCAGAGGAGGGTCGTAACCACTCGTTAGTCCCTCAGAGGAAGGTCACCTCTGCTTTGTTGAATATTTATTAGGAGCACCAGAACAAACCAGTCTGGAGCCTCTGCGGAAGATGCTCAACTTCTGAAGCGTTCCCTCTGCACTTCCCGAAGCTCTGGATCAGACCTGCTGTGGGTACTTTCATTTTCACTGACCACTGTCCTTCCTCTCCTGCACAGGACCGGGCACCCCAGAAAGCTGACTGAGCAATGAACACAAGTATTGGTGTCACTCCTGCGGGATGGAGGGGGACTCTGACACCTTGACTCAGCTTTGCCATCCCTCATGGACAAGCCTCCTTCCTTTCCTGCCTCTGATGCATTGCAAGTGTAATGTGTCCTGTCCTGCTGCCAATACCCCCACAATGGATTGCAGTGCCTCTCTGAACAGCGATACTGGTGAGTCATGTTCATCTCTACTGAAATTAACTCATACATTTCCTTCCATCTGGCACCAAAATCAGGTAACTTGACTGATTTAAAGTCCAAACTTGCAATTGCTAAATATAGAAAACCCTTCTAAAGACAGTTTCTTGAAACTGGGAGCATAATGGTAAACACTGTTGAAGATGACCTTGAGGTAATAACT
Organism: Acropternis orthonyx; assembly: GCA_035583155.1. Taxonomy (NCBI): domain Eukaryota; kingdom Metazoa; phylum Chordata; class Aves; order Passeriformes; family Rhinocryptidae; genus Acropternis; species Acropternis orthonyx. The sequence continues at coordinate 5,979,011 of JAWWEU010000163.1, read as the reverse complement.
TCAAAAGATGATAATAGGATTTATGCTCTGGTAGTAGTAGGTGTTTAAAAATTAAACAAGCAAAACACTGTTTCAGTATTAAAAAACCTCACATGTTGTCTTAATATGTGCTATAATCCAAGCCTGACTGTGCATAATAAGCTTGTAATTCCATTGATTCACTGATGGGGAGATAACAAACCCTGTAAATGGCAAATGGATTGTGAGTGAGGAATGTGATGTTGATGGACCTGCTTCGGCCTCTTCTGCAGTGTCCCTGTGTCACTGTCCTGTTCCCAGCCTGTCACCTGGGGATTGCCTGCCTGGTCAGTGCCCTCAGCACACTGCAAAGCAAACCAGTGAGACTGTACATGTGGCTCCACCAGCTTTGCCCTGACCTGTGAGCCCTCCCACCCCATACACTGCGCAGGCAGGGCTCTGTGGGCACAGCTGGGCAAGGACACCCCTGCACTGGGTGTCCTGCAGGAGCCACAACACCTGCCTGTGCTGCTGGGTCTGGAAAGGATGTTTCTCAGGGCAATTTTCTACAGTAAATCCTCCTGTGCTCACAATAGGAGTATCTGAGGGGTTGATGTGTTGTGGTGGCACACAGAGGGCACCATAGGAGAGGCAACATTTTAATGTAAAGTTAAAGAGCTATGTTGAATAAATGGGGGATGTAGATATAAACATAAAAGAGGAGTGTTACAGTTCAAAGAAATTGAAGTGTTTAAGATTGTGAAATTAATGGCAAAGGGAGGACAAACTGCTCTTCAACTTACCACACTCCCACAAAGGTTGGGGTCAGAATATTACATTTTGGAAGGCATGATCCTCCTCTACTGAAGCCAATGACAAGAAAAATATTCCATACTACTTTGGTAAGTGAAGGTTGAACGCTTAAAAAAGCTGTTAATATCATCTTGTCTGTTGGCTGCTTTGGAAAATGAAACAAGCTCCTTTAGACCTCTCTTTCCATCTTTTATGGCTCCTAAATCAGCATAACAGTTTGTGGGCTAGAGATACCATCTCACCTCTCCTCTGCTGTCCGGGGAGTCCAGGGTTGTCTTTGCCTTTATGGAACATACCCCTACAGAAAAGGGGAAAATCTGTGTAATTTTGTTCTCCATTATACACTCCGGAAAATGCAACTTCATCTCTATAGCAGCCAGTGATGAGGCAGAGAGCAGGAGCTGCTTATCTAATAATCTCCTTGTATCCAATTCAGGATCTTGCCGCACTTTCCTGAGGCAACACTGATCGTTTCTCCATCCAATCCATGCTAAGTGCCTTCATAAAAAGTAAATATTGGGTTCATGCAGAATAAGTTTTGCTTTGCTGAGCATTAAAGTCTGCCCTTCCAATGCAGGCTCCTATTTTCATTCAGAGGAAGTCAGTGTATAAGGCTCATAACTGTTTGGAAACATCTGTACCGTTATATTGGTTTGGTTTTCTTTGAAGAGTGATGTGACTGAGTTAAGGCATTTGCTGTTAAATAAATGTTTCTTGTTTTAATTTCTTATCAGTGCCAAAGAGTTTGGATGGCAATCACAGTGCTCTAATACAGATGGAGCTCTGAGGTAGATTGGTGCAGTGACCAGGCGGTGTTGCGGACTTCTTAAACAATGCGTGGGTATCTGGGGAGAGTGGAATACAATCTTGTCTTGAACATCAGAGCAGGTGATGATCCTGAGAGCTTTATTTCCAGGGTCAGAGCTAGAAACACCAGCTGCATGCTGCCCACAGGTGGGGGGGGCTCTTCACCCTGCAGTGCACTTTTGACACATGGGTCACCTCCAAACTCTGCTGTGGGGCCAGCAGGGTCATACCTGTGTCCTGGTAGGCTGGGGTAAGAGCCCTGGTTCTTCTGGACAACACACTCTTTCTTTGATTTGAACTCAAATGAGGGCTTTGTTAGCTGGGAAGTGTAATTTGTATATGAATTTGAGTCCCTGGGCACATGGGGAGTTAGAAATGTTGTCAAGGGCTTATCCCCAGGGCAGAATGGCCAGGGATGGGAGTGAAGGGAGGCACAGCTGAGGTGCGCAAAGAGCTGCTTTGGAGGGGCTGTCTCTTGGATTCCTCAGGATGCTCTAGACCCAAGCCAAGGGCTGCTAATGCCCACAGGTTAGCAGTTCCCTCTCTCATATCCTCGGCTGGGTGACCTCTTTGCTCTGGTGTCAGAGGGGCCTCTCCTGGGGCTGGCACACAGTGGGTTCAGCTGAGCTCTTCCCTGTGCAGAACTGCTGCCAAGGGGGGCATGGGCACACAAACTATGAACACACTGCAAACCTGTGTTTTCAGTCTGTGTACAAGCTGTGTGGACCCTGCACAGGAAGAAACGAAGCACTGCAGTGTTCAGATATGAGTTTTGTGGGAGAAGGGGGGTTAACATTTCAAATTAAGGCAATGTTGGTGACCTGTAACTCAGCGCTGCCAGATTGTCTTCCAATTGTAGACCTCAATCTCTTTTCTGTTCGTTTTCAAGATAAACCTGCCAGTTTTCAGCCTAAGCTGTTTTTTAATTCTCTAGCCAAAATTGTATACCACTAAAAATAGAGTTTGTAATAGAAGTTGCAGCTTTTAACTATGAGGCCTTCAGGATGGCTCCATTATATTGCAGTTCTGTTAATTAAAACCAAGGGGGGAAATATATATAATAGGATTGTGCTAATAAAGCATGAAATGAAGAGTCTTACCTTAAGACACTTGTCTATCTGTTTTTCCTGACTGCTCGAGCAGTTGCCTTTGTCTTCTTCAAAACATACTGAAATTGAGGGAAGTTTTTGGGTTTTTTTTTTTTTTTTTTTTTTTTTTTTTTTTTGTTTTTTTTTTTTTGTTTGTTTTTTTGTTTTTTTGGTTTTTTTAAATTTAAAAGGAAGCTTCTAAACCTTCCTATGCACTGTCATTGTGGCACCCTCTGATTTGTCACAATTGTGCTTAAGCATTTTGGGGCAGTGGCTGGAACACAGTGGAGCCTGGCTGAATAGGTGCTTGGTGTTGAATGCAGAGTGCCAAGTGCTGCAGCCGGAATCGCTGGAGCCGCCGGATTAATAGGCTGGGCTTTTTTCCCCTGTGTGCTTTCAGGAGAACTTGTGCTGAAAAATAACTTTCACTTCTCACCTTAAACCTGGAGGGTTTCTCAAATAGTCTGTGGTGTTGTAAATCTGCAGTACAATTTGTAGACTCTTAATAGTGATCATAATGCAGAAGCAAAGCTTTTATATCAATATGACTGTACCAGGGAAGAAAATTGAATCTCTCCCCGTGTTTTCTGAATTAAAATTTAAAACATGCAACAGCAGTATAGATCTAGAAGCTGTAGGTAATGTTGAACTCGATTCTTCAAGCATGATATTATGCCCCCAGCATTAATTTTTTTTTTTGCATGGTTGTACTACATAGAGATCCATTCTTCATATACAGTCTCTGCATATATATTTTTTACACATTTCCACCAAGCAGAATTGGAGCTCTTATGAAATGGATTAGAATGACCCCAGGTGTTCACAGGGCTGGGATCTGACAAATGCAGATCTCTGGACAGCAGTGGCTGTATTAAATACCATTTGAAACAGTAAATTTTGCTAATACTTTGAAGTATTCTGTATCAATGTGAAGACTGTTCATAAGAACATTGTTTTTTTTAAAATAAAAATTAATGCAGCTTCCAGGTTTAAACAAGGAGGAGGTTCATGCAGAAGTCAGTTTGTCCATGCACTTTCCAAGACAGAGAACTCAGAGGTGAGAGCAGAGCTCCGGGTTCAGATGGGCAGAGTTGCCTGGCACAGAGTGACCTGTGGGACATCTGCACTTGACAGGAGCCAGCCCAGCTTTCCAATGGGTTATAAAACCCTGGAAATCAAAGCAGAGGCAGCATGTAAAACACCTTAACTCCTGCCACTCACACAGCTCAGAGAGACACCACTGTGGAAATAAAAAGTAATATTCTGAGTAAAGCAGAATGACAGAACATGCATTGCAAAGTGCTGCTCAAGCATATAAAGTGCAATCCAGCCACTAACTGGAATGAAATACTCTGCTAACTGTTCTGGGCATCGGCCTCGTGCCACGGCAGGGGCTGCGCACAAGAGCTCTGGGGAAGGGCTGCAAAACCTTCTGATGGCTTATCCAAAGAAGGCATTGCACATACTAAGGGGAAGTTTTTTGGAGCATGGCTGATCAACCCATCTGAAACTGCTGCTGAAAGGAAAACAAAAATATATTTCTCGATAGGAGTTTTGATAGCTGAAGTGAGGTTTTTCCAGAGTGAAACGCATCAGGTTTTTGATGGCCATTATTAGATGAAATACTGTTGGGAGGCTCAGCTCGGAGCTGATCTTGTCTCATTTTGCCAGAATTAAAGGGTGATTTGTGAGGTTGCTGTGGTGGGAGCAATACTAGTAATTTTTTGTTGCAGGGCTTAAGATTTTACTGGGTGTTGTGCAAGGGAAAATGAAAACTCTCAATGTGTGTTCTCATGTCTGAGTTTTTAAATGTGTAATGATGGAGCTTAAAAAACTGGGCATTCCTTTTGGTGTATGAATAGTAAAGAAAAGCCAGCTTTTTGATCATGTACTGACTGAAATATTTAACAGTAATGAAAATAGCATGGATAAAGATTTTAATCTCAAATGTTCACGGATGTCTATATATTTGTCTGCTCAAACTGAAATTGAGTGTTAATGAAAAAAACCCCAAACAAACAAAAAAAAACCAGATGAAAAGGAAGCCCCAAAGTTTGTGCTGCTTCACTGATGGCGACAGGACTGGGCTGAATCCACTTGTTTTGGGCTGCCGAGCCCGTGGCTTGTGACAAAGCCTTGGTTCTTCCAGGAGGGAGATGTATGCCAAGCTTTTCTCTGCAACTGCGAGCAAAGAGTTACAAGTGGAGGTTCAGAGTCTCTGGAGAGCATCTGGAGCTGTAAAAGGGGTGTGTCTGATGCTGTGGTGAGAAATGGAGCCAAACACTTGTGATTCTGGGGCAAGGCATCAGTCTCTAATCCACTCATGAGGGACAGACATAATCACACCCATTAAAGACTTATTTTATGCTGCAGACTGTGTGACTAACTTGGCTTGACGTGTCTGATGTAGATTGTTGTGCTCACAAGGCATTTTAGCCATGCTGGGACCTGCTTGGGTGTTCTCCTTGTCTGTGCAAGGTGCTGCTTGCACACTCGGTGTCCTCACGGGTCCTCCTGCCCTGGCTGTGTTGCACATCTACCCTAAACTTGAGCTTTTCCATTTGGGTTCACTTTTAGATTCCTAGGGAGTGCTAAGTGGGTGTTTCTACAGTTGTTTTAACAGTGTTTTTATTTGTGGAGTGGGAATTGCTAAGCACGCCCCAGGGATAAAGATAAGATTTGAAACTTGGAGCTGTATCATTTCAGAAAAACTCAAAAAGAAATAACCAGCAGGAATGATTTGATTTTTCAAGTCATGTTAGAGGGAAAAGTTTATACAACAAGAACAGAAACAAATTTGTTTGTTTGTTTGGTGGGTGTTTTTTCCAGGCCTCAGATTCAGAGTATCGAATGGATTATTATTGGTTCTTATCTAAGTTTGGAAAGAGCTGTGAATATATAATGAATACAACAGAGAGACTTCAGTGGTTATTGGTTTACTGGTTTATTGATGCTTCACTTGCCTGTCTTTGCAAGAGGTGCCATTTTTTATGAAGACTTGGCTAATCTCCAAAGACAGTCTAGATTTGTTCCATTTATTGCTCTTCTGAGTTTGCCTTTTGGCAAAAAGTCTCAGATCAGGAGCCGTTTGCATATCAAGGCTCACAGGTCTGCTTTGAAAACCTGCCAGGTCTTGGAAGCCATGAATCCTCTCACTGTGAATTAAGGGAACAATAATTGAATGTATTAATTCTAATTCTTAACACTTTTTTTCAATAGGCATACTTAATTTTGCCATAACTTCATGTAACTAAGTAAAGATTGCATGCAGTGTTCTGGCTTTCACTAAGGAGAGGTAAAAGGAAACACTGCAGAGCAGGAGGTCTTTTGGACATGAGGTCCAAAGAAGTTTAGGTTTATTATGCTGATAAGGAAAGAGCCAGCACAGCTCTGGTCATGCTGCTCTGCTGTCCGCAGGGAGAGGTCAGGCCGGGCTGTTCCGTCTCTTTCACAGGGTTCTGAAGCTGCTTCATAAACGCTGGTTTATGTTGGCCAGTGGAGCAGGGACTGCTGCACGGACTGTTGAGTGCCAGTGCAGGAGCCAAACCCCCTGCGCATCTTTGTGGGGGAAAGCAATGCTGATCCCGCAGCAAAGGGAGCGGCGGAGCACGGACAGCTCAGGGTTGGACTCGTTCCCGTGGGCTGGATGAGCAGCTGGAAACACCCCGTGGCAGTGGCCTGGGAGGGGTTGGCTACGGATGGCTTTTGCCTGCTCTAAGTGGCTAATTAGAGTGTCTCTTCTGAAGGAGCTTCTGCCTGCAGAAGGGGAGGGAAAGAGCTCTGGATGGAATGATGAAGTGGTGTTAATGAGCAGAAAAAGCAAGGACTGGCAAATAGCGGGGGTAAGAAGGGCCCAATCAAATGTTTCTAAAGGGCTCTCTTAAGCTGGAGAACAGGTGTGAGAGGCAGGAGGACCTGCTGATGGCACCAGTGGAGCTGGGCTGTGGTCATTGATGAGCCTCTTTGCTGGTTCCTTGTCAAAACCAAAATGGTGCTGCCTCTTCCCGTATTAGGGAGGAGGACCTGAGCTTCTCTCCAGCCAGCACCTCCTTCTCCTCCCAGATCCTCATTCCGGTGCCACAGGAGAGCTGGGCTTGTGGTTCCAGGCACTGCTGTATCAAGCCAAGCGCCCCCACACTACGAGTCACTCCTCACAGCTCAGCACTGACTGATGCACAGAGATATGGAACAGCCCTGCCTGCCTGCACTGGTTCAGTATTGACCCCACACCTATGCAGTGCTTCTCCCACTGAACCTCAGCTCCAGAATTTGCTCCTTTGGTCAGGTGGTCTTTTACAGGGAGAAAGAAAATGAGTGTCCTCAGCAGGGAGCTCGATGGCCAGTGTGTATGTCAGTGTCTTGCACTGTGTGTTCTCTTATCAAACAAGCCATAAATGAGCTTTTTCCTTTTCACTCTATTCAATTCCGTGAGCTGATCAGCTTCTTTCTGTTCCCCCAATCCTCTTATTGTGCTGTAATTGCCTTGCTAAAATTTCCATGAACATACAGAAATTCTATAACAAATTTTCAATATGAAGTCCAAACAGTGACTATTTGGTTCTGTAGGCTATAGATCATCTCTCATATGCTCTTGAATCAAATATTGATGTTGCTCTATATTATAATGGGGTTATATTTCATTTTCTGAATGTCACATTTTTATTAATTTCTGATATTGGTACCATACTAAATATCTGATTCATATGAGCATGATCTCTTAGGTCTAAGGTATAATTAAATATGCACTGGGCAGGTGTGGTTTGCATCCTGATACCTGAAATGACTTATAATGTTTATAACTTCTGAGCTGTTACATATCCTGTGTTTCACAGACAAGTGTGCCATATTCCACTTACTGCTCTGACAGTGAGGTTGTTGAAAGGCATTTGTGTATATTCCATATTTTCTATCAGTTTTAAAATTGCTGTTCCTTTCAGTTAACGTCTCCTTTTTGCTTTGCCTTGGAGTTTCCCCCCAGTCTATGACAGTATTGATTATGTCACTCATCCTTTATTACCAAATTAATTTAGTTGCATTGGTAGGACCTACATACTGATTGTAGTCTCCTGAACCAGCTTTTCCAGCCTGACACTTCTTCTGTGAAGGCAATGCTTAGGAGATGAATTCCTGCACTGGAAGTTATCTGGACAGACTTGAAAAAGAGAAATGTGAAGTCTTAGAGTCTGGGAGGCAAAAAGAAACCCCTGGAATTTCAGTGCTGATGTGAAGGACAGCCCGACTTGTCACTTGGGTGTGTTGCCTCCTGTTATTGCAATGACACCGTGGGGAATAATGCCGTGACTGACTTTGCTCTGGAATTGAAAGCAGGAAGGATGTCTGAGTGCAAATGGATACAGCTCCTGTTAGCTGCTGGTGTGCCCAGAGGTCAAGGGAATTTGCTTGGTACAAGATATGGTTCATGAGGCTTGTGATTTCCTGCTTTCTGCAGTTCTCCTTACTTGGCATCTTCTGCTCAGATTAAGGCAGGTGCCACGTGGCTAAAGCCAAAATGTCACTTGTGTGTTTTGGAAAACCAAAATGTCCTGTGACTAAAATGATCTTACTTTTACAGTATTTTTTTTTTTTTTTATCAAGGGTATAAGCAAACCAAGTCTTGAATAGGGAGCTGGTGTGGAACATGGTCAACAAGGTTTAAAATTGTAAATCAGCTCAGATATGGAGCTAAATCTTTAGGTTTTCTCTCTATTTTGGTGGTTTGAGTGTTATCTGCATAAAGTTTGCACTATTTTCTTCAGACTCCAAAGACAGTAAATGTTCTTATAAACATTTTATTTTTCCAACAAGTAAAAAAAGAAAGTAGTTTCATTTCAGTATCCCTTTAGCAGCAATAATGAATCTTCTGGCACTCTTAACTAAGCGTTTAATGCCACATTTACCTTTCACCCTTGACTCATCTAGACATTAACTGATCTATAAAACTCATTTAAGGATTCATTGCTAATTACAAAACTCTTGTTCTAAAATGTGGATTTTTTTATATTAAAACATTTTAATCAGTGAAATCTCTTCACATCAAACAAGTGATAAATTCATGATCAACTGCCAATACCTCTGGTTTGTTCAATTTTGCATTTTATTACAGTGTAGACTGGGCAGACAATATCCAATTTCTTCTGTCAATGGAACCAATGAAAACTCTGACTAATTGTTGCAGTGAATGGCCCTGATCTGCTTTTCCAACATCACTGAACAAAATACAGCCCAGAGGAAAAGGTGGCACGGAGGGGAAGCCGTGAAGGATACAAGCATCATAAAAGTGGGCTTAGTTACAAATCCTTGGAGTCCTGCCTTTCTGCGGGCAGGACAAACAGATGATCTCCTGCAGGTGATCTCCACACTGGATGTCTGGATCCTGTGCTGAATTCCCATGAAAATGCCCGTGGTTTCAGCGGGCCAGGCCAAGTGTCCATCGACACCGCCTGCCAGGCCCTGCGTGCCCCTGCCACGAGGAGGAGGAGCCACCACAGAGACCATTGCTGTCAAATTGCTCCTGCTGGCATCTCCCCCACCCTCGTGGGTACCTGGGCGATCAAGCCTTACTGTCACCTGCAGCAGAAGCCAAAAACTTTGAGGTGTATCTGGACCTGCTCGTCAGTCCAGGAGCCAGAATTTCTGTTGGGGACCTTTCCACCACACCTCCTGGGAAAGAAAGCCTTCAGCCAAGGATGAGCTAGAGCAGAATCTCTCTTCTTCCCCTTACTGCTGTCCTAATCCTCCACCAATCCACCCTTCTTTCCCTGTACACATGTGCCATTTCCCCCTTCCCTTCTATTCTCGTCTGTGCCACCAAGTCACACCATTTCTCCTTCACTGCTCCTGCAGCCTGAGGTTCTGGACCATGTTCTCATGTCCTCTTCAGAGCTTTGAAGTCCCTGTTCCCATCCTCGATTCTCAGAAATCTTCTCCCTCCTGAACCCACTCTGAGTGTAATGTTTAGGAGAAGGGTATCTGAGGATGGAAAGCAGGGCCCTCCTGTGGGACCAAAGGCTGGGGAGGGACTGTGGGAAAGGAGGGTTCCTTACCCCAGCGCTCATGTCTGTCCCATGAGCATTGCCACCTGTGAGTTAACACTGGGACATGTGGGGGGTTCTGATTGTTACAGGGGTCTTATTTCTCCCCCGTGTCTCTTTGCCCTCTTCACTTCCTGCTTTTTCCAGTTCCCTCCTGAATATTTCATTTTACCACAAACCTTGTCACCAGGGCTGGGTGCTGCTGATTGGTGGGAAACATTTGGTTTTGTTGGGGAGAAAGTAATGCCCATTCCTTAGGGGGGTTTTGATAGAAGTGAGCTGATAGTGATGCTTTGGGAGAGGGCAGGCTTAGGGAGTCATCATGGAAAAGTAAAAGTCAAATTCCCTGCTCCATCTAGAACGAGAGGAAAACAGGAAAGACTCTGCTCTGTTGTTTGGGAAAAGTTTGCTGGCACATGTTATGGACTTGGAGGCAGATGCCCCAAAATTAACAGAAGAGTGAATTGCCCAGCTGTCTGGAGGCAGAGGGAACCTGCTGCTGATAGGACAGGGAGGTTCAGGGAACTGCTGCCCCACTGACAGTGCCATCCCGGGGTCTGGAACTGCCAACCTCCGGCTCGGCTGCGTGTTAGCCCCTTCCATCGGCTTTCGTAGGCACAGCCATCCCCACCCTTGGTGCTCTGATATTGTTGGAAAGGAACTGAAGTGAAAATACTGCCAAGACTCCTCTTTACCTTGAGGAAGGAGGAGAAAGAGCTGATGTGAGAAGCTGTATTTGCAATGAATCGCTCCCTGAAAAGAGTTTATTGCAGAGATATCCGCCAAGGCGAGCCCGGGATGAGGAGCACACGTGTGAGCCCCCCAGATCCATTAACTGAGGCGGTGCAGGTATCAGTAAGGGTCAACAAGAGAAGATTTTGCACTTATTGCTGGAAAAAATGTCAGTGTCCCCTCGGGAATTCTAGCTGCCCTTTGCTAATAACTGCTAAAACCCACTGTTCTCAGGACTTGCAGGTGTCAATCTAACTCTTGTTTTTTCTCACCTCTGATGTAGATTTCGGTTATATTTTTTCTTAAAGTTTCTCTGAATTTGATGCAAAAAAAACCAACACAAAAGCCACCACACATTTAACCAGGAGACATCAGTTATGTAGATTTTAAATGTATCATTCATACAGGGTATTAAGCATAAAATGGGTTTACCCCAGGTCTGTAATGTTCTGAATAATACACTTTTAAATGCTTTTGTATTTTCTGGAAAATGAGGCCACAAAGGTAATTCAGATGTTTCTTTATGATGGTTTATCTCAGTATTTTAAAGAGGTGTATTACTGTGTGAAGGCTTTTAAAAAAAGAAGAAACAAGGGAAAGCAAAGCATTGCAACCTCTATTTGCAGTTGCTGATGACAGTGACTTGGAAATGTTAAACAAGGAAAATAAAAGGGCTGCAGCATTCTGTGATAGTTCTGTGTACTTTATTGTCAAATGCTTTGATGTTGAAAACTCCCATTGTGATATTTTTTCGGAATGGAACACTTCATTTTTTTATTATCCAAACTGCTTTAAAAGTATGCCATTGTTTCCATGTTTACAGTTGATGGAGTATAATAACAATGTTTAGGGGGAAAAAAAGCACTGAATACTTGTTGAAGGGGCCAGAGACATTTCTTGAGAGTGAATATTTGCAATATTAAACATGTATTTTTCTCTGAGATGGGGAAGAAGCAGCAGTCATTCTCGGGTGTTACTGTGAAAGGGCAATTTTGAATTGGATACTAAAATACTGGTTGTACACGCTTGTATCAGGGAAATTGAGTCTATAGCTGCTTTCCAGCTGCTGCACACCCAGATGTGGGGGCTCCCCGAGCTTGCCCTGCTGTAAACTCACCTGAGCTGCACCTGCACGACCTAATCTGGATCCTGCTGGGCTTCAGACCACCGTGGGTATGTCCTCTCTGCTAACTGGTGCCTTAAATACACCTTTTTGCTGGTTTTTGGCAGATTTGTGCAGCTGTCTCTTGGGCCAGGAGCTCGAAGGCAGCTCAGCTCCTAAATGCTGCAGTCTGGGAGTGCCTCTGCTGTAACCGCCTGTCACAAAAACAGGAGTTGCATTTTCTCACCTTGCCCTTTGATGTCTGTCAGGGCTGGAGCCTTTTGTGCCAGGAGGAATTGGAGCTGGTTTTGTTGGGGTTTTGTCGCCATGTGGGATTGTCTTAATGACCCTAGAAAGAATGACAGTTTTGCCACACGCTCTTCTTACATCTTGGAGCTCCCCAAAGTCAGAAGGTTTGTCCTTACTCTGTTTTACTTGAGCTCTGTGTGGGTTTTTGAATGGCTGTAGAGAAATTTATCCAAGATGTTCTTTTCTTTGTCTGCAGAAGTTTCTGTCTTTCGGAGGAGACGGGTACATTACCCTGCCCAAATAACCCGTCTGTGAGATTGACTGTGAGAGTACACTGTGAGCCTTGCACTAAAGACACTATAAATAGTGAATCATCCGTCGCAGACAAACCAGCTCCTGGAATGGAGTCACTTGGATGGGTGCCATTTATCCTTATCATTTTTCTAGTAAGAGTTTTACATTAGGGGAAAAAAGAGACGAAGAAATGTTTTCCAGCTGCCTGCCCGTCATCCTTGAACCAAGATTTATACAGGAACTGATCTTTGTATCTTTAACATTTATTGGTATTAACAACACAGGAGTGTAACAAATAGTCAGACTCACGGTTTTTGGAAGATATCAAAGAGGTCAGGAATCTTTTTTTTTCTTTTTTTTTCTTTCTCTTGGAAGTCACAAGGTCCTTTATGAAATAATGTTTGGGAGGAATACGAAGAAAGTTAGAAAAGCTGCTGCCTTTCCTAGTGAGCTCTTTAGCAAGCTTTGCTAATGAATCACAGTGAAAGGAGCCAGGCAAATGAGAATGCAATTATTTACACTAGATTTGAAACACTAGATGTGTAGAAACTTGAGCTTAAGGAGCACCCAGCTGCCTCCCCTCCTCTCAGGTGATGAATTCCCACCTGTGCTGTAGTTGTTCCTGCAATTGTTTGAGGCAGCAGCATAAATTAAAGCAATAAAACGGTCTGGTGGGGTAGGTTTTAGCCTGGACAATTTTATTGATCTGCAGATTGGCACCACGGGGGTGGCATCACAGGGAGGGGCAGATTGAAATTGAAATAGAAATGGGAATGAACAGTCAAGGGTGGAAGGGTAGAAACTTGGATTAATTTTGATGCAGTCTTAGTATGTCCAGACCTGGCACAAATAATTAGCAGCATGTGAACTAACTGTGTATCTTGTCTTTCATTGACTCATCTGCATTCCTATTTTACTGGTCTGTGTAGCTCAGAGTGGGGGGAAAAAAACTAGTAATTTGTGTCTAAATGGTGTAATTGTTCATGCTGTGTATTTGAGTTAGTGGAACAGCCTGGTGGAGAAAGTGGTGGGAGGACATGGGAGAGAAATATTCAAACCCAGCAACAGGAGGGGAGGAACTACCTCAGGAAAACAAGGTGCTGTAGAAAACTGAATCTACACATGAGTTGAGACTGATTGTCTGACAGGAAAAAGACAAGGGAAAAAAACCAAATGTGAGATGCAATAAAAAACCAATGATGGTAAAAGTAAAACAAAATGGTTTTCTGACTTAAGATCAGTCATTTTATTGATTTTTAAAATACAAGCTCTATTTTATTAGGTGTGCCTGAATATACCAAGAGAAACCTAAACCTACAAATGCTCATATAGCCTCGGGCAGCCCCCAGCCCCCTGGCCAATAACTCTTGTGCTGCAAGTGTGTGTGTACTCTGTTTGCAAGGTGGTTTATCAGCAAAATCCCAGAGAACTGAATGAAAAGGGTCAAGAACAAGCTCTTTTGGGTCTACACTAGGCAAATCACTGACCTTTTGTTAGAACAATTGTAAAAAAATCAGAGAGGGAGAGTTGAAAAAGATCCAGTCCAAAGAGACATGATTACTACTGTGCGTGTCTAGAAGCTGCTGCTCAAATGTGGTTCTGCACCTGTTAAACACTGAGGTACCTCTGCTGCTTGGATTTGTCTGACAGAGGGAGTCCAGGGATAAAATCTCTCTTCAAACAAAGCCATACCAAAAGACCATGAAAAAAAAAAATTAAAGCTAGGTGATGCTCATTTTGTCTATCTAGAAAAATATTAATATGGTAATGTCTTTATAACTATGAATTGTGTACTTCCACTGCCTTCAGTGGAATTGCACCAGCTTAACCAGCTAAGCATTTTTACTAGAGTGCCCAGCTCTGCCCTGAGTGAATCTTCTGATAAGACATTTGAGAGCTGTGAGTCAATAACTCCTGTTCTCTCACACACCGAGGTGCTCGTAGCACATCCAGAATTCTGCGGTATGTGATCCTGCCAAAGAGCCCTTGCCTTTGCTGGAGAAGCTGCTGATACAATTGCAGAAGGTGAGATGGGTTAAGGCTGTAACAACTGGTCACTCGAGCCCTCTCTGGGGAGGTGAGAAGGGCACAGAGTCTGACGGCACCGCTGGGCTCTCTCCACTGCACCCTGGGGACCCGATCCACTCCCTGAGTGTGGCTGAGGCGTCTCTGAGCTGATGTGAACATGATCCTGATTTGTAACCAGTTATTGATGGGGAAAGGTGGGGTCACTGGGCATCTGTGCTCACTGGGAGCAGCTTCTGACCGGTGACACGGTGGGTTGTGGTTGGGAAAGAATTTGTTTGGCCTGTGTAGCCACCTGTTGCTTGAGAGACGTGGAGATAATCCCAGTAATTGTTCTAGTGCCCTAGAACTGGCTCCTCTTTTCTGAACCTCATTTTCATAGCAGGAGTGCTCTGTGGGAGTGGTGTGAATACCTACAAAATTATTGGAGACAGTGAAACAAACCCCTTCCTGCATTTTGAAGAGGTAGAAGAGCTTTCCATGCAATTCAGCCCTCAGTGGTTGTTCTGTTTACCCCTGGGGCTCTGAATTGAAAACTTCTGCATTTTGTCACACACTCCTGTATTTTCTTTTCAGTTTCTTTCTGGGGTTCATATTCCTTGTGCTTATACACAAGTCTTGTGTTGGTGTTGGGCTCTGTGTGGTATTTGAAGAAAATGGCATAATATCCAAATATCTTAATGTTTCTCTTCAGACTATAAAATTGCTTCATGCAGTTCATAAAAACACCATTTTAAAGTTGAAAGTGAGCCTTGTGCTGAATGAATATTTTGAGTGAAAAGAATAATCTAATGAGGGGTGTATCAGAAATTTACATATAATTAGTGTAAAGATAGGTATTTGTGTTGCATCTCACATAAAAAAAATGGACAATTATTAGAATTTCCAAAGATTTGAGAATTTTTCTTAATCTTGAATGATTCTTGTACTGAGAACTTACTAGGGTATTCCTCAAATGTATGAATATGATCAATATAAAACTGAGGTTTCTTGAGTAGACATATGACTGAGATTTGTACTTGAAACCAGCTTTTTTCCCCTGTTAAAGACTGAGAGCAATTCCTGGGATCCCAGTGACAGCTTGCTGTATTTAGTCTTGTTCCTGACACTGTGCATGCATTGAGTCACAAAAAAGGCATTCAAATATCATAATAAGTCATGATAGAAAATCCTACATGAAATTTTTATCAGGACAGAGATTTAATGCTTCAAATCTGCAGCACTTACCTCAGATTGAAGCTCTGATATCAAATGGAAATGGAGTAGAATTCTTTCCATGGATTCTATTAGAACTCACACCTGTCCACAAGGGCTCTGGATATACCTAAAAGTTGGCAGGCATTGCTTTCTGGCTGGTAGCAGAAAGAACAGATAAGTAAGAAAGAGTCAAGGATGAAAGAGGAAAAAAGCTTCTTTCCATTTCACAAGACAGTAGCATTTGTAGGTGTAACTTCAGTGCCCTTGAGCAAGAAGAATGGCAAGGTTTCCTCGAGAGTGCCTTAGACCTAAATTAAACTCTGCTTTGCTCAGGGAATGAGTAAACTGAAACATTTCTTTCTTAACCATGGGCCATTTTGCTTGGCAAACTGCCTTCCTGTTTAAATGGTGAAATACTTGATAAAACTATTCTTTAGTCTGGTAGTGCTTCCATAAAATTAACCCATTAGTCAGCCCAGGACAGGCTGTCAGTCTCTGCAGGGATGTGACTGGTGTTACCCGTTCACTGCCATCAGCCTGATCGCTTCTTTTGCTGCTGTTCTGTATTACAAGAGAAAGCCAGCCCTTGAGAAGTTATTTTCCTGCTAGTGCAGAGGCAGTATCTTAAAAGAGAAGCTTCTCCTGATATTTACTTTGCTCCTCTGCAGTGCAACGTCCCACTGCAGAGCAGAGCAGCCCCACCTGTGCTTCCACCACCCGGATGAAAGTGTCACTCCAGATAATGACTATTCCAACACAGCCTGGTCTCTTTGTCTCGCTGTCCCCTTATTCCTTGACCCTCTATCGTACCCACACCTGGAAAATGTAGGTCAGCCAGGCTCCTTTCAGGCAAAACAAACCCAGCAGCAGCCTTCAGCAACAACCCCCACAGTATTAACAGGGGCTGGGGACAATGTCTTGATGTGTGAGGAAGGTCCTCAGACTCCCCTTCCTAGTGAGAGTCATCGTGGGGAAGACTGGCGAGAAAGGTTGCGTGGCTCCCACACCCACACACCTCCTGATTAGTGGAGGGATTGCATTAAAAGGGCTAAACCTTCCCTCAGAGGATCAATTAACAACCTTAAAATAGAATAAAGGAAGACAGAAGCCCTTGCAGAGCCCTTCTGCCTGTAGGTCTCCTTCTCAGTGAAAAATCTGGGAGTAAGCAAGAGCCTGACAGATGATGGAGAGGCTTTTGTCCTCGCTCCCTTTTAACACTTCCTTCACTGTAATTACTGGAGTGTTGCTGGTCACAGCAATCCAGTTAGAGTTGCAGCAGCGCTTCTATTAACAGTTTCTGTTTCCAGGGCTTTCCACTCAGCTGTAAATACTCGCTAACAGGGACGGTTTGGCACACAAGGCCTCACTCAAGGCACAAAGGTCAGAATGATTTTTCTATGCAATTGTTCTAAACCTCAATATTTCATGACTGTGCAACAAAAATACAAGTTTTGCAGCAGTTTCTATGACTTTGAGTGAAAAGTTCAGATATAAAGTCCAATCTAGCCCTTGGATCTGCCAGAATTTCCTTATTATCTCTACCAATCAATTGGTAACATCTTGGGAAATGCTAGTGTTTTGATAAATAAAAGGCAACATGCAGCTGCAAATGAATACTGAAACCTTTCTGATGTGTACAGCAAAGGCAGAAAAGTAACCCTTAAAATGTCCAATGCAGACTTCCTTATTTAGGAATTAATCTATATAGCCAAATTAGGCCCTAGTTAGATAGCATTGGCCAATGTGTCTTTAAAATTTCCTGCTAGGTTATTTTTACTTTCCAATTCATATTACTGCCCTCCTGCAATTGCCTTGAAGTGCTAAGCTTCTCAAAAATGTGAAATGTATTTTTCAACACACTTCGCTATCAGTGATTTGACACAAAGGACACAAAGCAAAGATTTTGCGAAATACCTTTGGCTTTACCACATTTCATTATATAACATTTCGTGGAAGAGGGAAACGATTAAAATGTCTCAGTCCAAAAAAGTAGTTGGAATAAGTTGCAGATTGTGTATGTTCAGCTGCCCTTATAGAGCTTTGATTTGTGTGGCCAGCACTTACTCAGCAGTTCAGTATAACTCTTATTGACCTTGGCAGCTGTCACATCGCTTGCTGGGTTTTATGTCGCTGGAGGTGTCAGTGTTCAGGGGAAAGATGTGCAGAATATGCGGGGTTTTATTTGCAGGTGGGAATGAGGTAGAACCCAAACTGCATTTCCAACAGCATTATTTCACAGATGACAGTCACAGGAGACCTGTGACCAACTTTAACCTTTTAATAGGACGCATAAATTAAGGCTACGAGAGAATACTGAGCTGCCAATTATAGAAGCTGTAGTTCCAGGGTCTTTGATTAGCATATTCTTCCCTACCTGCCCCACCACAAAAATGAATTCCAAAGGCTTTATGAAACATTTTCTGAGAGCAGAAACTAATAGAAACTTTATCTCCAAATAAATTTAATGTGCAAAGTAGATAACTAAAACTTCCATTAGCTACCAAATACCCAGAGTGAGAAGGTGGAGCAGAATGTAGACTCATGTTCCAGTTTCCTTTGTTCCTTAAATAAAAACCTGATGCTCTTTTTTGGCCTACAACCCCTTCTGCAGAATGCAAAGAGGTAAGTCTGAGGCTGACCTTCCTCAAGGCAGTCAAGTTCATCCTGAATCCTTATCTGCATAATGGTTCTGCAATAAACAGATGTGGCTTTGCAGTATTTGTAGTAAAAAACATAATGCTTTCTAAATGTCTTGGATGTCCTCTAGAGAGTGTCCCAGGGTGAGTTTTGATTTCAAGTCTGAATGCTGTTGTACCTTAATGCTTTCTTTGCTAACATGTTTCTGGGTGGTGTGTAAGATCCTCGGTGCCCACAGCCTGCTCTGAACCCTGTGTGCTGAAAAGGCTCAGCTCTGTGGGCTCTGTCCCCTTCTGATGGGCTGGTGGCACAGAGGAACCAACCTCACATGCTCAGCTCTTACTGCTGCCCTGCAAGAGACCTGCAGGAGCAAGACCATTGATGCCCATAACAAGGCTTCATGGAATAAACACAAGGATGATGATCCCCATGGCTTGGGGGGGAAAAAAAAAATCTCCTGTGCGCTGTTATAGTTTTGTCTGGGAGGTGTATTCTGTATTTCTTGTGCACTGTTAGAACACTTCATTTGCAGAGGAGGCTTTGTGTCAGTGTCTAGTTTATAAGAGAACGTCAGTACTTAAATAAACTGCTTGAGATGTGAGTGCCATATAGCTGAAACCTATACGCATATAGGCTGGAACTGCATAGCTGAAACATTGTACTTATCCTCACTGTCTCTGGCTTCACTTACAGTGTATGGAGCGAGGATGAGCTGCTGGAGTAAACAAGCAAGTATCGAAGGGTTAAATTCCTTCACAAAACTCTCCAGCAACACAACCTCTGTTCTTTGCTCTGCTGATTTTTTTCTCTCTTTTTCCCCCCCTCTTTGGCATATTTTTCATTGTGTTGATCAATCTGACCTGCCAGTGCGTGTAACCCACTACTGGGCATGAAATACGCCTGAGAAATGGCTTGTGGATGTTGCCTGAGGAAGCTGCCCACAGAAATGGCCTCAGCTATAGCTGCTGCAGCATCGTGCCAGCTCCTGCAGTAACTCTTGGTGACAGATGTCACCTTTTTGGAATGGTCAAAGCCATCCGTGACACTTTTATTTTGACCTTGTATTGATTAGCCCTTTGTTTTTTTTAAGGTTCCAGCAAATAACAATACTAATCCAGATAAACCAAGTCACAGCTGAAGGTCAGCATTATCTAAATACTCCAGTCACATGCTCGTGGTTCCTGAAAGATTGCTTATGATTTTAGCGTACTCTTAAGAGGGACTAATTTCTTGATATCATTCTGGAAATGCTGATTTCAGTCACTGCAGTTAATTGTGCATGATTTCTCAAAAGATAAAAAAAAAATGCAACAATTCGTGTAGAAATGGGTAAGTAATAGAATTTAAAAGCTGCAGGCTGATTTCAGTCTGTGTTACGCTGGGCCATTTTTCTGGTATCCTGTGTTTACAAAGTGTTTTCTAAGCAAGTATAGAATAACAAGCAGAGTGGCCTGAAGACACCAAGTATGAAAATTTAAGAAGCCCTGTATGGGTGGGTGTATGGGAGCCTCTGATTTGTCCTAAATGGGTATAGCTTAATAGTTCCATCCTGTGTTACATTTTTGGTACTTTTAATAGCAGATATTGACTTGGTTTTAGTAGCTGTGATGTGACACGTATATAAACTCTGACCCTGCAACCCCAGACATTTCTGTCATATAAAGCTGAGACAATTGGAGACTGATACAGGGGTTTTGCCCTATTTCATTGGAACTAAATTTTCCTTGACCTTTGGCAGAAAAATCTCTTTAACTACAGCCTGGTCCTTTACTTCCTGGAGAGTTGGAAATCGGAGTTAATGAGTGTGTATAGAGGTGAGAAACCCTGGTGCCCTTTTCTTGGAAACATGCTCCCCTCTCTCCTTAATTTTACAGGGTGGCTATTAGGAAGAGCTCACCAGTGCTATAGAAATGAAGAGCAAATCTTGCTGTCTCCTGGCAAGACATTTTCAGTTTAATCTTAGTTTTAGGGTGTTTTTTTTGCCTTTTTTTTTTTTTTTAATCACAAAGGTAAGTATTCAAGCACATTCACTAAGACCAAAATATAATAGCTTATAAAAGTTTTAAGGGTGTGGAGCTGGCTGAACTCATGGGCTTCAGTTGCTTGGTTTTAGTTACTGTGTTTAAACCATATGGCTTGGGATGTATTTCTGCCCTTCTGCTGTACAAATGATGCCACTTCTACCCTCTCCGAACTCCTATATCAATTCCTCACGTCTTCAAGGCTGTGAAAAACGGAGCGGGAAATACACTGAACCTTACCGGGTGTGCTGTGGCTCGTTCAAAGACAGGAGCGTTCGTTCCCCCGCGGTGCCGCCCGTGCCGTGGGTTGAAGGTGTGCCCCAGCCACGCCGGCAGACTCGCCCATTCCAGCTGCTGAGGCAGCACCGTGGCGGAGCCGCGGGCGGCCGTGCCATACTAAACAGTTTGCTTTGCAGATCCTTTCCTTCCCCAGTCGCTTTGTACCCCTGATCTCATCGATCCTATCGGCTCTGCTAATTTAGCAGTCCTCTGGGCTGATGATCATAATTACAACACACAGCACAGCTTTGAGCAAACAGGTCCGTTGCGGACCTAACGCTTTTGGCTGTCCAATGGCAAATAAACACGTTTGGCAAGTAGTGCTTCTCTAATGACTTTCACTGGTTGCCTCAAACCCCGAGGAGCTGTTGCAGTGTTATGCAGAAAAGAGGAATTACTCTGCATGAAGTTCAGCTCCATATACTTCTGCATGTAGCTCTAAAACTGTTGCAAGACTGAGTTCCTTTGAAGCAGATAGACATTGACAGGATTCAAGATAATTTTTATTGTGCCTACCTAACTACAATATTGCTATTGTTACTAATGAGGTAAATATTTATGCTTGATTTTTCTTTGACAGTCATCTCAGAGTAGCTGTGTCATACAGTTGGCAGAATATATTTTAAATTAACATGTTTGCTTTAAAGTTCAGTGGTAAAATATAACTGCAGAGCAGAAAGTTGCATATATTACAGACAGTAATTGGAAATAATTATAAAATTCACTGCTAGAAAATTGTAATGAAAGAGCACTTAGATGAATGACAAATGAGCTGTTCAAAGTTGGGGTGATGACAAAGGTAAGGCTGTGTAGGTAAGGTTAGTTCTCTTCCTCTGTGTCCGTGCACTGCAAGCACTAATGATCCCCCCCCCTGCACCCTGAAAGTTTTCTGCTGCAATCAGTGGGCAAACCCCATGCTCATTATTTTATGCCTTCCTTCAAAGGTGTAAAACCCAATACCATTAATTGCAGTTGGGGTTACAGTGTGCTCTGGTGCAGGCAGATTCTCTTCCTACCCCAATATGACAACAAAAGCTGGACAGTAACCAAAAGCCCTTATCTTCATTGTTGTATATTCCTGTCCCAGTCTTAATTTCCTTAATTTACCTGGAAGGTATAATATATAATTCTGCTTTGCAAAATAAATGTTGGGACTTGGAGGGATCTGTGTTTTCCCTTCCTGGCACGGCACTGCAGCCTTTCCCAGGGGGAGCTCATGGGGGCACTCTCTGGGTGAAGCCCTTGGTCCTGGGCAGCTGAGCTGTGACCACCCGGCTGAGGGTGATGCCCACCAGCTGCTGCCCCCTGTGCCAGGTGGCTGGAGTTTGGATGACAAAGCCCACCTCGGGTCCAGGGATTGAAGCCTTTAACATTCCTGATGAAGTCCACAGGGACTTTACAGAATCAGATGAAATTATCTCCTAAATTATCCTTAAAATTCGTTTAAAAGTATCATGCAGTCAGTTCTGAACTAAGATGGGTACCTAAAGTAAGTATTTAAATGGAATGTAGTCACCCAAGATACATTTTTAGGATGCAGCAGGAAGAGTGATCAGTGTCGGGAAACAACTGGTGTGATCATTTTAGCAGCATATTTTTCTGTTAATTTTATCCTTGCAGCTCTTTGGATAAAATAGATTTAGTGGGAATTCTGGGCATACCGTCATTCATCTGGCTGGAGCACTTAAACATGTCTCAGCAATTTGGTTTTACTTTAAACAGCATTTAAACACAATCTTTCAAGTAGGTACAGGCATTATTTGTACATTATTTAATCCTATGCAACAATTTCTTGAGTTTATTGCTAGCTGTGATACCCAAATCAGTTTGCTGCTAGAACATCAAGTGCTGTTTCATCTAATACAGCTTTATTGGGTGAAGATTATACTGAAAGTTAGGTCTACTTGTGAAAGCTTTTTCCTCCTGTAGACAAACATTTAATATCTGAACGCCCTTGTAAAGTGAGCTTTACAAGAAAGATACTTCAGAGAAAAATGTTATCACCCCCAATGTGACTTTGCCTGCAAGTAAAGTGCCGAAGTGGAAAGTCTCAGAAAATGAATAGAAATAATGGTTTCCCTTGGATGTGATCATAAGACAAGTGTCAAGCTGGGGAGGTCCATTGCTGGCCATTCCTGCTTTTGTGTTATTGGGAGGTGATGGTCGGGCTGTTGCCGCTGCCGAAGCCTGCAATTAGGTCACAGGGATTTTCCGTCCCCCAGGCCTTCACTTTATTTGTGGCACAGTCTGAACTATAACAAACTGAAGAACTGTAAGGAATTTTTGGGCCATGCTCTATATGGATATAGATATATATATATATATAGGCTCTATATTTCCCAGCTAACCTTTTAGTAAGTGCGAGTCTACTTTTGGGATGATAGCCCTTGATTAATTATTAACTCTCATTGGTCGCTGTTGTTAGAGGAAGTCTGAGATACACAGTTCCTTTTTGGTTTTTTTTGGCCAAGTAGCCTGTCTTTGTGAGCTGGTGCTTTGCAGAAGAATCTGTGCAATCGTGAACACACAGGCTCAAAAATAAGAAGTTTTTCCAGAGTGTCCTGCTGTGGCAGTATCTCCACTGCAGAAGACAGCAGCTGAATTTGCACTCTGTCAGGGAGCTGAGAAGTCAGGCTCTTTCATATGACCCACGACCATTTCCAGAACTGTCTGAAGGGCAGAAGAGGATTGTTTTTATTCCTTTCACCTGGATGACAGGCTGCAGGCAGCCTGGGACAGATGTAGGTTTATGTGGAGGGATTCCCAGGCAGATAGGTGCACCCTCTGTTTTGAGCCCTTCCTTCAGTTTGCATTCCTGCAGGTTTAAATGAGCAATGCATGCCTGGGTGAGGAGTAGCAGAGAAGCCTCCTGATATAAATGAGGTTTCCTCTCTCCTTTTTGCCCTGCCTGGAGAAACCTAAATGAAGGATCATCTTTGTTATTATGGGACAAGATGTGCCTGGTTGTTCTGCAGGATTATTTATGAAGTGAATGCCAACAGGAGAGTTAGCTCTCTGAGGATCAGTGCTCAGGTCTGACTACTACCTTCAGCACAGTAATAATATCACTGTCAAAAAGTGCAGGTTTTTTTCCCCTCTTCAGCCTAAAAATTTCATGCAGCATATCTCTTCTATTATTTAAATTTTGGTGTGATATAACTCAACCAGTGCACTGTGCGATCTTATTTGGGATTAGGTCTTTAAACTTTGAACTCTGGAGAAAGTGCAGGCATTGAAACATTGTCACAGAGGGAAGGAAGGTTTCTGAATGTCGTAGCTGTGTTGAATCTGTAGTTGCTGTTACGCATTGCAGGGGAGTCCTTGGATGGTGTTGAATGCACTTCAAGGGAGAGTTCTCAGAATTATTGATATTCAGACCAATAAATGTCTGACATTTACCCCTTGAGAGGATGGTGACTCTTCCCCTTCTAGGTATGCTGAAACTAAAACCCTTATGCAACCACTGCTCACAGGGCAGATAATAGAGTCACAGACACTTCAAAGGTATCACTTGCATAAGAAAATGGGATTTAGTACAAGGTTTATAAATATGCTGTAATTAGACCAGTATTTGTATTATCTTTTTTGGCAGCACAGTTGACGTTGCCTGTCCCTGTAACTATACACTGTTTCAGTTTCATTTTAACAATGGTTTTGCCTCACACTGAGGATGTTGGACATATGCAGTGCTGATGATATGGAAATAAGACCAATCTAAGAAGACATGGATTGTGCACGTTAGTTAGTTGCCAGATGTTTTTTCTTCCTTATTGCAAAGAAACCCTTCTAAAAAGTATTAAAAGTGTGTGTTTCCACTGGCTAAAAGGTTTACTGGATACCAAATGGATATTAGATCGATTTCCTATTAAATGAAGAAGAATGAATCTGAGTATACAATGAGACCAGTGAGCAGCAGTGTTTATTTTTAGATTATACTTTTAAAGCTAAACACTATCTATAAGTCCAAGAGGAATGTGCCATTTCCTTCATTACTTTTTTACACTTGATTTCTTTTGGCAGGTTAAGACAGCAACTTTACATGAAATGGATGATTGGTTGGGAGATTGTGAATCCTGGTTTCCAGGTTATTTCTTTTCTAATAAATCATTTACAGAAAAAGTGGTCTTCTGAAGTTGTGTCATTAGTCTTCATTTTTTCTGTCTTTTCTCGATTTGCTTTTAAAAAGACTCTGGTTAAATAACCACCATCCTGTTTCAAATTCATGGGTGCAACTAAGCCCTCAAAATGAACAAATGACCCCTCTTAGATCACTGGTTCAGAATTTAGCTTTCAGTAGGAATATAACACTCAAATCCTTGTTTCTAAATCTGCAGATGAGTTCCTGCCCCATATTAAGGTCTCTTTCTGCCTCTCTCAGTACCCAGGAGTTCATCACTGGCTGTGCACAGGATCTTACCCGTGCACTGCCTGCTGCAGCCAGTGCTGCACTGATCCCAGGCTGTGAAATGTCCTCTGGTGCTTGTCAGATCTGGAAATAATTTACTGTGCTGGGGGTCAGAATGCCTTCTCACTGCTGCTGTGGTTGTGAGCACAAATGAAACTTTAGAACTACCTTTGTTCTGCTTTCCTCAGTAAAGGCACTGGACTTCCAGCTACCTCAGGCCCTAACCCAGTGCTCTTGTCATTTAGAAACCCATGTAGGGCTTTTTCTTTCATTCATTTTGCTGCTAAGAATCAAATATTTAATCATTTACAAAGATCCTTTTCAGATTTCTGCACGGATGAGAAAGCATCAATCAAATTATGGGCCCTTGCTGGCAATCATATGGACTCGGTCTGCCTGCTAAGGGGAGCATGAATGAATTCAGAGTAACATTTAACAGAACAAAATTCTTTTTTTGTCCTCTCCAAATGAAACTCTGCTAGTGTCTGGGGATTAGGGTAAACCCAATGGCTTGTGAATTCCTCTTCCCATTCCCTTTTTCCTCGCCGTGTTCGCTCTTGAAAGTGGATGAATGAAATCAGCAAGTGAGTCTCAGATTTCCTCTAAAACTTCAGCCCATTTAAACCGAAGTGCCCTTTGCAGGAGATAGGGAAGCACTGAGTTTCCTCTGATTTATTTTCATTTGGCCTCACGTAATTCTAGATACAAAACTAAAAAAAAATGTTTTGAATTCCTTAGGCACCCTCATATTCTATCCAGAAATAGTGTAAAGGGAAAAGAAGTTAGTGGCTGGTTGTGATTCACCCATTTCCAAGAGCAACAGCGCAGCGTCTCAGTTGCTATCACAGGTCTTACTCCCTTGTCATGGTGAAACGAGTCAGACCCCATGGCTGGTCTGAGGATTTCAGAGATGACCAGAGGAGACATGAAACTGGGGGAAGCTGCTCCAAAATTTGTCTGTCAGCTGGGAGTGTTTGAAGGGATAAAAATAAGTTGTGGCTTCCTGCAGCTGCTGGCAGCCTGAAGTGTTAGATGGGAAAAGTAGTTATCAGGGAACAAATATTTTTTAACTGAATCAACACCTCGGGAAAGAGAAAGATGGTTTTAAAGGATTCCTGAAGATGAGGAGCAGGTCTAAGGGAGTCATGGAGGCATTGAGTCATGTACAGAAAGTGCCTGACATGGTAAAGAAAGCCATTACTTCTCCACAGCAGCTGGGAAAAACTCACCATGGCAGTTTTCATTTGGTGATTTTTATGAGCAATTATTTTATTCCAGGCATGAAAGTCCTTCTTGTTCATGTTTGAATGAATGGTAGTATTAACTCTATTCTCTCTCTCTTGATAAAATTTTTTACAGCTTTGATTTGAGCAGAAAAGGCAGGTTCTGTGTGATCCTCCTTTAAAACGCTGGACTCAGATCCACTGGTGATAACTGTAGAATCACAGAATGGTTTGGGCTGAAAGGGACCTTAAAGACCATCCAGTTCCACTCCCTGCCATGGGCAGGGACACTTTCCACTCTCCCAGGTTGCTCCAAGCCACGTCCAACCAGGCCTTGGACACTTCCAGGGATGGGGCAGCCACAGCTTCTCTGGGCAACCTGTGCCAGCGCCTGCCCACCCTCACAGGGAAGAATTTCTTCCTAATCTCTAATCTAACCCTGCCCTCTGTCGGTTTGAAACCATTCCCCCTTGTCCCATAAGCCACACAGGGATGTGGTATTAGAGCTACATGAGGATTCACATGTATTCATCCACCTCGTGCCACCAGGCTGGCACCAGTAGCGTTGGTTCAGCTCTTCAGATGCTTTGCCTGATGGATACAGCTATGCTTTGGTGGGTCTTTGTTCAGAAACTGCCTTAATGTGTGTGTTGCAAACGTTATTTAGCTACAGGAGAGCAGATCACTAATCAATGAGGTGTTACGTCATCTGCTTAGCAAAGGTAAATGCCCAGGTACAGCACAAAAGGGGAGCAAATGTATAGTTTCCCCACTTCTTTACAGCCGGTTAAACCATTTCTGTATGGAATCTTGTATTAAATGTTGCTTAAATCATCTTTTAATTGTGTGAATTTTCATAGTAATGAGTTTTAGAAGGTTGTAGAGAGACTTCAGAAAGCGACTGTTGTGCGCTTCGGGCTGGTGAGGAAAGGCTTGTGCTGCATAAATGGGAGAGGGAATTAAGCCAATTCCCAGAGCTGATCACAAAGAGGTCAAGTTGCTCGTGTATGGGGTGGCTTACCTGCCCTCACTGCAAAATGAAACCTTAGCTCTGGCAGGAGCTCCCTGCAAGACAAGGCAGTGAGATCTTTATGCCTTACCTGGAGAGTGACATGGAACAGAAGCAGTGGGGACAAATCTCCATCAGCCTGAAACTTTGAAAGAAGTATAAATCTTTCTCACCTGGGGGAGTATCTGCTTGTATTTTCTGGTCCCTAACACAGGAGATGTCTTACTGGATCAGATCAGTGACCTTTTTGTCTTTGCTGGTTGCAATGGGGATGCTCTGCCTGCATGCCCATTCCTCTCCTAATTCCCCAGAATAGTTGAATTATGAATGTTGGAGAATGATTTTTAACTGAAAGTAGCTTATTCTGATATAAAATATAACTTACTTTAATATTGCATTGATTTTTGCAATGCCATCCATTTCCACCTCAATTAAATGAAATCTGTTGACATGAGAATTGTAGATATGAAGGTTTTAGGTGACCTACACAAAACTGACAACTTTTAGTCTCTTAACATTCACAGTTAATGATTGCTCACAATATCTTCATCTAAGTATATCTATATATCACCTGCTGTCAACATTTGTATTCTGGAAAGTATCATATCATAAGGGATACATTAGGTGAGAGCCATCACCATCATAGAGGTGGGACATATGAGTTCTGTTGACTCTCAAGATGCTGCTGCAGAGCTTATAAACCTTTGCTAGACTAGGAAAAACCTAAATTGTAGGTAGTTTCATGTTATTTTTAGTTAGCACAGGTTCCAACAGGTGAATTACCATTAGTTGTCATTGCCTCACTGATGAATTCATGTCCTTTTAAATTATTTTTGAATGTGCGCCTACAGGCTCCAACAGGATCCTTGAAGTCTTACAAATGCATAAATCAGCAATAAGTACCCACCAAACTATTACACCAGGGGGTGTAAATGGTTTAGTGAGGAAGCACTTACTTAATATTAAATATTTGTCTTAAGCTGCTTACACCCTCTGTGCAACTGACTCTTCAGCTGCTGTTAAAAATGCTTGTTTTAAAGTGTGGAAAACAAGGCACCAGCTCTGTGTGAAAGCTGAGGGGTGTGTGGAGAAGAGCTTGCAACCTCTGTGAGTTAAAAATGAAGTTTGGACTAGGAAACAAATAGAGACATTTAAATCATGGTTGCTGCTAGGGGTTTGGGTTTTTCTTTTCTTTCTTTCTTTCTTTTTCTTTCTTTCTTTCTTTTTTTTTTTTTTTTTTTTTTTTTTTTTTTTTTTTTAATTTTAAAAATCTGAGTGGTTGGTAGGAAATGACATGATGACAGTTAATTATAACTAATCCTGCAGCGCTTCAACACAGGCTAATATAAAGCTCAGAGAGTTCCACCAGCAGTTAGTTACGTCCTTAGGAAGCAACGAGATTTTCCCTAAAACAGCTGTATTGTTTCTTGGCATCTGAAAAAAACACAAACCCATTGCTTAGTAAATACATTTGATATGGTGCTGAAAATCAAGGCTGTAGTGATGGAAGGGATATTTCAGCATCTCTATGTAGGTTCTAGGACTACAAAGTGTCTTTTAAAAATAGTTTTTGTTAGAAAACACAAACCCAAAAAAACAGTTACAGAAATGTCAGTCAAACAAGAAACTTTGTAGTTAGGAAGACCGTGGTTCAAGTAAACTGTTTCAACTTTTTCTGTGTGTATCCAGAGTGGAGAAAACTAGAAAAAAAGAGAAAGAGGATTTCGGAGGGAGGCAAGCTATTAAAGGTGGTAACTGTTGCATGAATCAGTACTAGGAAGGCAGGGTTTGGGTCCAGCACTGACCGTCCTTCTGCTGTTCCTGGTGGGCTCTGTGGATTATTGAAGTGGGAGAATGTGTCAATTGCTTCACAGACCACCTGATTTGGTCTGTGAAATGACACCGATCTGGAGCCTTAATGGGAGGAATGTGGAAAAAAGAGGAGCAAATACACTGAACTAAGACCTAAATGTTGCCAGGAGGCTGCAAAATATTTTTGTGAGAGGACAGCCTGGGTGGGGAAGTGAAGGGCACAGTAAGCAAGCCTTCAGGAGAAATGAACCTAAACATCAGACAAATTCTCTATCATCCTTAAATACTGACAGAGAAAAAAGTAAGGGATGATTTTTAAAACCTTCTTCGAAAAAAAAAAAAATGCAACAAAAATAGTTTCAGACTTGTGGCTGTTCTGGAACTTCAGCTCTTTTTTTACGTATGTCCCACTTACATAGATATGGATGATGCTTGAATTGAATCCTCACTATTGAATTGAATCCTTGCTATTGGAAACTGGTTAAATTTAGTATGTTATTTTCTATTCAAAATTGCAGAAAAGTGCAATTTTAGAAAGTTATGAAAAGCTTGATAAGGTGATGGAAAATTGTGTATAATGCATTTATTGTGTTTGCATGTGCAGACAGACAGGATGTATACTCAGGTACTCTAAATGATTTTCAAAGGTACACAAGGTGCATACAAATTCTGAAGAGCACTGTGATGTTTAGGCATTAAACAGGGAGCCTCTGGAGAAGGAGAGAGACCTGGTATGAAGGGAAGGCTCTTAGCTGTGTTGAGCATCCCTCTCATCTTTGGTTCTTTAGGCAAAAAATGATGACTGCTTTTTAGTGCAAGAGAAATCAGAGAAATCTTCCGAAAAATGTAGCTGAATATTAAGCTGTTGGTTTAATTTCTGTTCAGTCTTTCATCTCTTTTCTGTTCTGTATTTTTTTTTTCTTAAAGAATTGCAGCCATTTCTAGTGTGAACAGTTCCCTGTTTCATGTTTTCCCACTCATAACTGGCAATTTAATAGCAGCTCATTTAAATAATAAATTGTAGGATGGGAAGTGTTTAAGGCCAGGCTGGATGGAGCTCTGAGCAACCTGGTTTAGTGGAAGGTGTCCCTGTCCATGGCAGGGGGTTGGGATTAGATGATCTTTAAGGTCCCTTTCCACCCAGGCCATGCAATGATTCTATGATTCTGTAGTATTACCAAGGCAGACTTTTTAATACTGTTAGAAGTACTTATGTGCAAAATATTCACAAGATAGAAGCAGCCAAATCCAGTGTGGTAGGAAGGGAAAGCTGTGGGTTATGAGCGTGGCCAGGCCAAAGCAGATTCCTGCAGACAGCTGACTATGTGCAAAAGGTGCTCACTCCCACCCCCGTGTCTGGAGGGACCCTTCTGCTCTTCCATGGATCCTCCTTGAGACAAAGACCTTCTTGGGAACCTCCTGTGCTGGATATCTGCAGAGCCCAAGGCGTGACTAAGGATGACAGGCAGTAACGAAGCTGAATGTTAAAAATAGCAAGTCAATTTAACATCAACCTCAGAATGCCATTATTGATTGTGTTGAGCAAATCCCTTACCTTGTATTCAACACTTAATTAAAGCAGTGCGATAGAAACACTAATAGAGAGGGGAAAAAAACCAAAGCAAAACCAAAATGATTAGAAAATATCTTGAATTTTAGTTTTCCGCTCCACAGTCATCGATAGATTTCAGATCTAATTATTAGTCACTAGCATGAGCCTTCTTTGTCTCTTATTATCACTTTTGCTACTAAATAAGCAGTGTGTCAGGACAAAAACCCCTTAACACTTGACAGGGCCCCATCTGTTAAATTATTGCCAGTTACTACTTTCAGGGAAGCCCTTCTTTGAGTAGGTACTGGTTGCTCTTTCTGTAAAGCAGGACTCCAATCAGGAAAGGTTAATAGCTTGTGAAGAGCCTCCACTGCTGCTTGTCCTACCCTGCCAGGGCTGGTGAAGAGGTGGCAGATGCATTGCCTCGTGCTGCACCCTACTCATGTTTTTCTTTAACTTGCACACTGTGGTACTTAAAAGGACTTTTTCTAACCCACAAATAGAACAGTTGTGTTCCTTGAACATTAACAAGGGTATTACATTTTTAAACTCCAGGGGCTCGAGCCAACAAGATAATTGGTCTTTTGTAGTAGTTCTGGTCTGTGCTTTAATTTGTAGTGATTATTCATTCGTTAAATGTATCTCCTTCTTCCACCCATTGTTGGCATTAAAAGGTCTGATCCTGCATTCTCAAAAATAACACTAAATATGATCTTGAAATTTGAACAGGACAAATGATTCCAGGGTTGGGCACAATGAAAAAAACCCTTGGAAATAGAAAGTTTGTAGGAAGCAGGTGGTGGTTTTGTTTTCTGATTGTCACCTACCACTGCTGATGGAGCTGTCTTAGCAGACAGAGGATATGTCCCCAAAAGGATCTAGAGTGCAAATAGTTCAACCTCTCCTTTGGGGGAAGGAATGTAGGACAACGGTTCTTAAATTTAAATGGTAAAGCATTACAATTACTTTATAATCACCAGTGATGTCCACACACATCCACTCTTCCCCACTGCATCTGGAGTGCAAATCATGTAAGTGTTCAAATGCTTCTCCCCCTTTTGTAGAAGCCAACTCGCAGTTGGGAAGATTTTCAGGGTGTAAAACACAAGGGACAGCCCTGGCCTCACAGCTGTGGTTGGTCACAATGCTTGCTTGGTACGGAAGGCAGAGCCCAGCCCTCCTCGGACCCTTGGTCTGCAAAAGCAGCTGGCCAAGACCAGTCAGCCAGGGAGGAAATTTCCCACTTTCATTCCCATTATCAGAACAGTCTTTTGATTGCTCTATTTGGTTGTTATTTTTTTTTTTTTTTTCTCCTGGGTAATATGCAATCCCTGTGGTATATGGATATTTCAGTCTGATTTGAAATTTACACCCTCCACTCCCTGTGGATGTATAATAAAATCATGTAAAGAGCTGTGTGTCCCTTGAGAAACACTTGCCACCATTTGTGGGACCCAAAGAGAAGACCCAACACTAAGACTGACTGGATCTATTCACAAAGGTGTACTCTAAGTAGAATGTTAGTAAAGATGAATATCTTGCCTGTATGCATTTTGTATGTTACTGAAGAAGCCATCACCTAAGGGTATGTTCACAACGGGACTGCCATCAATTATGCTGGTGTCTTGGTAACTCCAGAATTAAAAATAAATTATGTTTGGTCCTTAATAGGACTAGTATTAAACTGAATGCCTGTTTCATCTCTGTTAAATCTGCCACAAAGAAATGACACCACGAGAAGTGTGAATGAATGATACCCTTTCCCCCCGCCCCTTTCCTGAGTCTAATTACACGTGATGGCACTTGCAGTGTCCCTTGTGAATGCACAAAATTGGTGCAGCAGGGGAAATGCAAGCTTCCCTGTGCTGCAGTCTGTTCATTAGCATCGATTTCTGAGGCACTGCCCCTAAGGATGAGGCGATAATTTCTTTTTGCAGTTTCTCATGATCACAGCTTGTAATAGACTATTAAAAATAATTTCTAAACCTTGGTGTAAATTCTGGAACACTGAGAGATTCAAGGAATTCCTCCTAACCCACCTTTCCATGGAGCATTAAAGCCTGGCTAACCACTCCTACTTTGTGCCTGTCCTGTATGTAACACTTATCTAAAGCTGTGCCTTTGGGCTGCAAATCCATTGTGTCAGGCTTTCATTATCTGCTTGGCTTTCTGCTTTTCCATGGTGCCATGTGAAAGCTGATACAACTAGGGTAAAAACGCCACACTTCCCACATGGATAAAGCTGTCATTTATATGCAGTTATAACATCCTGGTAAAGATTACATAGTTCAGATTTTCCCTTTCCCCCCCTTTTCCTCGGTTGTACTAGCTTTTGTGGTACGGTGTAAAAACAGCACTATCACCGCACTTACAAAGTCTTCATTAAAACAAAACAAACAAACAAAAAAAAACAAAAAAAGAAAGAAACCTGATCTATTCATCTCACTGGCTTTTCTCTGATTTATACACTCCCTTTTATTAACT
Source organism: Acropternis orthonyx (assembly GCA_035583155.1). Taxonomy (NCBI): domain Eukaryota; kingdom Metazoa; phylum Chordata; class Aves; order Passeriformes; family Rhinocryptidae; genus Acropternis; species Acropternis orthonyx. Next base: position 5,946,293 of record JAWWEU010000163.1, on the reverse strand, counting down.
TTGGGCACAAGAACAAATGCTGAGTATTGGTGAAAAGACTCCAGATTTCCTTAAAGTTCCACATTAATTATCATTACAAAAATTGCACCCAAGACACTTTCCTCAATTTGTTTGGGGCTTTTTTTTTGTGTCTTCCTCTTTTAAAAAAATGCTCATCTAAAGCAAGAATAAAATTTAAGTCCAACTAGCTTCAGTAACAAATCAAAACGTGAGCATATTAATGATAAAGAGTGAGAAAACAAATCATAGGTGAGCCCTAATTTGGACAGCTCTTCATTTGCATTACTCCAGTAACTACTTTAAATAACATAAACAATGAATTTCGAAAGTATAATGAGAGACTACCTAAAAAACGGAGAATATATCGACAGGGACATTCTGTAACAGTTTGCTCACTTTCCATTAACGCCGCAGTGGGAGGCTTGTCCCATTTTGCTCTGAATTTTTGCTCCCTAAGAAAAAGACAAAAACTTGGTGCCATGTTTTTATGCAAGCTTACCTCCTCACTTTTAAGCCTGGAGTGCCATGTTTTGAAACTGTTCTCTGTTCCTTTGTAGGCTTTATTCCAGATGCTGTGCAGGCAGGTTGGTTCAGCTCCCCGAGGTACAGAGTACAGGAGGAGGTGGCTGCTTTGCCCATCTTGCTGAAGATGGACCTGCCTGTAGTCTGTGGCTTTCTGCCCAGCTCTGCTGGAACTGGCTGTTGCATCACAAGCCGTGCCAAAATTTTTCACAATAACAAGCTCCAATCTACATAACACCTGGCCTGTACAAACCAGGTCATTATGAACTTGATCCAAGCTGTCATTCAAGAGGCTTTGTTATTCCCTTCTTAGGCTCAGCCAGTCATCCATAAGCAAGCGCTGGCTCAAACCTTCCAGCCCCCACAGCACTTGGGTACCAGTTTTCTTTCTTTGAGCCCCACCAAGCAGGCGAGAGCCATGTAACAAGAGGATCACAAGTAGAAGAAACATGAAGAAACAAGTGATCTGGGCTAAAATCCGGCCTAAGAGTTTCCTCCGAGTTCCAATCTCCTTCATACTCTGTGTTTGTGCTTTCATTTTCCTCTTGCTGCTTCTTGTTCTCATCCTTCAGCCTTCCTACTAAAATTGAAAAAAACCCCAGGTTTATTTAATGTATTTATTGCATAATCACTCCATATTCATTTGCTAGACATCTTTCAGGTATATATATAGTCCTCCTTGAACATTTTGAGGAAAGCTAAAGTCTCAAGGAGGAGAATCAAAGCCAAAATGTGTGTGATGGACTGCGAGGACTCTTTTCTTGCCTTCTTGTGCTGCCTCCTCTTTTCACCAATGCTACTCTTGGGGCTGCAGGGAGGAGTTCAGGCTCCCACACTCAGATGCTGGATTAGCTGCATTAATGGAAACTCTACATTGGCAAATTAAGCTAAAAATTGCAGCAGTGCAGTTTTCCAGATGCTTCAACTCCAGAGTAACTGTGAGGGGCAAAATGTGGCTATTCTTGGCAGACAACAACGTGAGAGCTGCAGGGAGGCAAACAGGGCCAGACAGCAAAAAAACAAGTGTCACTTGTGAAAAACTCCTGACATTTCAAGAGGTGTTTTCCATTCTGTATCAGACAAAAATGAGACCTTTAAAAACTTCTCAATGAAAAAAAGAGAACAGTGAAAAATGGGGCTGGTGCAATGCCCTCTCTCACTCACAGTTGGGTGTTTGGAGTAGGGCTCTCTGGCCTGGGAATAGCTGAGAAAAAAACCTCCTTAAAACAAAGTATCTTTGAGGAAGCATTTCCACTTTGACAAATTTAATTTTTTGCACAAAACGTAGTTTGGAACATTCCTGACCAGCTGTGGTGCAATCTCTGGGGATCTTTCCCTCTCCAGCAAATGTCCAGGATTTTATAATTCATGGGAGCAATGAGCAGGGCAGAACCTGGTGGCAGGAAACCCATGTTTCAATCTGTGATCCATATTTCATACCTTATGATAAGTATAATGACATTTCTATGCCTTCACTTCTACTCTGCTGTCTCTCACCTTTGTAAGGCAGAAGCTCCCTAAAGTAGGAACACTGATTTTTTGCACAGCACCCAGCACAACAAAGTTCTGGTTTCATTTTGAGTTTGCAGATGATGTGAACAATCCTTGCATAAGGATTTACTGGTATTTAATATTTCTGTAAAGAAAAAGTAAACCAAGGAACATAAGTGATGCAACCATATCCGTTAAAGATTACACACGTTGTTCTTGTTAAATGGCAAATGTCCAAAGGAACTAATTTTCAGAGCCTGAATAGGTTATCCCTGGGGTACAGTGTGAGAACAAATGTCATATATTAGCCTTAAAGGGCCTGATGGCCACTTTTTTATCCCAATTTTATGTCACAGAGTCATAGACTCCGAGAATCATAGAGTAATCTGAGTTGGAAGGGTTCAACTCCTGGCCTTATGTCAGTGGAGTTATTTCTTATTCTCCATAGTTTTAATTAGTTTCTCATGCAACACAATGTGAGATTGAACCTTCTTTAAAAACACAGGAATAAGAACTGTGTGAAAAGCAGGAATAAGTATTGCAGTAATTTCATTGTGCACAAAGTCACCTGTTGCTGGCTGAGCTGGATATATGCATTAATCTTTCCCAAAAAACACCTAAACTTAATGAGTGAGTCTCAAAGAAAAAGGTTCTGCTGAATAATGCCTAGTTTTAAACAGTGCAGATACAGTAAACTGAGATCATTCACTTCATATATTTAAGAAGTCATGGGTTCAGTATCCCCCCTGCAATGACTAAATATTCCCTCAGTCGAGGACTTCTGCCCGTCTGGTGATCTCTTGTGCCAATTACATCCCGGAAAACATGACTTAGTGAGTTTGCAAGTAAAAGGGATCAGCATTTCTTGGGCAAAGCTCCCAATTCTTTGTCCGGTTCTGGGCCCCTCAGTTCAGCAAGGACATCGAGGGGCTGGAGAGAGCCCAGGGCAGGGCAGTGGAGCTGAGGAAGGGTCTGGCGTGGCCTATGAGGAGCCGGCTGAGGGAGCTGGGGGTGTTTGGCCCCAAAAAGGGGGCTCAGGGGGAACCTTCTCGCTCTCCACAACCCCCTGACAGGAGGAGGGAGCCGGGGCGGGGTCGGGCTCTGCCCCCAGGGCAAAAGGGGCAGGACGAGAGGGCGCAGTCTCAAGCTGTGCCAGGGAAGCTTCAGGTTGGACATCAGCGGGAATTTCTTCACAGAAAGATCAGACATTGGAATGGGCTGCCCAGGGAGGTGGTGGAGTCACCGTCCCCGGAGGTGTTTAAGCAAAGACTGGACGTGGCACTCGGTGCCGTGCCCTATTGACATGGTGGTGATGGGCCACAGGCCGGACTTGATGACCCCAGCGGTGTTTTCCAACCTCGCCCACCCTGCGATTACCTGCGGCTGTTCCCGAAGCCCCGCAAGCTTCCCCCGCGCTGCGCGGACGAGGCGCTCGGTGCGAGCGCAGCACGGGCAGCTCGCTGCGGGCTAAACACACCATTCGAACCCTGCCCCCACTGACTCCGTGCCCCACCGCGCCCGTATCCCGACCCGCGGGGAGCATCCCCCGTCCCTCCCTCCGTCCCTCCCGGCGCTGCCCGCTCGGCCGGCAGAGGGCGCCGCGCTCCGAGCGGGGCGGGCCGGCCGCGCCTCCCCCCGCGCTGGCCCCGCCCGCGGCCCCTCCGCGCCGCGGGGCCGAGCGGGGATGCGCGCCCGGACCGACCCACGCACCGACCCACAGCCCCACGGACCGCCGCGCAGCCCGCCCGGGGCTCGCCAGCGCCACCGCCGCATCGCTCCATGCCGCGCTCCGGGAGGGCGACGAGGTGCGGCCGCCCCGCTGGCGGGGGAGCGTGTGGGTCCCGGTGGGGCGGGGCGGGGGCGCGGCTCCGGGAGGGTGCGCGGGGATGGATGGAGGGATGGATGGAGGGAGGGATGGATGATGGACGGACGGACCCGCCGCGCCGAGCGGGAGAAGTTGCGGCGGTTTCGGGAGAGCTCCGAGCGGGATCTCCCGGCGCGGGGCTGTGCGGGAGCCCCCCCGCATCCCTCCGGCGCTGCCCCCGCCCACATCCCCCCCGCATCCCACCCGCATCCCGCCCGCGGGCACAGGTGAAGTTCGGGCGGGCGCCGCCGCCAGCTCCGCTCCGCCGGCAGCGCTGGAGCGACGCGGTCTTGGCTCGGTCTGCACTCCTCGGGGTGCGGAGTGGCCCCGAAACCCGCCCGTCCTCCTCAATTCCCCCGCCACAGCATCGCGGTGAGTCTGAGTTGTCTTCTTCCCTCCGCCCGTTCTTCAGTCGGTGGTTTTAAACAGGGCACGCTGATAACGCTTCTTCATCAGCCATTCATTACTTCGAACGCTCGCTCTTAATTTGTGCTCGTCCTTGTGTTTATTTTGTGCGCTGTTACTCATTCAAGGTCAAAGCGTATAGAGTTTGGACTTTATTTGTGTGAAGATATGATGAGCACTCTGTAGTCATGTTCCTTCCTTCCTCCTCCCTCCCACTCCTGTTCCAGCCTGAGCGTTCCTGGAGAAGGCTTTTAAAAAGAAAGGATGAGGGTCATAAAAAGTACTTGCTGACCACTGCCTTCAGCTCTTTTCTATAGCTGAAATGTGTTGGTTAATTCCTCGAATGAAAACAGAATATCATCTTAAAGAATTGATTTCCCGAGAATGTAATTTTTGGAAGAAGTTATGCAGGGGATGTCTTTGTGCGCAGGTGGGTGGGATAACTCTTACCTGTTAGAGCTGGGTACCACTGAAAGTGCGTGTGAGAGGATGTGGGGACTGAGAGCTGCTGTTGTTAGTGCCTCGTGTGGTGCAGGTGCGTTGCTTGGCTGTTCGGCTTGTGTCCTAAAAATCTTCGAACTTTGAGGAAACTGATGAAAAAAAGTGGTGAACTCTTTTAGTTTCTGAAAAGATTCCAGCGGAATTTAAGTAATGCCAGATCAAAGGTGGAAGAGATGGCATTAAAGTGGCATGCTTGAGTACAGGGATACTCTCAGTGAAGACAGGTGTGGGTGTGCTGGGCTGTGTGTGAGGCGCTGTGCGTGGGCTGGGCTGCTTCGTGGCGAGGAGACCAGCTCAGAATGCATAATAACACCGTGTCTTTGCGGGAGGGAGGCTCGTGGTGTTAAGTGCCAAATTTCCCTAAGGATGAAAGCAGAGAGATTCTGTGCCTGCCTGTACCTTAGGTATTGCAGGAGGGCTGGTTTCAGAGCATTGTGGAAGTTACTGCTTTAACTGCTGCAAACATCAACAAGAGGAGCACGATCCTGCTGTAAGTCGTGACAGTTTTGCTGCTTGCTTTGATGGGACTGAAGTTTCATTGTTGATTTTTACTAAAAGTATTTAGATGCTGTTCTTTGCAAAGCCTTTTCTGCAGCACCAGGGAAGAGCAGAAGATTGTACACTCTGCTTTTCTGTCTTGGTTCTGTGAGGGAAAGCTGTGTCTGCTCATCTTTGTACATGAGAACAGAATCTTTTTCAGATTACAGCGTTTAAAAGCATTTTCGGAAGAATCAGAAGGAAACACCTCTCATTAGTAAACTTTTTTTCTCTTTTGCTTTGCCACGATGGTGTTTCAGAGATCCCACTTCACTCTGGTAATGGAAGACCAAAAGAGCTGTTTAGGCTCCATCTGTATGCATTAGAGTAGGTGGCTGATTTGTACCCTGGGGCCATATTATCTGCTATTTCATTACTTCTGGATCAGTAATGATATTCAGGAAAACTGTATTTGTAGTGACTGCTTTCTAGGGACGTCTCCTCACTAGAAAGCCGTGCCGATAAGGATCGCCCCGCCGCGTGTTTGCTGACGCTGCTCTGGTGGAGGCACCCGGGCTGCTTTGAGCTGCCTTTGATGGCACTTCTGTTCCAGGGTGCGTGAGTAAGAAGTGGGGATTCCCTTGGGTCTCTTTGCATTTCAGTGTAATTTGTGTTGGTTTCTTTTTTTTTTTATTCCCTAACCGGTATTCAGCCTCTCACGTGCCCTCGCGCAGATGATCAGAGCTCTCCGTGCCTGTTTGAGACGCTTGGTCCTTTTGTGTTTGGGCACAGCATCACTTACCCCAGGGGCTGGTAGCGGAGGGGAACACGTGAGGAGCCTGAGCTGGAGCGGGTGGAATGTGCCAGGTGCTGCAGGTGCCCTGTGCCAAGCTTAGTGCTGAACAAACAGCACGAAGGTGGAGCAATGTGAGAGTGGGCTTGGGGAGTGGCAAACCCAGGTGGTGCTTGCACTTTGGAAGCTTTTGGTGTCCCTGTTCTGTTGGTAGGTGGCTAGAGGGGTCATGGTGAACGATGTGCTGTGATATGAGCAGTTTCATCCAGGTGTCCAAGGCAACTGAGCTCATCTGGGTGTGCAGGCTGTAAGCAAAGAGTGAGAAAAGACCAAAAACTAAATTATCCTGAGTTATCAGTGCTGCACTGACACCGTGAATACCTCTGCTTCCCTGCCCTGCAACGCTGCTGGCACCCCCACACCTTAACCGAAAGGGATTCTGAACGCGGAGCAACAGGGAAGCTGTTGCAGATGAAAGAGGTGATGGAAATGCCTCGAGGCTGTTGTTCAGGGAGGTAAGTTCTTCATTCTCCATTAGAGGTATATGCTGTGCTTTAATGGGGTGTGCCGTGCTGAGCTTGATGCTATTGATGGGCTGGAAGGGGGGGAAGGCAGAGACCTGTCTGCTGGAGCTGCCTGACACAGCGGTGGTTTTGGGAACTTCTTGGGGCACTTTTTGTAGGTGAGGGAGACTGTCCTGATGGACTGCCCTGAGGTGTGTTCAAAAACCATGTGTCTGGGTTGTCAATTTTCAGGAACTTCATTGAAACTCAGAGGTTTTGTTTCAGTATGGTGAGAAAAAAAAAGCGTTGTTTTCACAAGACAGAGCTGCTCTGTGGTTTGTTAATGCAGTAGAAAAGGAAAATTTGTCTTGTCCTGGCAGCAGTTCAGAGGCTCCGGTGTTACCAGTGCGGTTTGAGGATCGGGAATGCTGCTGGAGCTGCCTAGGGGTGAGAGCTGCTGTGGTTTGCTTGTAAACCAGAAAAATTGAGAAGCTGTGTATGGGTTGTCATGCCTCATTGTACTTGAGTTTCATGATATGATGGCACCACATTTCATGGGTAAAACTCTCTGTGCTGTTGTGCTGCGTTGCTCTGTGTGTTCTGGGTCCTTCCACATGTCACTCCAGCTCTTTACCTGAACTTTGAAAGTGTTGATTTTTTACGGAGACAGCATTCCACCTTTTCTTTGCCCCAGGATCATGTGAAGTGAAGTGAATGGGAGAGTGTGGTGTGAAATGAGGCAATGATTGCCAGGTGAAGCCAGGAAGGTGCTGAGGATGTTGGACCCCACCCTGCTCCTTTTGGAAGCTGGGTATCCCACCACAGCCAAAGCTGCTTCCAGAGTGGTGAAGAAGCAGGTACTGTGGTAGGGGAAACAGATAAAGCACCACAGGCAAAACAGAGTACTGTTTTTGTGAAAAAATAAACCCCAGGAATTTGTGCCAGAGGATGAGAGTTGTGTGGGTCATTTAAAACCAGAAACTCTGCAAAGAAGGTAAGTTTCTCTGCTCACTCTGCGAGGCTGCAGAGGTCCAGCCTCTGAGTCACTGACGAACTGTCCTTACCCTACTTCTGTGCCTGAGCACAAGTGCTCGCTGTCTGCAGTCTGTTTTCAAACACAAGAACAAAAAAATGCTGTGCTTTGGACTAGCATGCTTACCCTGAACATGCTGGTAATGCTCTGTCTGCTTTGAATGCCTCCTTATTGAGTCATCTTTAGGCATTCCTTTGTACTTCTGCTGTATTTAGTTAAAACATTCCAGTATTTAGGACATGCTGCATCATTTTTGTTAGGAGTGCTCTTAGTTGTGCTTCCTTTCTATTACGATTTTTATTTGTTAAGCTTTTATTCTGAGGGAAACAAAATCCAATTTTTTTTGCAGAAGCTTTCTGGTTCTCTTCTGTTGAGTCTCATCTTGCTGGTGCTCATATTTGTGTCTGAAAAAGAGGTAGCTACTTTAAAAGGGCGTTGGTCTGTGTTCTACCCCACCTGCACTCACAGAGCAGGCAGCAGTTTTGAGAAGGTGTTTGGAATGGGTGAGGAAAGGGCTTTAAGGACCACCAAGAAAGCAAACAAAAGCCAGAATGTGCAAGCCCAGTTGCGGTGCAGGAACATATGAAGTGTTGGAGCTGAGGTGATGTGACTCGAAAGGGTGGCATGAACCAGGGAGAGGGAAAATAAATGGTTTTATCAGGGAAATGAGCATCTAGAACTACTTAAAAGCTATTAGAAAGTGGAGAAATAGTCACCTTTATGACTCAGTTGCTTCAACAGAAAATGTGTTTGTGCAGGAAAGGGATATTCTGGTGGTGACTAGTGGGTGTTTTTGAAAGGCTGGAGATAGTCTAACTTAATGTGGCAAACTTCTGGTGCCAGCCTTGCTGGGAGTGAGGTGGGACTCCTTGTCTGTCTGGAGGTTGCCAGGGATGTACAGAAAGACACCATGTGCCATTTGGCTCTGTCAGACTGACGTAGCTGTCCAGAAGAAAGAGAAATGAAACAATCTCCTCAGTCATTAGGTGTAATTGTGGCTGTGTGTGATCCATCTCCCACAATAGCTCGTAACTCACCCTGGCCCTGTTTCAGCACATGGTGAGAGCAGTGTGGGATTCTCTCTGCTGCCTCTTCAACAGGGCTTTGTGGAAGGCAGAACTTGCCGTAGCACACTGTGGGATATGTAAGTATTTATATGAAAAAAATACAATTTTTTTGTACATGTGTAATAGGACAGTGGTGTTGAGTCTGCAGATAGACTTTTTATCTTTGCTTAAGCCCCTGTTTTAGCTGAATTGCTGGGTTTTTGCTGCACAATTGATCTGAGTAGATAGTAAAGAGCAAAGCAGAGAGGCTGAGGGCACTGCAGTGTGGGAGTAATGACTCCTGGGCAGTAACATATGCCTTCTGAGACACTTTGGAGAACTGTAAGCTGCACATATTCAAGATGCTGTAATTATTTTCAGGTATCTGTAGTAAGTATGATATATACACTGTTAGCAATGGAGATACCAGCGGTCTCTGTCATTTCCACTGTCTCCAGCAACAATGCACAGTTTATGGAGCATCAGTTTTTAGTGTGTGGTATTCATTCATGAACAAGAGCTGAGGTGGTGGGAGGCTTGACAGTTACGGCAAACTTCATATTACAAACCCATCCCAACAGAAACACGCAGCAGGGTTCCTTCTTGTGCTTCTTGTTTTCAGTCCCTGCGTGTCTTGTTTTGCTGTTTAAAAATTTATCTGCGCTCCATCTTGTGAAATGTTTTGAAACAGTCAGGAAAATCATCCCTCCTGTGTAGGAATATGTACTGAATTAAATGACAGTTAATAAAACAGGGAATACACCCAGAGCACAAACTGTAATGGATGGGGGAGCAACCTGAAGATGTAGCACAATAAAGGTGAGGGCAGTTCAGCCATTAATGAATGGGATTAAAGCTCGTGTTTATGAGCAGGGGAGGCTTTCCACTGGGATGGAGTCTGTTTTGTGGCTGGCTTTTTGTCTCTGGTGGGTTGAAACAGAGCTCTCTTCCAGAGCCTTGCTGAAGCTCAGCATGGATGATTTGTATTCTCCCAGAGAGTAATTTGTCAGGAGATGAACAGCAATATGCTCAGTGTTTGCTGCAATGGCAAAGACAAGTCCAGCTAAAGACTTATTTCTTGGGGTAAAGTAATTTTTAAACTTTCCATCAAAGAAAAAAAAAAGTCATATATACCTCTGCCTGGCCTAGATTTCTTTCCAATTCAAGTACTTTAGTGGCAAGTTCAGGTGCTGCAGAAAATGGAACAACCAGAGCTTCCAGTTGGGAAGGACACAGGTTTGGTCCATGGGGAGCGTATTGCTAGTGAAAGGTCACCGTTTCAGAAGCCAAATGATTTGGGAACTTGGTGAATTTGTCTAAACATTGTAATGTATTTTAAAGTAAAGTTCTGACTGAAAATGGAAATGGAAGCGAAATAAGCAGAAGGTGAAATTTCCCCCAAATGAAGCCATTATTTTTGAGGAATAAAATTGGCTGACTAAATGAGAGCTTTAGTGTTGTTTTCTAGCAGAAGCAAAGAGAAAGTAAAGATTCAGCTCTAGTTCAGTTCTTTTTTCTTCTGGGAAGGAAGATGTGGTTTTTTTTGTGTGTTTTCTTTTTTCTTTGTTTTTTTTCCTAATATGTTTTTCCATTTGAGAGGGAAGCCACATCATCTCTAGGTCCAGCACTGAGACCACTGAGGATTGCTGTCTTCCTGTTACTTTTTTGGTGTGGAACTGGGAATGATTCTCTCTTTTTCTTCAGGATCAAGTCTAAATTAAGACCAGGCTGGACGGTGCTTTGGGGAACTTGGTTTAGAGAAGGTGTCCCTGCCTATGGCAGGGGGGTGGAACAAGATGGTCTTTAAGGTCCTTTCCAACCCAAACCATTCTGTCCTTCTCTTAAAGACATACATTGGATAGAGTAGCTCTCAGATAAGTTATTTTCTGAGGTTTTTGCTAACCCTCCTCATTTCTAGACTTCTTTTTGGTATCTCTGGAGCTTGAGAATGGAATTTGGTGAGGGAGGATTTCTTTGCAGAGGTCCCGGCAGTGTCTTATTATTTTTTGTCTTGCTTTGCTGACAGGGACGAGTGAAGTGGGTGTGAGATATTTGGTCAGGGCGCTGAAATGATCAGGTGAAATGTGGTTGGGACAGTTGCTCTGGAGCAAACCCAGGAATGAGCAGATAGAGAGAAGCTTTGCAAGCTGGCAGGGAAACGGTGGTTTATGGAAGGGAAAACAGTCAAATGTGTTTAGAAGAACAGAAAATTGCTCATACCAGAAAGGTTGCAAAGATGATGAAAATCGGTGTGGGGACCAGGGAATAGGGATGTGTGAATGATAAGCAGGAGATGGTGGCAGCTTGGAATGGAGTTGTGATATGATGGGAAGGAATTTTGGTGAGTGCCAGTGGAAAGAGGGGAGGCAGGGCAGTGAGCTGGTGTTGAGGAATGGACTGGGACTGTAAATGTGTTCAGAAAGCAAATGGCTTGAAGCCCCTGAATGACAAGGAGGGAAGGAAAGCCATGAGAAAGAGACATGATCCGAGTTTAATTTTAGTGACTGCAACAAAAGAGGATGTTTTGTGCCACTCTGACTCTGATGGAAATAGGAACTAGAAAGGAGAGGAGAAACTTTAATGAACAATCGGGATGGAGACAGAAGTGATGGAGGCATGTCAGGGTTTGTTTTTTCCCTCAAAATATGTAAAACTCTATTCACACCCTTCCAAAAGCCATCCCCCCCACCCCTTTTATATATTTAGGAACATCAGTGGTAATATATCATGTCAAATTCGCTTGTTACATCTGCTTATACCATGTCTAATTTTGGCAGGAAGTGTAAGTCTAATTACATTTACTGTCAGGTTTATTGCCCCTTCCCCGTGCAGCTCTGGCTGAGCCTGTCTCGCTCTCTGTTTAAACTGGGGTAACTCTTTCCCTGGCTATTTGGAAGAGCCCTGGCTGTGCAATACCCTCTCTCTGGGTCTGGAGAAATAGCAGCTTGTGAGTCTTCCAGATGAGCTGCAATGAATTTCTTATCAGGAAAGGTTTAAAGCAGAAAGGTATTGATGGGCTGGAATTATCAGATTTGATTTTTTTTTTATTTTCCCCTGAGAGAGAGATGGGGAGGGATAGGGTATGTATAGATATATTTTTTTTTCTCTGGGATATGTGCATGAGGTATTTGGCACCTTATAAAAGACCACATGTGTTAATTAGTCTTTGAAAAGAAAATGCAAGATGCTTTGTAGGGCAGTTCTGAGTGTGACATACTCTCTTGGTTTTTAGGTATCAAATCAGCCTCTGTGGCTGACAGTTTAGAAGTACAAATTAGGTGAAGACAACAAGTAGTAGATACATTATGTTGATTCTGGGATGCTCCTTGTGAATATTCCTGAAAGAAGCAACAGGGCAGCTGAGTAAGGAGCTGTGGGGGAAAAAGGTGGGGCAGGAAAGTTGAGTGGGAAGTGTTGTTAGCAGGAGTAAAGAAAATGGAATTAGGCACTGTGGCCTCACTGGAAATGCTCATAGCAATAATCGTCCTCCTGCAGAGGGTGATGAGGGGCAATGCAGAATGGCATGCAAAACTTAATGCAGACAATGAAAATATTTTCAAAGTGATTTTCCAAAATGCTTCTGGAAGGCAGAACCTAAACTGAAGTAATTTGGAAGGGCAGAATTTGAAAGCATCTGATCCTGCAGAGGGGCACATTTGGAGGTGTCAAATTGGGGAATTGCTTTTCCAAAATGGACTCCAGTTTGAGGTTGGGATTAATGCCTGTCTGCCTTTAGGAAGACACAGATAGTTACTATTTTCTGCTAAACTTGAAAAGAGAAATCTGAATAGCACTACTGGGACTGAGAGCTAAAGGTCAGCAACTTTGAATAGCAGCATTAATTGCTCCCTTTAAAGGATATAAAGGATCAGAACCTTTCAGGGCTTGCCTGAGGAGCAGAGCAATATTAATGCCAGTAAGGGATGATGCGGCAGGACTCAAACAGTGGAGGTGGGGCAGGATTTTTCCCTTGTTGCTCCAAAATAAGATCAAAATGCTGTTAACTTGGGTGTTACTTCAGTGTCTGAAGCATAGTGGCGTGACCTCTGCTGTGTGCTGTGTTTAATGCTTTCTCTCCCACTGTGCAGGGTGCAGCCTCCAGAAATGCTAACAGCAGGGTTAGGTGTTGCAGTGCACACAGGATTGTCTTGGGCCATCCAGCACAGAGAACTTTTTTTAGTTTTTACAACTTTTTTAAGTCTCTGCTAGGTTTTTATGGCAGCCAAAATGATGCCACGCTTTGATTTTCCATCTTTGCAATCTTCAGGTTTGAACCGTTGTCTTTGCAAGTTATGCTCCATTCTCCTGGGTGATGTTTTAATGTTACTGACTGATTAAAAAAGATGTGCCTTAGAATATATGAATTATCTTATGCACTGTGTTGCTGAGCTCTTACTGTTAGCTCAGGCTACGCTGGAGAAATGTAAATATTGAAGGAATCAGTGAGAGATGATGGAACTCGCTGTTGAAACGGGTTATGGGTTTTCATCATGGCAATGATTTTTAAGAGACTTGGGTTTCCACAGCTGCCTCTAAGATTCTGTGTAATGATAATGAAGCTTGTTCTGCTTTCCTTCTCTCACTCACATATTCAGAAGATTACTTACATGCTTATTCATGCAAGGAAGGGTTTTGGAATTCAGAACTTCCCACTGTTGAAGAAACAAATAGAGAAAGCTTTGTTGTGTCTACAGTTGGATTTGCAAAAGAGTCCTCATTGTACGTGCACTTGATGCTAAAAATTTTGTTGGTTTTCCTCACTCCTGAGATGCCTTTCCTACTCTTTGCCTCCCTCGCCACATTCTTTAGGAAAAATCTTTTTGTCTCTGGGGAATGAGGAGAGTTGTGGGGAAATCATTATAATTTGCAAACAAGAATGCTTTTTAGGTATTTAAAGTGCTTTAACTCAGTTGCCACAGGTGGCAGATTATTTTTTTTTCCTCTCTTGAGTTCATGTATATGATTCTTCATCATCTGTGGAAAAGGATTTAGATTTTGCATTTTCAGTTAAAACAAAAGAATACTTGCCTGCTGACTGCTGTTTTAGCTAAGTTACTGGGAGCTTGCCTTCACTGGGATAGTTTTTAGAGTTTGGAAGCAAATCCTGGTGGACGCTGTAATGATGTGTTTGGATTATGTTTCCTCCCTATCGCACATTCTACGGGGAAATGTGTTTTCTCTTCGTCTGGTAGATGGTTGTATAAGATAGATTTTGATAGCACAAATCTCCTTGGCAATTCTATTAAATTCCAGGTAATTCAAGGTGGGGGGAAAGGAGGAGAATGCACCTCCTCCCTTCCCCTGCCTGCCTCCTTAGGCTGGGCTCAGGTGGAAGGTGTGTGAAGCTGATGGATACAGCCCAGAAACTCCTGGTGCTGATGATCCTGGATGGTGTGTGGTAAGCGAAACATGAGGCTGCATACAAAAGAAGGCTGAAAAGTTTTTTCCCCCGAGAAAAATACTTCAAACTCATGCAATGTGCCCTTAGACTACATGAGTGGTGCTGTGTTTTGCATTTTTATCTCTTGGGAGTTTCATGAGTTCTCTAAGGACGGTGTGGGTTTGCTCGTTGGATCAAATAGCAGTGGAGAAGGGAAATGCTTAAGCTTAAACTCAGCTTTAAATACTTGAGGTATTTCATTATAGTAAGCCTATTAAAAAAAAAAAGAATGTAGTTGATGTTTGGCAGAGGCAAGACTTACATGCTCAGGATGGACAGTGAAGACCCTGCTAGGCAGGTGTTCAAGATCTGGTGCTCTCTCTGTAGACTGCATTTTTATGCCAGCAATATCTGCAATTATACACTGTAGAAAATACTTACATCCTCTGTGGATTCAAATCCCTGAAAATAAATAGTTTCAGGTTGAAATATTGGCAGCCTGGAGGTGTGTTTAAACTTGCTCTGTAGATTACTATTACATTTGTTTGCTATCTGGGGATGCTGCTTGCAGAGCTAAAAACCCTCTGAGCTGATTGTTACCAAGCATTTAAAAGGAGTAGGAAAGTAGGAGTGTCAAATTCTGACATCTGAATAAAGCCTTTTTTCATGTGAACTTATATCAAACTTTTAAAAATAATACAGTACCTAAAGTCTGACCTTTTAATTAAAAATTCACTATTTTTTTTAGGAGTTAGTTTTGCCAGGATACTTTTGCAGTGTAATGCTCTTGGTGGCAGAGCTTTTTGTATTCTCCTCGACGGATAAATGATTAATGATCTCAACACTGCCTTCTGGATCACCTTGTAAGAGGTCTCCTTCATCAATCTGGCAAGGGGACTGTATGGCAGTTTGCACCCTAATTACAGTCCCCAGCTGGGGATGTGCTGCTTAACAGATTACTTGTAGCACAAGTGGAGCCGGTGCAGATATGGATGGCCATGGAGTTGTTTGACGCCCAGGTGCAAAAATTAGATTTCCTCCTGGAAAAAAACCACATCCACTTCATATAAGCAGTGCAACAGATAAAAGTGTTTAGCTGGAATTAACTCTGTAACTTAAAGGTTTAATAATAACGGTGGTTCTGTGGTTTCCTTCCCTTCTCTTGCAGTGTTATAGACGAGGGCAGTATTGCAAGGCAGAAATTTTATTACCAATGGAAACCTTAAGGTATTCCACAGGGCAAAACAAAAGTGATTCAAAAGGTGCTTTTGCAGATAATAAGTTTTAGCATTGAGCAGTTTACCCAGAAGGCAACAGATTATTTCTAGTGGTCTGTCATTATTGCTGGCCTTTTTTTCTGGCTCATTTGTGGTGTAATGCTGCTACTCAATTAAGATGTATTTCAGTAAAAACTATGAATGACAACTTCCAGCAAGCATATTGCTAAGCATATACATACGTGCCTGGTGCTCAGTCTGACAAGTGTGAGCCTGTTGCTGAGAAACACCTCGTTTGAGCACTTAGGCACAGAGGAAACCTTGCACAGCATCCACTCAAACACAGAAGCAAAGTCCCCATTTGGTGTTTGACAATGAGAAGATTTTAGTCTTGGGGAGGATGTAATTGCCAAATGGTTTTGCGTATATGTATCAGTGCCGTAGTTATCAATATTGCCAAAGCAGAGAATGTTATGATTATCTTGACCACCTGGGGAAAAAAAACAAACCTTTTTTTTTTTTTTCCAAATTATAAGAATTTACTTTCATGATCCGAGGATCATCTGGGCACTGATAACTTCCTGCTGGGTGACATGTACCAGAAGGGTAAAGGCAGTGAAAAGGGGTATCAGGAGACTGAAGCTGGAATTGAAGAATTGTGGGGATTAATATTTGTGTTCAGGACAGCAGAAACCTTCAGTAGTGCAGTGGCTGCTGTGAAGGTGTGGGTATGTTTGTCTGACTTGAAAGGGGAAAGAAAAGTCTTTACTACTCAGCGAAAAAGTAGTTGAATATCCCTGGCCTGTGTTTCACTGGAATGGCAGCAAGTTTTGGGAGTCTTCCCTGTGAGCTCAACTCTCTTGGAGTATGAAAAGGAGCCAGTAGGTGTGTGTAAAGCAGGAGTGGATCGCTGTCTTGTCCTAGATCTGAAACAAAATCTCCTCTGAAGTGTTTACTCCTAGACATGGTCAGACAGTAGTTGGTTATGGTGCATTTACTCATTCTGGGTTGTCCTCTCCATGACAAATGGAGGAATTGACCATAGAGGTGTTACATTCTCTGGAAATCATGTGCACTTCATGGTGAAAACACACCTGAGAGATCATTTGAAAGGTTCTGGTTTCTTTGACCCCCCGTTTGCTCTAAGGTGGAACTCATGGCTGGCTGCCTTGTGGTTCCCTCTTGCTCCTTGGGCTCCCATCAGAAGCCAACAGCCCTTCCCTGCCTCGTTCTCTCAGCTGCAGACTAAAGGCTGGCTGTCCAGCTTCTCTTTATTGTCTTGTTAAAAAGCAGATGCAATGTTCCCTCCCTATCAGTCTTTCAGACGGGAGAGAGCATGGCTTGGTGTTCTTGTGAGCGTCATCACTCTGCTGTTTGCAGAAGCAATTGGAAGCAAATGATCCAGGTCCCTGTTATTACTCATAGTTTGTTTTTTTCCCTAGTTCTGCAGCTTCAACTCCTTATTTGAGCTGCGTTGACATGTCATGAAACACCACATTTTGGTCCATAGTTGTGCATATTAATAGTCAAGTGGTGCAGCCTCTCGCTGATCTCATTTTTCCTTGGCGCCTCTCTGGGGTTTTGTTCCAGGACAAATACATCGTAGGTACTCAAGAGGAAAACATTTTCTCCTAAATTATTTTAGCAAATGGAAACCCTTTTTTACCCTGGCTGAAGACTTTGTCTTGGCTGTAAACCTGAGAGATTTAAACATTCACAGTTCCTTTTACTGCTCAAGCCCGTGCAGCATATTTTAGGTGAGAGAGCAGTCTGTCAAGTTACTAGAAATCATTACTTTGCCAGAGAGTTATCGAATGGATGTGAAAACAGGTGTTTGTCAGATTTCTACCTTCTGAACTGAATATTTTTGATGTTTGGGAACTTTTATCTGCAGTCAGCCATCGTGCTTTGTATGGGAGGAGGCCTAATTCAGATTATTTGAGCAATCAGGGAGCAGAGATGTGGTTCTGTGATTCATAATTGAAATTTAGCCTTTAGATTAACTTCATTAGTATGCTGTTGAACAAGGATGGGGTGTTAATAAATGAAAAAATCCTTCTGGGTTTAAGCACCAAAGAACCACAATAGGTCTCTGCAGTTCATTATTAACTTTTTATTTTTGCTATGACAGCATTATTTTTGATTTGGTCATGCTCTTTTTGTCTTTACTCCTCAAAATTATACAGAGAGAATAAGAGACAGGTTTTATCTGATGTGAGGTTAAACCCAAAATTCTTCTAGTAAAGCCACATTTATGAGCCATTGTGAGATCAAGAAAAAGAGCATTAGAAAATAGACTTCAGTCTCCTTTCCAACTGATAATTTAGAGTAATGAGTGAAACTTTACTTGTGTTCTTAAAATACTTGAAACTTTCTGGGCAGGTAGAAACTACAAGTTCTCCAGTCATTAGCTTGTAAATGTTTATAAAAAATGTGCCTGTTGATCCTGCTGAGGTGAAAAGTATCTAATTTCTGGTTTCCATATTCTGATTACTTTGTAAATTCTTGGTCTTGGATTCAGTTAAAGGACTTTTCCAACCGAAACGATTCTGTGTGTATCTCACAACAGCCCAGGGCCATCGGCGTAGAAGGGAGTATTGAGGCTTCTCCAAGTGGAATTTTCTTGCATGAAATAAAGGTTAATGTAGCTGAGTTTTGAGGGACTGTGCTCTGACTGAGGAAGTTGTTACTGTTTTTATTTGTTAGGCTGGTTTTGCATTTTTATCCTGTGTTTTTTATGCTTTGCATGGTTTCATGAAAGATTTGGATGGATTCTCATTTGTGAGTTGTGGAGCGGTACTAAGAAAGTAAGTTCAAGAAAAAAAAAATCCTGTTACTAGAATGGAAAAGAAGATATTAGGGATTTTTGGTTACTTCCCGTCTTCACAGTTGCTCTTGATCTCCCTAAAACCTGTATCAGTGTATTTTGAGTTGTCTGTACATATGCTTTTCAGTGGAGAGCCGTGCACTTGATGTAATCCTCTGTGCTTTGAGGTGCCACGGCATCTGCTTCGGCAGGAAAGGATTACGGGGAGGGGGAGGCTTTTTTTTCCTGCATTCAGCCTTGAGGGAAGCACAGATTGCTGAACAACAGAGCAGATTGGTGCTTGGAGGGCCGGGAGCTGAGTCTGAGCTCCCTGCACAGAGCCTGTGCAGGCTTTGCAGAGTTTGGATCTGCAGAGCTTTGTGGCTTCCCTGCGGCTGGGAGTCCTGGGTAAGGGCGGCGGAGGGGTGGAAAGTTTGGGAAAGAAGAAATGGAGAGAAGAGGAAAAAGTTGTAACAAGTGTGTAGAGTCCTTGAGTATTGGGGAAAAGCATGGGTCATGGTCTCGTGGCATGTATGAGTGGGATATATATTACACTTCTCTGTATGTGGCGTGTATAAGTGGCATATATGTTGCACTTTTCCATATGTGGCTTGTATGAGTGGGATGTATGTTATGCTTTTCTGTATGTTTTAGGGTGGAGGGACACACACTTGAAAAATGCTAAAAGTTGTGACTGAGAAAGATTAGCCTGTATAAGGCAGTTTAAGTGCCATGGAGTCTGATACCTTCCTCTGTTTGCCCCTGTGGAAGATGAGTCCCAACCAGCAGATGTAGTTTACATCCCAAAATGTCCTAATTTTCCCCGAAAGCTGTTGTTAGGAAACCTGGACTGAAGATACACTGCTGGACTGGAGGGGAAAATTGCACCATTGCTATTTCCAACTTATGGCAATCACTCTGTAGGAGGAGTGATATATTTGACCTCTAGAAGGATTCAAGCCCAAAAATATCAATTAAAATGAATTTTTAACTTTTCTTCCTTTTTTTAACCTCCTGGAATCTGAAATATTCGCTTTGCCTTTGAGCAGTACCTGGAGTGTAGGATACTGTGTTCAGTTTTAAATAGGGAAGCCTAATCTGAAAGAACTGGAATTTTTCTAAGAGAAAACCACACATGGAGAAAGAGGAGAGAGAAAAGGAAGTAAATTAGAGAATTATGGACTTCAGATAACATTTAACTGTAGTCCAACAGTGCAAAGTTTGAATGATGAACTGCCTGCTCGAAGACCAAAAGATAAACTCCGTCTCCCCACAGTCATTAACATCACACTTGAGAGATGCCATGAGAGCAAGCACAGTTTGTGAAGGTGCTTGAGTAAGAGATGATGATGGCTTTGGTTCACTTAATGAAGTGGGGTTTCCAATAGGAAAACAGTGAGAGAGAAATGCAAGAAATATCTAAAGAGATTGGGGGAAAAAAGAGTTACCTTTGCTTTTCAGGAAACCACTGTTGATGTTTCATTTCAGCAAGATGCTGTAATAAATTCCCCGGGGATGCTCGAGAGTCGAATAGTCTTTCCAGTGTTTTGTGTTCTGTAATAGAGAACTTTTCTGGTCACCAACATTTTGCTTTTCGTCCTGATCCTTAAGCTGTGTGGAATCCCTGGACCTTGGCAGCTCCAGCTGGGATCTGTGTTGCACCTTTCCGTGCTCTGGAAAGCGCGGGTGAGCTGTGGCACCTACTGCCAGGTCACGGCTGCCCTCGCTCAGGAGATGTGCCGCTGAGGAAAGAGGAATGCTTGTCTCTCTCCAGGTAACTCGAGATCATGCTTAGCTCTGACTGTTTGCATCTGGCCTTGACTGTTGTTTTATTTGCAAATTTTGAATTAGTAAAATCCCCCGATGGGGAAATGAGAGAAACTCTTCACTTCCTTGTATGTTTGCGAAGGTTAACCTGGAAAGGTTTGTTTGTGTGATGTGCTGGAGCCTCTGTGGATGTGATGGGGGTCAAGTGTTTCTTCCTAAGGCTTCACATAGTGCTACCTGGAGAATATCCCTAAGTGTGCTGGTGTTTGTGGCCAGTCTCCCCTCTGAAGTCTGATGAAAGATGCAGAGACATTTAACCTTTTAACCATAATCAAGCTTATTTTTATTATTTCAGGGTTAGTGTGACCAGTCGTCGTAACTAAAATAGGTAATACTTTATTTCTTTGGAGATCCAAATGTGTATGATTTCCTATATTTAATTGATTATTTAATTACTCCTTGCTCCAATGAAGGATAAAACCCTTCTACATCTCTTCAATGACGTTGACTAACTCAGTGTAAGGTGTCTCATTGTTTAGGAACTGTGAAACCAGATGCAAATTATTAAGGTAAACACTGCTGCTTTCTGGTCCTTGGTTGAGACCATGTCACAGTGACAGGTTCCTGACATGGTGTGACTGACCCAGTCCATGTAACCTCTAACAAGTGGTGATTCCTGGATGTCTTTATTCAGATGCAAAGCTGTGGTAATAAAGTTTAGTTTCTGTAAGACAAATATATATGAAACCCAGTCACAAGTGGAAACCTTTCACTGAGCTAACAGCTCCTCCCACTTCACAGTCTTTGCACCCCTGTTTTCCTCTTGTTGCTTCTTTCTATGAACACATCCCAAAAGAGGAAATGCTAAATGGGAAAATATTGAAACCCACCAAAGTCAGTGTGAGGTGTCTTGTTGATTTATATGGGAATACAAAGGCTAGTGGTCCCATATTTAGCTTTAAATAAATTTCCCACTGTGTAGAAGCACTGTCTGGAAATAGACTGTCAAAGTGCCTTGAAAGAATTTAAGCAGAAATGAAAAAGCTTAGGTAGAATCTGCTTCCAGTCTTTAATATTATTATTTTGATATTCCAGATTTTCATATCCTTTTCTGAAGTAATTCACAGGATCACAGCCTGAGCTTTTAAAATATCTACTCACTCATGGAAAGCATCTGGTAGGCTGTTTCTGTTGAAAGAGAGCTTAATCTCTGGCTTCACTGATCCTCTCTTTTAGTCAGAGCTGTCACTTACTTCAGGTCAGCTCAGGCACACTATAAATCAGGACCTTCTCACCAGTCAATCAGTGATTGATTTAGTTTTGCAGCACTCGAAGGCAGTCATTTCTCGTTTAAAGCTGAGTTAACGTGGCCTGAAAGGGCTGAGCACACAGCTGGGAGCTTGTCGACTCTGGAGCCAGGACTGGTGTTACTGGTCTGCACTGTGGGCTTGGGCAAATAATTTTACATTTAAATGTAGAAATGCTTGTTGTGCTTGAGTCTTTTTGTCTCTGTTTGGGGGGGGGGGGGGGGGGGGGGGGGGGGGGGCGGGGGGGGGGGGGGGGGGGGGGGGGGGGGGGGGGG
>JAWWEU010000163.1:5880924-5924896 GCA_035583155.1 Acropternis orthonyx | reverse complement strand
ATTTTAAAATTAAATGTATAAATGGTTTTTGTGCTTTCGTCTTTTTGTGTCTATTTCCCCCCCCCCCCCCCCCCTTAAACATGGGTTCTTTAAGGCCCTGGTGCTGGACACATTGTCCAGAGTTGCTTAGCTTCCCTAGTATCTGGAAGTATTTACAGATGGAAAATTATTCACCCTGGTGAGCATCTCAGATAGAGTATGTGCTAATGAAGCTTTAAAAAAGTAGGAAAAAGTATCTTTGCAAGGGCCTTTAGCACTTCTGCAGAATAATTAAAAGTAAGACTAAATGGAATTTTAATTTGCTTCTGAAGGTATGGAAAGCCTTCCTCCCATGCCATGTCCTGTCTGCACCACAGCCCGTAGATTGCAAACCCTCAAATCCTTTGTGGTGCTGAATAGTGGATGGCAAGTGCTTCATGGTGGGACTGAACTCTGTGTGTTAGTATTAAAAGGTACTTGGGAGGGACTGAGTTCTCTGATGAGCAGTTTTGATTTCTGTGCCTCTTACCACATAAAGGGTTACTCTCACCTATTGGTGTTCCTGGGAAGGGAAGGCCTGTGTGTGTATCCTGGTGCCTCTGTGGGTTTCAAAGTCAGCTCATGTGTGTGTTCTGTAACCTTTCCATCCTCTGAGAGGATGGGGAAGCACTGCTGGTGTGAAGATGCTCAACATTGCAGCTCATTAGTAAGGAAAGAAAGATCCCTTAAAAACATCCACTTTTTAAAATGGAACAAACTTCAGATTTTTTGTAATTGTTTCAAAAATGAAGTATACTTTATAAGTAAGGACAAATGAAATCTGTTTTCCTGAGGCAGATGAAACTACAGGGATAACTGATAGCAAATCAAAGGAAAGTTGGAATAGACTTTTATCCTCCTTTTTCCGCTCTTGCTGTCTGTGGATCTTCTGCTGTGGTGTTCTCCGGCTCACTTTGAAATTGCCCCAGTTAGGTTGGTCTGAAGTTCCTGTTGCTATGAGGGAAATGTTTTTTACATTAGGAAGGTGTTTCATTTGACTAGCCTTGAAAGGTTTTTTTATTCAGTAGTAGTTCCATTTCCAAAAGTACAGCCAACATCACAGGGTGGGCAAGTAAGGAAATCTAAGAAATGCATTTTCTGACAGTATGTGGTATTTTTTTTGTTTATCTGAATGACTCTGACATTCTTTTCTCTTGAAACAGTGATGAGGAAACACTTCTGGTTTTCTGATTAGAAAAAAAAGGAGATATTTGGTCTGACCTGTGGAATATACTTGGAGCAATTCCAGTGTGGTGAGGGATGCTCCGGGTAACCAGGAGGATCCTGCAAGGCAGGCTGCCCTCAGTGTTCAGCAGAGCGTCTCTAACTTACTTAGCCCTTTTATGTCTCAATATTCTGTATGTGCTGGAGAGTGATGTTGGTGTTGTGTGCTGGGATTGCTGCCAGTGTCACTGGGCTGATGAATTGGTGCTCCCTGAAGGAGCTTTGTGCCTTGTGCCGGCCCGACACGGCACCGCAGCTGCATCCTCCGCTCTCCTACGCGGGCAGGAGCAGCCACTGTGGCAAGCTGCACATTGGTGCAAAAAGATTGTTGCTCTGCATCCTTAGCTGCTCTAAATATATGCTTGTATACATGCCAGAATTTCTCAGTAAATAGTCCATTAAAATATGAATATTTGAAGTAACTAAAACAAACGAGCTGTGATAACACTGTACATGACTGAATTTGCATAGTCTGTTTAATAGATATGAATTGTTACTTTGTTTAGTTTAATTTGTCATCATTTGCTCTGCTTTACTATTGTTTTGGATGCAAAAAAATTAAGGTCTAAATACTTACTCTTCTACAGGAACTTACTGGCATTGGTAAAGGAGCTGGGTGTCTGACTCAGGAATGTGTCTACTCATGTTCCCACTCCACCTTTTCCTTTCTCTTCCTTCTTAGTACAGTTTGGAGTTTGCCCATTGCAATATTGGAGCAGCAGGTGTAGAGAGGAGAATGAACTGGAGTCAGCAATTGTAAAGCAGCGAGTTAATAATATATGTATAAGGATGCTATATATAGGTACTTTGATATCAATATATACTATTAAATAATGTATAATGTATTTACTGGAAAGAAATTTCAGCTCTGCAGAAGCAATTGCACGTACAATTACATGGCAACAAGCCTCACATGTAGGTTGTAGGGATTGGTAATGTTCGTCCACTTAAAAACAAGTGGAAAATTGCTGTAAATTGTCCAGAGTGGGCTAAATGCCATCTGGATTCTTAACAAATCTTGAAGCAGGTTATAAAATTGTTCAGAGGAACGTTTGGAGGTAGTAAACAGAATTTAAAAGCCTTTGAACTGGAGAGTTGGAGCATCTTCTGAGACAGATTTGTCGGTGAAGGAGATGCAGTGTTTTAGTGAGCTACCCCTAGAACAGATCCTGTGGGGAGCTTGGGATTATTGGAAACCTGTTCACCAAGTGTTGGGAATATTTGTTCAGCCTTGCCTTCTTTAATAGAAGAAGTAATGGCTGTATGATAGGACTTCGGAGGTTAAATGATGTTCTTTGATTATGTGGAAGAAAACGAGAGCTGCTCAGCAGTGTGGGAGATTGGTCTTCAACTCCACTAAGGCAGGTGGTCGTAGGCAGAAGCCAGAAATCCCTGTGTAAATGTTAACACTTATTAAAATCAATGTTCTTCTTTCTGTAGTTCCAGCATTTTAAGGGGTGAAAGGGGAAGAAAAGGTTAATCAATTACCACTATAAACAATGTGTTGTCTTATAAGGCAATAGTTTCTAATTTCTTTTCAAAGGCATTAAGGTGTAACTATGTTTTCCAGTTGGTGTATGTAATCAAAACCAATTGGAAACAATACCCCAAACAAACAAAACCCCCAACTCCTCCAACAAACCAAAAAGACCTCCTGAAAGTAACAATCCAGAGGTGAGATGAGCTGACTGCCTTGACCTGGGAGGTCATGCCCCATGTCCCATCACCTCAGATTTGAGCTGTTTGTTTTCACAGGCAATTATTTTGAGATTGTTCTTGTTTGAAATAACGTAGTAAGTCGTAGGATAAAAGGGAAAACTGAGATGACAGAGCCAAGAAGAGCAGCTGAGCCTGAGGGAGTTGGGGCTCAGTACCAGCAGTGATGTCTTGGTGACCACCATGCTGGACACTTGTGGGAGATGCATTTGGGGGCACATCCCTCTCCTGGGGCCTTGGAGAGAAGCTCCTGCTGCCCTGATTTCTTCTGCCTACAAAACGCTGCTGCCAAACCTGTTTTTTCTTGGCTCCCCAAGGGTTCCTCCTGAGGAGGAGCAACCACAAGAGCTGCTGGCAAGGGCTTAGTGCTACCTTCAAGTGTTTCTTAATCAATTCCCTTATTACTCTGTCATAGCTTCATCTTGGTAACCTCTGACAGGGCTCCTTCCCTCAAAACAACCTGACTTTGAGGATAATGCTCTGCTCGATGATGATGATGGATTCACTAACGTTATTTGACATATATTTCATGTTAAAATTAATGTCGTCTTTGATGTTGTGAAGGTTGAATCAGAGAAGATAATTGATTCTTGAGCTGAGAAGAAGTCTTCAAAGTGCTTGGCAGTGACTGGTGGTTGAGGTTGCAGTTGAGGGAGGTGAAGCAGGCGTGAAATGGCTCCTGCATCCCCTAATTCTGGGTGAAAACACCATGGATTGCTGACTGCTTCTGTTAGTTGCCTAATCAAATTTTTGGGAGGCTTTTTGGCCAATAGCAAAGAGTTCTGACACCAACAGCTTCAGTCTGTGGTGTGAAAGCTTTGGGTGGTGGAAACCACCACTGTTAAGGTGGAATTGCCTCCTGTGACACTACCGGGCACGTAGGAACGCAGGTAGAAAGTGTCATTAAATTCAGGATATGTTATTTATTACAGCTGATTGCAGACTCAGTAGGAAGGGACACTTGAAACTGAAGCTGAATAACTCTGGACAGAGTCCAGGTGCAATGGAGAGCTTTAATCCAAGCCTCAGGTTCTGGATTTCTACCTTTATTTTTCTGCATCTGAAAGGGAAGCGGAACCTGAGTAGAAATCACTTGGTCTGTGTAGGTGTGCTGTTGTATTAGAGGCACAAATTGTGCTTTTGTGTTTCTGTGGTAATTTTTTTTTCCCTTTGGAGTGATTGCCTTTGGTCCGAAGGTTTGACTGTTCCCACCTTCTAGAATGGTGGAGCCCAATTTTCTGGAATGCTGTCATTGGTGGGGACTATCATCAAAATCAGTGGGAATCTCAAAATAGTCAGTACAAGCCATGACATAACCAAGTTTATGTGAAGGATTGGTTATTAATGGGTATTTAAAGTCTTTACAATTATAGCTTTCACTATAAATGTGCTATGACAGATTTAGTTATTTAATAGGCATTTAAAGTATTTTAAATGATACCTTTCACTGTAAATGTGCTACGAGAGATGAAATGACATCTTTAAAGTTTTGTTTCAAAATTCTTCCATGTTTTTGTGAAGAGTCAAGTATTTACTACTTGATTGAGGCCAGCAAAATGATTTTTTTAATCCATTTCTACTATAAAGTAATAACACTGCAATGTGCAGCAGTCACTGACAGGATGTTAATTCACTGTAATATTACTAACAGACTTCTAATAACTTTAAATACATCTTTGTCGTATTAAAACTTCATGCACAGGTACAATGGGAAAGGTTGTTTTCAAATTCAAGGGAAGTGCCCAAGAATGCTATTTATCCCTAATTAAATATTGAGCACTCTTGCTTTAAATATTTAATTGGCCTGCTGTTCTGCAGTGAAGTGGTGGGGCAATGATAAAACCCTGCGTTTGCACTCAGAGGCTGGTTTTGGGCAGTCGAGTGACCTGTTGCTAAATGAATTCGAGAGAAGGACGGGACTTAAATAAAAATACCTTCAGTGGCTTTCCAGCACTGCTGCTCCAAAGAAGAGGCCTTTGTTAATCTGCATTTTATATATAAGTGCACCAAGGACCTCTTTCTGACTTCAGGCTTTATGAAGGAGTCCAAGAAGTTTGGAAAGTCCCTAAGACGTGTGGGAAAAAGCAAGAAACACTGGGTTTTTTTGTGTGCAAGAAGTCTGTATGAAAACTGGCAAGAAACCCTTGCAAATTGAAATGGTTCAGGTTGACAGAATTGTTGTCAATTTTACAGACTCCTTTGAAGCAAACAGTAACCAGAAAAAGCAAAGATACTCTTTCACAATGAGTGAAATAGTCCTTGAGGAGAAAATGTAAAGACAAAAGGGAAGCAGCAGGGGAAACACATCTGAACATGTATATTTAGTGTAGAACAGGTAACTGCACTACAGGTGATGTGAAGGCAGAGCTTTAGACAGGAAATGTTGGAGCATCCTGTGAAATTGTCATAAGGCCTCAGAAGAAGCAAAATGTATGTGTGGTGTGAGGCTGTGCCATGTTTTCAGCTGGTCCAACGCCCCGGGGCTTGGGGGTGTCTTCTCAAGCTTAAATTCTGTGTCTCAGTAGTCACAGAACCGTTTGGGTTGGAAGGGACCTTAAAGAACATCCAGTTCCAACCCCCTCACAAGGGGCAAGGACACACCCCTAAGATGGGGACAAAAACTTCATCATGAACCTAGCAGTTGTTCCTAAAAAGCTTTGAGAAATGTGTGTGTGTTGGGAATGTGTTGTTCCAGACATCATGAGAGGCCATGTGATGGCTCTGCCCTGTTTGCTTATCCTCTCTTTTCCATCCTGTCTCTCCCACCCATCCATCAATAAGTAGCAAGGAGAAAGGAAGATCAACTCCACCCTTCAAGATGAATCATTTGACATCAGATGACCTGGGCATACATTTGTCCCAAATTATTTTTACCTGAAAACTGAGAGAGCGTTTAACCTATCAGTAAGAGACGTCCTGCAGTGGCATCTCAGTCTGAGGGATTTTGTCCCTGGAGTCTCTTTCTCTGCCGCTATACCCAAGGGAGTCTCACTCTCTGGCTTGTAACTTTGAGCGTGTGGGTTTCTGTTTTGTTGCCAGCGGTGTGTTGAGATCAGGTCACGGCAGATGGGTGCTGTGTCTGTGGGCTTGCATTAATCGGATTGTGAGGCTTAAGGAATGGAAAGCATGTTCGTCTTGAGCAAAGAAAGCTGCGATTTTTGGCTTTCTTCTGTAGCACACGGGGTCATGCATGTTCCCAGGTGGTCTGGGTGTTTGGCCTGACAGGTGGTGATGCCCATGAT
Organism: Acropternis orthonyx; assembly: GCA_035583155.1. Classification (NCBI taxonomy): domain Eukaryota; kingdom Metazoa; phylum Chordata; class Aves; order Passeriformes; family Rhinocryptidae; genus Acropternis; species Acropternis orthonyx. Next base: position 5,918,696 of record JAWWEU010000163.1, on the reverse strand, counting down.
CTGTTCTGTATTTCTGTTTCACTCTGCTGTCCTGACTGCTGTTTTTTGCTCTGGGCTTGGTTTGTCACTGGGTGTTTGAGGTGGATGGTGGTTTCGAGGAGATGTTTTATGGACCTGTAGGTTAAACTTCTACCACCCCTCTCAGTGGCTGTGGGGCTGAGCTCAGTGGTGCAGGTGGTTCTTATTTTTTTATGTTTCTCAAAAGAATTAGCTAGGTGTTTTTTTTTTTCCCCCCAAGGGGAGCTGTTGTTTATTACTCTTGTAATAAATTTTTGTGGTTGAATTAATGAAATCTAAAAAGAATTCCTGATTTTGTTGGGGTGTCATAAAGCTGCACCTTTTAATAGATGTGAATTATTGTAAAAAGTAGCAAGACTTACTAAAAATGGGCACAGTGCACGTGTGGCCAGCATACTATAAATTCAGCCAGTACAGCACATCCTGACATTTAATAGTTTTATTATTCTGTTTGTTGGTCATTTCTGAGCAAAGAGTATCCATGAGAACTACATAAAATGCTGTTTCTTAAAGACCAGTGAGTTGGAGTGCACTTCACTGACGTGTGCAGCATACAAAGGGAAATGTTTCAGTGAAGACACGGAATGGAAATTTGTTGTGCACATTCCTCATGTGGAAAACTGAAGTCCACTGGGTGGGAAAGGTTACCCAAGATTCATATTTATTTCCACAATGATTTGTATTTATTTTCATAATATGCTGTATTCTGAGAGATGTGTCACTTTGTGAAGATAGTTTGTATTGTAGAGTGAGTTTTTTTTCCTCTGACTTTGCAACAGATAACCCAAGAATCCTTCCTCAGGTTTCTGAATTGCATAGATACACCCAGAGGGACAGAGTCCGTCATTTGAATATCTAAAACTTTTTCCAGCATCCTAATGCAAAATACTTTTTTATCAGAAAAGTCCAATTGCAACTGAGACAGCTTAATGAAATACTTGGGGCTTGACTGAAGCTCTTCAATAATTTTTTCAGTGTTCGCAGTGGAGTTTCTGGTAATTCACTGGAGAGTCGCTATCTGGTAGGATGGGAAGATGTACTTAGGATGAGGGATTGCCTGCATTCAGATCAACTCTGCCCGGCTTCATTTAGATCTAGGACTTGGATTAATATTCTGGGATTCGATTGAGTATTTTGAATATGAATCTGCAGTGAGGTGCTTCTCTCTCATGTTTTTGATGTAAAATATATGTGAGAGGGATAACCTTCATAATTTGTCAGAACATTAAAAAGTTGCAGGATGAAATAAACCAGCTCAGTTTTAATGACAGTCACAGATGAACCCTGCAGCTCCCAGGTGCACAGGACAAGACTCATAACTGGGAAAGCTGCTTTAATTTGGCTTGAAATGTGGTCCGTTCGGAAGCCTTATAAGCAACTTTAACTGTATTATGCAATGGAATGAAGCTATTACTAATCTACTTGCCTAGATATTCATTAATAATGCAAATTTCCCTGCTTTTTCATTCCTTCAGGTGATTAACTGGAGATTTTTCTCAGCAATCTCCCCTCTGTTTTGAGAGAGGTGCAATGAGCAGTCCAATAGATCTTTATCTTTCTTTTAGAAAAAAGGAATTGAGGTGATTAACCTTTAGTGAAGCTGCTGTGACTGTTACCATCTGATATGGTAGCGGTGCTGAGCCAGTGCTGAGCTGTCGGGAAGAAGGTTAATGACTGATCCTCAGGCTCTGGGAAGACCTTAGAGCTCCTTCCAGTGCCTAAAGGGGCTCCAAAAGAGCTGAAGAGGGACTTTGGACAAGGCCATGCAGTGACAGGACAAGGGGGAATGGCTTCACACTGGCAGAGAGCAGGGTTAGGTGGGATATTGGGAAGGAATTCTCCCCTGTGAGGGTGGGGAGGCCCCGGCTCAGGTTTCCTGGAGAAATTGTAGCTGCGCCGTTTCTGGAAGCGTCCAAGGCCAGGTTGGACGGGGCTTGGAGCAACCTGGGCTAGTGGAAAGTGTCCCTGCCCATGGCAGGGGGTGGGACTGGATGGTCTTTCGGGTCCCTTCCAACCCAAATGATTCTATGAATCTAAGTTGATCTCCCATGATTTAAATATAGATCCAAGTGTGAGTTGGAGACTGTTGGATTTTCACTGCCTTTAAATTTTGGCTCAGAACTACAGCAAAACTTACATGACAGAACCTGCACTGAAATTATTAAATGTAGATAAATGGGCAGCTCGGAGTTCCAGTGGTGTAATTTTAGCAAGATGCTGGTGTAATGCCGTGAACCGTAACAGCAAGGCTCGAGGAGTTTGCATGGACCAGAAGCTGGAGAAGGTGTGGGCTGGTGGAGATGGCCTCATTGTCTCAAATATGACGGCTGGTACTTAAATTTTACCTGGATTGTGCACTGGTACGATGGGTTTTGTAGGAGAGCTGCAGTTTGTTGGCTGGTTTGCTAATGGCCATGGTGAGATCTTTCTCCATGAATTACCTTTCCTTGTCTGGATTAGTGCCATTACCTTAACAAAGCATGAGAACTGCTAATTGCTAAAACCAGCAGCTTGCATTTGTGTGTAGCCATAACAGAAATGTTGTGTATAAACCCTATGTGATAAGTTGTGGCCTTAATTGGCTTTCACTGGTTTATGTTAATGATGGTAATGATGGTCTGTGCTTAAGGTAATCACAGGAATCCTTTTATCTGAGTAAAGGCTGGGATCCATGAGCAGAATATCTGGGTAAAGGCACTGACTGCTGCTTCCATTCCAAACATTGCTGTGCTCCAGCTGTCACAGGAAATACAAAATTCTCCAATGTAATATTTGTTAGAATGTTTTTGTAGAGTTGTTTCTATGGCAGTTGTTATTTTCTGTGCAAATGGCGTGGTGAAAGTCAAATGGGTAAATGTTTCCTTAGGCTGAAGATGCTTAACAGAGCAACTGTTGCTGACTTCAGAACAAAGCAATCAAAATCCATAACTAATGCCTCAACTTTTTAATGTGATTTTAAATATTTAAATAGGAAAAAACACTGAGAGATTGTATAATCAATGCAACCAATAGATTTTAAGAAATAATATTTTATTGAGTGTACTGCTTTTTTTCACATTTCAATCCATAATCATTCAATGCATTGTATTTTCCATAACTACATGTTCATTATTTTGTGCAGCCAGCCTTGAATTCAAGAGCTGATGGATTAAATCTGATGCTAAAGTTGTAAATATAATGTTGAATCCAGGGGTACATCTGAAATGCAGAGAGTTGTGCTTGCCATGGTTGCCAGAATCCAAGTGGCCTGTGTGTTCCAGAGTGAACTGTAGCTTTAAAACAGCAGCTGGAACAGCTGCGATCTTGCTGTTCATCTGTAAGAGGGGAAAACTCAACAGCAGGGCTGTGGAAGTTAAAAAAAATAAACTGAAGCTTATACTTAAGCCCTGGCAATCACAAACCAGTGTGTTTTCTGGAGCCAGCCCCTCCTGCAGTAGGACGTCTCATAGGATGGGTTCATGAATGAACTCTGGAGAGCCTGGGTGCTGCGTGTGCTGTTCTGTCCCAGGGCTTTGGCTCGGGGGTGTATCCTTGTGCTCACTGGAGTGTTTTGTGCCTCCTCCAGCTTCTCCTGTGTGTTCTGTGTTCAGCAGCTGAACAAACGGGTTCATTAACTTGGTTCCTTGCCCTGCTGATTTTTCCTGGAGTTAGTGCGAGGGTGATGGAGCGAGTCCAAGGACAAGGAGCAAATCCAGAGGAGGCCATGGAGGTGCCCTGAGGGCTGCCAAGGAGATGGGCTGAGAGAGCTGGGGGTGTTGATCTGGAGAAAAGAAGGCTCTGAGGAGACCTGAGAGCCCCTTCCAGTGCCTAAAGGGGCTCCAGGAGAGCTGGAGAGGGCATGGAATGACTGAACAGGAGTCAGTGGCACAGGTTGCCCAGAGAAGCTGTAGCTGCCCCATCCCTGGAAATGTTCAAGACCAAGCTGGACAGGGCTTGGAGCAACCTGGGATAGGGAGAGGTGTCCCTGCCCGTGGCAGGGCATTGTAATGAGATGGTTTTTAAGGTCCCTTCCAACCCATAGCCTTCTGTGAGTCTGTGGTCCTGTTGTCTGGGAGAAGGTTGTCTGTTGACCTGCCTTCTCTGCTGGAACACTTCCAGCCTCACCGGCAGCCGGATAACCTTCCTTTCCAGGCAGCGCCTCTCGCCGCTGCCGTCCTGCTGCGCAGCTGTAACTGGGTTTTGTGGAACAAAATGCAACCAAGAAGCTGTCTGTGTTTTTTCTCAAATGACTTTAATACTCTGGGAAGCTCAGTGGAGAATTAGGTGTTTATGCATGGATGAGGAGAAGTTTAATGAAGAGGAAAACTACAGTCTTTACTCATTTTAGCCTTTCTACTGTTTTTCAAATAAATCCACAGAGAAGTTGCAACGTTAACAGCCTGCACCTATTCTTATTGTACCTCTCAGTACTTTAGCATAGAAATTAAAGACAAATAAACCCCTCCAAACCAAACCCAGAGGCAAACTTTGAAAAATGATAATGGGAAAAAACCTCAGAGCGCTCTATGGCTCAGGCTTTACAGAGCAAACTTTTTAAAAAATGAGGGACTCCAGGGCTATCGTGCTCTAAAGTGAACCTCCTCTTTAATTTTAATTGCCCAGGTGCTGAGAAATGAGGACAAACTTGAAAACAGGGGTTTTGTCAGGCACAGTCTTAAAAAAATAAATAAATAAAATAACATACATATATATATATATATACACACACACACCAAGTGTTAGTTGCTGAGGGCAAAACTTAAAATGCTATTTAGCTTTATCCTGTTCATCTCCCTGCATATATTTTGCTTCCCTGACCGCATGTGAGAAGGGGCAGTGTGAAGGAGCTTATTCTGTAGCATTTATATTCATAATTTATGCCTGCAGTCTTGAAATAATCTCATTTGTCTTCCACTGTTACCGGAACAGTTTTGCTAGCAATGAAGAATGCTGGAAGCAATGAGGAATTCTGTTGTTTCAGCTTTTCATTTGTCTTCTGTAAAGAGTGGTTTTGAATAAAAAGATGAATCGGGCAGTGTTGTGTAACGCGATTGCCGGTACAAACCCAACCTGATTTGGAGGAGGCTCGCAGGACTCTGGCGTGTCTGTTCAACAGATAACCAGGTTTATTGGGCAGATAATACATTTCCCTGGGGCGCAGGAAGAGAGCGTGTCAGACACCTCCTCTTGTCTTTCCAGGCGACGGAGAGTGCTGCTGGATAGTGCTGGAGAAGGCCCATAGTTTGCCAGTCACGGGGAAGCACATGGAGGGTGAAGGGAGGCTGTGGATCCCAGTGCATCATCTCCTGCAGGGAAGCACATGGAGGATGAAGGGAGGCTGTGGATCCCAGTGCATCCCCTGCAGGGAAGCACATGGAGGATGAAGGGAGGCTGTGGATCCCAGTGCATCCCCTGCAGGGAGGCACATGGAGGATGAAGGGAAGTTGTGGATCCCAGTGCATCATCTCCTGCAGGGAAGCACATGGAGGATGAAGGGAGGTTGTGGATCCCAGTGCATCCCCTGCAGGGAAGGACGTGGAGGATGAAGGGAGGTTTTGGATCCCAATGCATCCCCTGCAGGGAAGCACATGGAGGATGAAGGCAGGTTGTGAATCCCAGTGCAGCAGCATTTATGTGCCCCAAGCAAAATGCAGATGTAGAGAAGCCAGGCCTCTGATCTCTGTTGCAGCTGGGAATCGTTCCTAAAGTGAGCTCAGATCGGGCAAGAACTCATTTTTTGAATAAAACCTCACCATGAGGGAGCTGCTCCCCAGCACACCTGAGCCGTGCAGGAGGTGTTCTGGGGGACAACAGTGGATCACAGTCACAGGAACAGCTACACAAACTTTAAGCTGAGCCAACTAAACCATTAGCAGTCTGTCAGCAGCGGCACTGCACTCAGCATGGGTTAATTTGTCCCTCTTGTCAGTGGTTCTGTGATTGTAGAGCGGCAGTGCCCTGAGCCTGCAGTGTTTGTAGGTTAAACCAGCGGGTTACAGACTGCACAGCAAAGTGGCGAATCGAGTCTGCAGAGAAGAAGCGATTTAAAACTTTGTTTGAAAGGAATTTGTGGAAGGTTTTGGCAACTACAAACCCACGAAATAAAAATGTTTGTGTTTGGCATTTTGTGCAACTTCTTACCTTATTTACACTAGAGTAAATCTGAGTGAGTGCTGGTGATTTAGGATTTATTTGGTGTAAATTAGATTAAAATTCACCCTTGGGACCTAATTAAGCAGTGGTATAAACAGGGCAGTAAGTTAAACACTTGCAGTAGATTTTGCAGATAACAGGTATGAATGGATGCAAATACGTTTAAGTTTTCATTGATGTGGAAATTTTAATTGCAGCTGTGTCTGTGTTCCCACTGGTGTCACAGGGCATTTCCTGAGCTGTGCTGCTGCCCCTGCACACTCTGTACTGTCCCACCTCTGCTCGCTGTGTTTTGCTGGTTGTTGCCCCTTCCTCCTCTGCCTTTGATCCAAAAGAACATAGAAATGCACTTTTTTTTTGGTTACTCTAAGCAAGGTGGTAGAATTTAAGGAAATTTTCTGCAAGACTTTTCCTTGTTGATGACAAAACATGGTACAGACAGGCTTCAGCCTCCCAGTCGCACCGAGTGCAATCACTTTGTGACTGATTATGTATCCTACCTGCACAATAGGTTATTAACTCTGCCTTCTGCCGTGGTCCTGATGGCTAAAGGTGGCTGTGGGAAGTTTTGATGCATCTTCCTTTCTGTTCCCTGGTGGATGTTGTTTCTGCAGTGAAGGATGAGGTGCCAAGATCAGCGTCAGCCGCGTCTCAGGAGCAGGGGCCGTGCTGCAGTCGCAGGCTGAGCCCTGGGCAGCCTCATTAACTTACCACGGACTTAGTGGTGGGCACAGAGACCTCACAGACCTGTCACTACTGCCCTTAATGAAGGAAACTACCCCCTGCTAGAGCACGATGTGCGTGTTTCTGGCTTGGCTACTTTTATGTTTGTTAAAGATTGTTTAACTAAAGGCTCCATGGAAGTAATGGGGAACTTGCATTTTATTTTCTGTTTGATTGAATCCTGAATTCAAGGCTAAAAGTAAGAGATAAATTCGTGTTAAAATCTCCAGCTATTTCCATCAAGGAAATTCAATAACTAAACTCCAAGTATTTTCTTCTCGTAATACGTATCTGGTTGGCTTTTAGTGCTAAAAAAAATAATCAAAGAGTTTTTGAAGACTGCTGATGTAAAAGGGAAAAGCTGTAAACTTCTAAAAGTATTTTTATTCACTTTCACAGTTTGATTACTGGAAGGTGCTTTGTGAAACTTCAGCTAGGGAATGTCCCCTCTGGTGTCACCACTGTGCTGGGGAGTTTACAGCAGGGGGGATTGATCCCGCTGCTGTTGAAGACGTGTCCTTTGATTGCTGGTTTCTGGCAGTGGTGGTCAGTGAAGCTGGGCCATCCCTCTGCAGGGCTGGGGACCAGAACTAGAGCATGCCACGCTTCTTTTCAGTTGTAATTGTAGAGAGCAGCAAAACTAACTCTTTCAAATCAGACCAAAGCCTTAAGCTTAACTTCTGCAGCTCGACCTGAACTGAAAGCACTTGCTCTGATTACCTGTTTTGGAGGTCTTGATGGCTCATGTATTTTCTTTGTTGGGATTAAGAGAATAACTGAAATGAATCCTCGATATGGAAGTTCAAATGTAGATCATATTTAAAAGGGTTTATAATGAACTTTGTTAAAAATGTCTTCTGATTTCCTCTGGTGAATTGAAGTGCGTATTTTAAAAGCTGTGGATTTAAAGCCCAGCTTATATAAGCTTATGTATTGAGAACTTAAAAAGATTTTTTCAATATAAATTTGGACCAGCTCTTAAAGTGAGATTGTACTGTGGGTCTTGAGGATGTGGAGATTCCAAAAATGTGTCCTTCTGTATCTCCACATTCTTTCAGGTGTCTTTGTAGACCAGAAGCCCTGTCCCTTAAGCAGCTCCCAAGGAACACAGTGGTGCAGGTTTTCTACATGGTATAAACCCTCTCTCTGTCCCAAACATTGAGAGGTTTCACGTGAAGTTTCCTAGACACACGTTGCTCAGAGAAACTCGGCATTGTCCCTTGCTTTGAAATGCTTTAAAAAATATGGTTTAACCTGCAGTGAATGGTTGAATTCCTACAGCTGGGCTCTGCCAGTGGTTCTGCATTCCTTGTTCTGCTGAGCATGGGTGTTACAGCACATACATACCTTGTTACCCAGTCCCTGGGTGCTGGCCAGGAGTGATGGAGCAGAGCATCACCACTGGCTCACCTGGTCCCTCCCTGAGCCCCTCTGTGGGGCTGCACCTGCCCTAAAACACCCGTGTCTGTATTCAGTGTTAGGAATACTGAACTGTGCTATGAGAAAGCTGTTGAAATAGAGACCTACAAAACTTGCAAGAGCTGATTGTGTCGAAGTGGGTGTGGGTTTTCTCCTCCCTGTGAGGGGACTGTCAGCACCTTAACATGAGCCCAGATCCCTGGGGGAGGTCAGCTGAACAGCAAGCAATTAATGGTCCTGTATTGCACAACGTCTTGTGGGAACATGACTTTGTCAAGTGAAAAACTTGAAGGCCAATGGCTCTAACTGTACACTTATCCCATTTCCTTTTTGTATTTTTTTAGAATAAGCCTAATATTCATGATGTCTTACGGAGAAATTGTTCACAGTTATCTTATGGGTATCAAAACGTGCAAGAAGGAGTGTGGTGGTTGGTTGGTTCTGAAACAGTGAAACAACCGAGTGCCTTGTACCTTGACTTGAAATAACAGACTCATTAATCTGAACCACATCAGCCCCACCATGTGAGGGTCAAACATAGTTTAATCCTAATAGGTGGGAGTGTGTTCGCTTACACTCCAGTTTTGACAGTTATTCTTCTTCTTTGAAAATTTGCTAATATTTTTACAAAGAAATTAAGAAAAAGAGAGTAGAAGATACTGACTAAGCTATAAGACATTCTGAGACAAAAAAGAAGCTGTGTGGCAGAATTGAAACCTTTACGAATGGGATTTTGGAGAATATTAGATGAGAGCCATCAAATGAGAACAAAAAGAAGAAAAGGATGTACCTTTTTTCAATTTGATTTTGCCCTGTGCTTCTGGTTATGTGCTGGTCAGTCATCTCTTTGGAAATGGTTGTTCAGCCATGAACTTGTCAGTCTGTACTCCTTGAGTCAGATGCTCTATCCTAGTATAAAATAGTTTCTAAACTTGAATTTGTCTTCTTCTATCAAACCTGCGTGTTACAAAATGCTACACTGTAATGTGGTTGTTATGACGCTGTATTGTGATTTAAATAATATGACTTCTCTTTTCTAACCATTGGCAAATACAGCTCAGTGTCTGGTAAATAATGGATGCAAATAACAGTCAAAAGGGGAATGTTAAACAGCCATTGCTAAACAGATGGTCATCAAAAATCATTCAGCTTATCTTTCACAGACAACGCAAACACAGATATCTGCGCTTGTGCTGAATCAATTTCTGTGTGAGCTCTTTGAAATCATCGAGCTGTGTCCCAGCACTGGGGGCAGGTCTGGGCAGGCCAGTCCATGCTTGGATCCGCGTGTTGGCTGTGCATGGAACATGGATCTGAGCGTGGTGGATTATGGATTCCCTCCCTTCAGGCTGCTGCTGTCAAACCCAGGCAGAAACAATTGATTTTGCTGAAGAGGAAGTTTTGGGCTGTGAGCTGAGAAGGAGATGAGAAAGGAATGTCAGGAATGTCCTTGCTTTGGGCCCTCCTCCCTCTCCATCCTGCAGCAGAGGTGCTGTGGGTGGCTGGGCTGAGGAATTGTGTGTGAGAGCCACATCCCAACTAAGTCAGAGAGGATACACACCTAAAACTGTGCCATGGCCACCAGTGGTGTGTGATGTGTAATAGAGAGTTCCCCACATTCCTGCAGAGGCTGAGGCTGCTTTGGAGCTCTGTGTGAGTTACTGCAAATGGAGTCTCCTTGGAAGGTGCTTCCCGAGCTCTGGAGTGCAGACTGCTCCTGTCCATGACTCTGCAGGCAACTGGTGCTTCAGTCTGTGTTAAATGTAGATTTGGTGCTTGGTTGTTTTTTATTTTGTTTTCCCAGTTTAGAAGGTTTGGAGAAAATACATATGAGCCATGACAGGGAAAGGAATGGTGGCTGATAGAGCTGTAGTTCAGAAAGACACTCTGCCAAAAATAGGAGAGCACAGAGGTACCAAGTTCTTGTTATCAGTGTGTATATATAGTATGTGCCAGGATTGTCATTAAAGGGCCTGGAATGACAAAAGGAAAAGCCTTAACCATTTTATGCTGCTTCAGATGCTTCAGTGATGCAGAGGCTGTCAGTGCTTTCACAGCTGTGAGAAATACAGGTCTGGCACTGCCAGGAGCCCCGTTAATGATACTGGCACCCTGAAGCAAGCAAAAAGGCTGGGAGTTTTGTACTTGTTTTGCACTATTGCCCTCATTTCCCCGAGGCAGCTTTGGTTATACTGCAGCTAAACAGGGGATTGTATGGACAAAAGTGCTTCTGATCTCCAGGCTGTGCAGCCAACACAGTAAGATCCAGCAATAAGCCACGGTTTTAGGGATGAGCTTAAGAACTTTGCAGAGAAGTGTAAGTTTGGATGTGTCGTTGGTAATCGCCATTATTTTTAGTCCCATAAACAGATGAAAAAGGTGTCAAAATTAAAAAAATGCCAACTGAGAAAGCTTCAGAATCAGATTCCACTTAGTGATTTTACACTGCAGAGAGATGCCCATGAAGCAGGGGCTGTCAGCTGACGGTGTTTCACTTGACAGCAAACTGAAAGATGAATGCTTGTGCTGTCTGATACTGATGTTGGAGTCATTGGGGATTATAGGCATATGAAGACAGACAGGGCAAAGCAACGAGAAAATCAATATGATTGGGGGTTTCAGAAGTTGCCACCACTTTATGAAAATGGTGCTCTGTGTCTCTCAGGAGGAAGAGGTAACGTCAAGGTCACTGGAGATTGTTGCCCCACGCTGTGGAGTGATAGGTGATAACACATGTGAATTGCAGAAGTGCAGGTGATGGCTCTTGATGTTTCCTGAGCTCTCCACAGCTCCCATGGCTTGAAATGAGAGATGTTAAGGTTTCAGGATGCAGCACAACCCAGACAAATGAATATGTTCCCCAGAAGTGCTGATCTTCAGGAGTGGAATTTTATCCATCCCAGGAACAGCCTGAGTCTCCTCAAGGACTAACTGATTGTGATTGGCAAACTTATGCCGTAGTTGGGCTGTGTCCTTTTGGATGGTCCGTATTGTTCAGTTACAGAAGGGAAGGCATGCTGAGGACTCTTGAGAACAGGTTAAGGACACTCTGTCCATCAGAGCTTTCTCAGACAACATCGGAGAGGTGTCACAGAGATTGGACAGAGAATACATCAGCGCTTCTGCAAGACTGGGAAGCAGTGACTAATCACCAAAAGCTGCTGAATCTTGCTTCAGATTTGTCTTGGGGTTCTTTGCTTTCAGTGCAGAAAATGCATAACCAGAAGTACTGATACCAAGTGAATCATCCGTGGTGTTATATAGCAAATAGTGGTTTTGAGTAGCTAAAACAAGCTCTGTGCTGGGAGTCTAGTCAAACGCATGTATGTTGAAGATGATACATGACTGCTGTTAAACTTTATAAATCTTTTGTAGTATGGTAAATGGGCTAAAACCACCTAGGCTGGAAGGAGTATGCAAATTAAAAGTAAAATGGAAATCAGAAGCTAAAAGGGAAAGGAGAGATACCTATATTTGTGAGAGTGCATGAGAAGAGGCTGTTCCTCATGTAACATTTGCAATTTGTGTAATCCGGCTCTGAGAACTGGGCCTGGGAGGTGTTACTAACCGTCTCAGCTGTCTCGGCAGCAGGCTCAGGTGAGCACAGAGAGCCTTTCTTTGATCGGAGAGAGGCAGTGGAGATAAAAGCCAAAGCTGTTCTGAGCACCTCCATCCCCAGGAAAGAAGCATTATCTGCCCCACCTGACATCCTGGTCTGCAGCTCAGACATGGTGCACGACAGCACAGTGGTGGCGAGGGGTTGGTTTGGTGATGGAACACCACAGGGCAAAAGTGCTGCTGAATATGTCTTCGCAGCTGGGAGCTTAAAGATGCTCTGAAAGGAATCTGCAACGAAAGACAGGCTAAAATTTCAGGTACACTTTGATATTTTTCCTTTGTGACACATTTCAAGTTTGACCATTAAACACGAACGCTTTGCAAGTGTCAACCTGACACTTTGTTCCCTGCCCGAGGCTGCAAGTGGAGTGGTGATGGGCAGATCCTACTGCAAGGGATGGCTTGTTTCTCAGGGAGCAGTTTCTTCACAGAGAATGGCATCTCACACCAAGGTTATGGACTCTCATAAGTTGGAACAACTTTTCTATGAACTTGGGACGATGGATGAGACTGAATGGTGCCTGCTCCAGCTGTTGGGAGCCAGTGCCCTTCCAACAGCTGGTTGGACTGGCTGTTGGGAAGGTGGCCAATAGCTTGGCTGTCCTTGCCAAGAGTAACTATGGAGAGAGATTCTACTTTTTTTTTTTCTATGTATGTCACCCACAAGTTGGACAAAGGGCCGTGCTCATAGACTTTGAGAGGTGTGGAGGTGCCCATCAGGTGCTGGAGGCACTTGGAAAATTCAGCATTGTTCTCACCTGATGTAGTTGGATTGTGAGATTTTGCATCCCCTGAGGAACATAATCTGCAGTGAGGGAAGGCAGATAAAGTGCAGTGTGCTCTGGCATGTTGCCTGTAAGCATGTGGCTGATGGTTTTTCATAAGATGGGGACTTGTCTAGGACTGTCACTACTGGCATTTAACTGGGCAGGGACCTTAATCCAACGTAAATTGTTACGAGGCTTTCAATTCCCACAAATTAATGCTCCAGCAGTAAGTTTCTTTCAAAAGACAGGAAGATTTCCTAGCGCTGCAGTCTGTGATGTGTTATTTGTCTACCGTTATGATTCAATTTTCTGTGTGCTGCTTAACTGCTGTGAGGAGAAAGGGAAAGCCGTTGTGTGAGGCCGCCTGGGAGAGCTGCAGCAGAGCCGGCCGTGCTCCTGCGCACGGGCACTCCGGGAGTGCCAGCCGGGGCTGACGGCCAGAAATCCCAGGGTTCACTCACACCTGGAGCTCCTGGAACGGGGTGGCAGCAGGATTGGCGCAGTCCTGTTGGTCGGGTGGCTGCAGGGCAGCCAAGTGACAGCTTGGGGTGCTCCACCATCCACCCCGTTTTGGCAGGTGTCCGAGGATGGGGCGCTTCCTGCTGCCTCCCTGCAGGGCCCCAACTGTGCCCAGTGCTGGTGTGATGGTTCTCTGTTTTACTTCACCTGGACCAGCAGATACAGAAGGGGACGTGTCTTCAGACCATCTCGGGGTTCTGGGCCTTGGCCTTGATGCTCAGGGGTTCATTGCAAGAGTCCCGTGCTGGGATTTTGGGACTGGCTATTTTAATGCAAAGCATCAGGTGATATTTAAAGCACTAAGTTGTGTCGAGGTGCTTTTAATTTTCTGTTGACTTTCTGAGCATCCCTCAGGATGCATTCAAGGTGATGTCTGCAGATTTTATGTTGCCACCATGAAAGACACAGAAGTTCCTCTTCTGAGATAAAGGGGATTCTCATGTAATAGCACAATGTATAGATCTGGTCGTTAAGGAAAAGAAACAAAGTAGTGGTGGCCTGTGAGAGCCATACTTATGGAGGCATTTTTTTTCCTGGTGTAGCAGGGGTGATTAATTTTAGTTGGAGGTCTTGTACCACGCCCGTTGTGGACAATCAATTTCAAATCAAATAATACAGAATGTGTTGCTGAATTATACATGCTAATTGATTGTGAGCTTGTGTGTAATACATGACTAAATTTTATTTATTTTACGTGCTTCTGTTGTGCTGCACGGTCTAAACCACATTTCATGGTGGTAGGTGTGTCAAAGACAATTATATTGCTGTATGTGGAGTGGACATGAAATGAGTGCTGCCATGGATGGGAATGCTGCAGCATGTGGGGTGAGCATCCCATTCGGGGCGAGCATCCCATTATTCCCACTCCTCTTGGGTGTGGTGGGGGGCCAGCTGCAGGAAATGCCACCTCTTGCTTGGCTGGCTGTGGGGGGTGAAGCTGGATGTGCTGCAGGACCTGAGGAAGGACAGGGAGAACAGCGGGTATGAGAAGGGACTGGAGGCATTGGTGAGAGGGTGAAACAGCTGAGGTTGTGTAGGAAACGGGAGGGAAGCATTTAGGGACCATCCATACAAATCCAGGTTTCAGTACCTGCATGAGACATGTTCTTAATTGGATAAAACCGTCAAGGAAATAAATAAAATTTTGCCCTTTTTTTTTTTTTTTTTTTTTTTGGATGGGATTTTATTCGAATTAATTGCGTTTAAATTGAAATCATAACCTGTAGAAGGAAAATGGGCATCTACTGTTGAGATGCCACTTTGGTAATTTTCATGACCCTTTGTTTTACATCAGAAACCCAACTTGAGAAGTGTAGAAAGCCAGTGAAGCACTGAGGAGTTGTGCTAAACAACCAAGTGGCTTGCGTTAAGGGGAGAGCATTTTGGAAGGAAAGGGGCTTCATGTGTTGCTGTTTTTCTTGTCATCGAGGCCGGATTGGTGTGTGGACTTGGGAATCTTCTGGGATTGAGAATGGAGTCTAAAAATGTAAACATGTCTTTTTCACGGGTTAGAGTTCAATTCCTGCAAGGTCATTTTAGGGCAGACCCAGATTTATTCTCTCTGTTGGTTTGGGTCTGCCCCTCGCTCTTTGTGGCTGCACTTCTTGGAAAAAACTTGAGTTCCCCCCAGATTCTTAAAATACTTTACAAGAAAATTGCCATTCTAGATTTGAAGGCTTTCTGGTGGATATTTTTGCACCTTGGTACAAGACGTACGTGTTTTCTTGCTGTGGTATTTCCAAGAGGCTGTGGGAAATGGGATGCTGTTAATGAACACATTTAGTAAGTACCTTAGTGAGTGTATTTTATGCGTATGACTGCTCATCTGCATATATTACCTGTTCCAGGGCTTTGCCCAGAAAGGCTGTTTTCCTTCTGGAAGTAAAGTAAAAAGAGTTTTAACCAAGGAACTTGTTTTTGAAGTGGATTAAGTTGCTAACAAATTTCATTTGAGTTCAGTGACGGAAGACTCAGGTCCGGTATTGTAATTCTTCATATCAGTTGGGTTAAATTCCTTTGATACAGGGTTTATCTAGCGCTCCTTGTAGTCTTTTAAAGAAAGATTTAGAGAGAGCTTTTAATTCATACTGATTTTCTTTTTTAAAGGAAATTGAATTTTTCGTCATGAAAAATTCATCTGTACTACACTAAGTAAGAAGCGTGTGCGCCAGATTTGTCTGGACATAATTTTTTGTGTGTTTTTGCCCATTAACACAACCTCTCTTTCCTCTAGTACAGTCTTTTTGAACTGGATCCTTTCAGAACGGAGTAACTTCTTTACAAAAGCTTAGGCCCTTTCCCAAGCTGTTTTTTTTTTTTTTTTTAAACGTTTTTCATCTATCTTAATATTTTTCATATCCTATAGCAATGTATAATAGCTTTTATTAAGATACTTACAATGCCTTTTTAAATCCCCAAATACTCGGCATGTCAGGATTATATATAAGCGTAACCTTTTTTCTGAGTGTGTCTGGAAATCACAACGAGCCTGATGGACACTTATTTTTCACAGGCTGCTGTTTTAACCCCCCTAAGGCAATCAGAAGAGAACTTGCCGTAGTATGTGTAATGTGCATAATTTTGGATACGGTTCTGTTTCATTTCTCCAAGATGCCCGCAAAAGAGTCTGGCCTCTGGAGCTTCTCACCACCTGCTTTCTGCAATACCAGCCCATTTACTGTGTCCTGTAAGGGGCACCTGAAATCACTGCTCACATTTCAGGGTATTGCTAAAAAGGTGAAAATTATTTTTCTTTTTTAGTCATTTTTTCCCAGCAGTCTGAGTTGTACTGCTGCATTGGAATGGAAAGGTACAGAAGGGACAGGGTTCACTGCTTACATACCTGTTTGTTTATTAATTTAGTACTTTATAATTTAATTGTATAGCTATGAATGATGGTTAACTACAAAAAAAAAATTGTGTAAATACTCAGTTTTTTATTTCCTGACTCTTAACACTTTCAGAGCAAGGGCATATCCATATTTCAAGTACGTGTCGTAGCTTCAGTAAGAGTTACTGCCTGGATGCAGGTGTTTCCAGAAGGGGTCTTTGGCCTGTTTAGTGCAGGAAGTGAGATTGGGATGTGCACAGCGACCTACTTAAACAGTGTCAGTATTTATTACAGAAAATAAAATTTAAAATTTAAGATTTTGGAGGAAAACAAGTATCTCTTCATTTGTTCAGAAGTTAATTAAACAGCAGTAAGCGTCTTTTGAACAGATTTTGAATTTACAGAAACTTACCTGTATTGAAAAAGGAACCATGTTGAGCAGATTCTGGTGGGTGTGTTTGGAGGGATGTTAAGGTATAGACTTGTGTAAGGATAGAGTTAAACAGGTGTATATGTATAAAACCAGAAAGAATTACACTGTTGTACTGTAACTTCGTTCCTTATTAACCTGTGTTTGTAGAATAATAAATTTATTTTTAGCTCTAAGAGCAACTCCTGGTTCTTCTCTGATGAGAAATGGTGTGTGGAGAAAAACAAGGAAGTTGATACTTTGGTCTTATTTCCCTCTACAGGTTGTTTTGCATTAATAAACAACAATATTTAATACAAGAAATATGTAAAGTGAGGAAAATGAACAGTGTATCTTGTGTTTCAGTGTCTGTATAATCAGTTTGGGTGCATAAAGCATCCACTGAAATACCACTGAAATGAAGCCTTTGTTCTGTATGAAATCACTGGTGATGTTAAGGTGGAGTGTGCCTGGCATGGCAGGGTTGTGTAAGGCTGCCAAGAGATAGCAAAACTCTTCAGCTGAATGTTGAGGAGATTCCTTGGATCTCCTCGTGAGGCTTCTCCTCAAGTTACGCACCTTACAGAGGGTCTGAGTCCTGCTGTGCCTCTAAGCCGAAGATCTCCCCTTGCCTGGGGCGCTGCTGCTGCCCCATTGTGGGGTCTTGGTGGTTCCCTGATGCCCTTTCCTGGTGTACATCTTCAACAGTCTCTAATTGTTCTTTCCTGTCTTGTTCAGTCACATTCTGTTCTGTGCCTTGTTGGATGTGATTCCATGTTACACAAACCCCTCGTTGTGAGCTTCATGGACAGGCACTTTCTTTAATGAATTAGTTGTGTTGCCTTGTGGCAGGTCCCTGCTCATATTTCCCGTCATGCCCACCCTTGGGGCTGTGCAGTGATTTGAGGCTCAGAGCCTGTTTTAGTGTGCTGGTTTCAGCAGGAATTCTTTCGGAAGGTTGCTGGCTGGATGCTGTGCTGCTCTGATTGCCTGGGAGACAAACTGGCATTAGAACAAGAGGATTTTGCTCAGCCTGGTTCTGATGCTGGTACAAGTTTTGTTAGAGATGCAATAATTTCTCAGGGTTGCCATTCAAATATCTGATAATAATGGCCCAGCCCAGAAATAGAGAAGGAGAAAAACTCCTTTTGTCTTTCTTCTCTTGCAATAAGATAGTCTCTCCGTGCCTGCATAATGTTCCCTCATGGTTTCAGTGCTGTTCCCCAGTTGATACACCAGGCATCAATCTTGCCAGCAGAGAAGAGAAACACTCCTGAGCTGGCCATCAGTTCCTGAGTATATCCTATCATCATTTCACTCCTGGGAGATGTGACATCTGTCACTTATTCCTATGGGATGCAGGGACTATGGAGTGTGGAAAGCGACAGCTGTTTGGGGCAGTCTGACAGCACTGATCTGAGTTTGGAGAGTCCTTCTGGCTTTGGTGAGATGACCTTCTCCCGCAGCGGGCTTGGCAGGGGAGTCTGCAGCTTCTCCTGTACGTTCTGGTGGAGTTTTGCACCTACCTTTTTTCTCCCTCGTGCTGGCAGCTTGTTCATCTGAAGGTAGGTTGTGCATTGATATTCCAGTACAGCTCTTCAGCTTCTGAAGGTGTTGGCACATCACAGGGCTCTGCGAGGAAAACCCTCCCTTTTGTGTGTGTGGGTTCCATCTGTGCCCACGGAGGCATCAGGACCAGCCAGATCACCCCTGTGTGTTCTGAACCCCCAGCCTTGGCAGTGTCTGACATCACTAACAAACCTCTTGGAGTGATATTCTAAAAGCAGGTTGTTAAGTTCCTCCCAAATAAATTCCCTAAGATTAAAAATACATGGCATGTGATAATGTCTGTATCTATTTTGTATGAGATGATGCATAGCTGTATCTTCCTGCTAAATGCTGTGTATTGTTTAAGTGTCTCTTCTGCTTTTTGTTATTGATTATTCTAAAATACAAATTTACAATTGATTCTCAAGTCTTGGATGCTGCTGGAAACCTCTGCTAGGGATAGATTTATATAGATGTTATTCACTGCTACTTCCAGTGTATGGAAATATACTGAAACACTATTTTTAGATGTTTTATATGGTAGTCAAAAGCTTTCTGCTCACCCTCTTGCCTGTACTTTTATTTCTTGCAATTTGGAGAATTTTAGATTAAAATAAAGAGAAAATTAGGAACAACAATCAATATACCCTTAGCTTTACAGTCCTTTATTACAATTGCTAATTCATCAGCAGGTAGGCACCTTTCTTTTGTAATGGATATTGAGGATAATTTTAAATGCAACTTTTAAGCTTAGCCAATTTACACAGTACTCTGGGAGATTAGTTGCTTATGTATAAAGAGTTTTGTGCAATTCAGGGGTGTTCTGTAGCCCTCTAGCGTGGGTTTTTGAATGTTTGTCATCATGATCATTGATTTCTTTAGCAAGGTGTTTACCTGTAAATAGGTATTGCAGATTGAAGCAGGGAAACTTTTGAAAATTGCTTAAAGTCTGGTTGGAACACTCTTTCTCAACATGCAATTTGTACTGTGTTTGTCAGAGTGGGTTGGGGACCAGAAAAACTGCTGGGTTTTGTGTTCTGTGTAAACTGTTTCCCCAAACCCTAGTTGGGATTCTATGGTTTTGTTTTGGTGGGTTTTGTGCGTCTTCAGTGAGACAGACCCTGCATTTTCCTGTCTTCTGTTGTTCCCTTCTACCTACTGTATTTTTGCTTTCCTTGCTTTTTTTTTAAGCCAGTAGCATCATAAGCATCAGGACAAAAAAAGTGAGAGCTACTAAACAGGATTACATTAAAACGATGATTTAATTGAGCTCTTACACACGATAAGAAGATTGTCTTGTTTTGCTGAACTGCAGTTTACGAAGGTCCTTGGCAAGGGAATGCCAAGTTTCTTTTGGCATCATTAACACCAAATCCAAACCACTGCTAATTTTGTAATTCAGAGGAAATTCTTCCCACAGGATGAGAAATTCTCTGTTTTTTCCCCTGTATCTTAGAGATGGAATGATCCTATGAAACAATTGCTGGCACGATAAAATCCCAGTCTTGAAAGTAGGACAGGAGACGTTTTCTACTTTCTGCAGATCAATCTTTTTGTATAACTCAAAGCAATTGCAGTCCTTTAAAAAAGGACTCATGTACTGAGAAAAAAATTACATAGTAAATGGAGTTCTAACTCTAATAGTAACCCAGTTCCCTGCCAGTTTTACCACATAAGGAAAAAAATATATGTAGGATTGGGACCCAGCTCTTGTGCTGCCTCTGCCAAATGTTGCGTGGTAGTCCAATCTTTGAAGCAATGACCAGTGCTTGTGATATATTTACTTCTGCAATTTAGATTCTCATTTTATTTTAGATTTGTTTGTGTAATCAGATATATCAGGTTACTGCTGCTATCAAGTCCTGTATTTAGTTTGGATTCACATCTTTCTGAAGGAAGAAAATGCTAGAGGAGGGTAAGGTAGTTCAGATAATGTGGGATACAAGCCTGGGAGTGGATGGAGATTTTAATACTGAAAGTGTTGGTAAGAGCAGTCCTAAACACTTCCAGGATCAGACTCAGGGAGCTATCAGTGCAGATTTTATTTGGGTTTAAGCACAACTTTTTTGCTGCAGAAGCTGTTCATCTCTCTAGGTGTGAACCTACAAAGAGAAATTCCACCAGCATCGATTTCTCCTGAAGGCTGACTGAGTTTTTATTTGAATTGTGGGACACGTGGAAGATGAAGGCTAAAGTCTGGTAATCATCCACCTGGGTGTGCTTTTACAGAAGACTTTATGCATTAATTAACTTATTAATTCAGCTGATTTGGAAAAGTGAAGAAAATGAGCAGTGAGATATATTAACCTGCAAAAATCTGAAGGGTTGACCTTGACTAGCATGCCAGATGTGTTTTTGTATGTCTGCCTTCTGTAACCATCACAAACTCCCCTGGACAAGTCCGGCATGGACCATTGGAACTGAGGGCTTTGGGCAGGCTCCTCTGGACTGTTGTGTTTCTACAATACCCCCGTCAACCCTGCCTTGGCCCTGGAGTTGTTCTCAGCCCTCCTCCTGAAACACTATTTTATAATCCTTTCTGGCAGCTTACAGTTGTGCCCAGTATGATCAGCTATATCTGTTTTATTTTGCTGTTAGTACTGGGATCCACCTTTAAATCAAAAGCAGCCAGTGAACATGACAATCTGCTTTGGTGGCATCTGTTGCACAGACTGTCTATTCTTGGTTTAACCTGATGGAAGTTAGTCCATAACGTGGTTACCAAATCTTGAGTTATTTAACCTAATATAGCTAAATAAAAATATTTCTTTTAATGCTACACATAACTACTTAAGAGTGAAGTAAATCAGGTTTTCTGTAATTGCAGTTATTGTATTTACAGGTACTTTCTGCCTGTTTCAGAGAGAAGCATGAGTAAGGCTTTAACAGAGGGTTGAAAGCAGGTGTGATGAATAGATAAAAGCAAAAGAAGTCAAAGATAGATTGAAATTGCATTTTAATATAGACTTTAGTAATATGGTAAAAATAGATGTAATCACGAAACCTGACTATCTTTATACATTCCTGCAAGGCAACCTTAATTCTAGAATTTCTTAAATGCTGATTATTTGTAACTCTAAAATGGTTACAGTGTCCTATTTTGGATATAATGTAGCGTGTCTGGAGTGTTTCCTCTCCAACATTATCCAAGGGATAAAAAAGAAGAAGAAAACAATGGGAGAAAATGTGGGAGGTACGAAAATGACCCCAGGGAATCACAATAGAGAAGGGAGATGCAAGTGAACAAAGGGCTAGTTAGGAGAAGGAACAAAGCACTGTGGAATGAGGAAACCAGTAAGATACCATGCTGAGAAAAGGTGGTAAAGGTAATAAAATTTAATGTGTTATCTTTTGGGAGGAGTTTAGTTTAGTATTGAAAAGAATTAGGGTCAGAGGGTGGGAAGGGTTTTAAGATCAGGGCCAGGACAGCCAGGAGGAGATGTGCAGTGGGTGAGTAAACCCATGAGGAAAGAGGTGGCAGAACTGAGTGAAGGAAAGGGAATGATACTGAAATGGGGGAAAGCTGCCTGGTTGGAGGACTTGGAAGAGGTGAACCACAGCCTCGGGTCTGGTGTCAGCTGGTGTGAGCTTGGCAGGCTGAGCTTCCTGGTGGGAAGGGGAAGGAGAGTTAAAAAAAATGTTGGGACAATGTAGAATGTCTTGTGTGATTCGCAGCTGTCTGGCCCTACCGTGAGCAGAAGGCTGGACTGAGGTAGGGACCTGCCAGCCTGGATTATCCCGAGAGTGAGGAATGAACTGACCTGTGCTCGTAGAAAAGGGTGGTGAGAGCAGGCAGACAGTCCTTGGTGCAGTGCAAATAGTTGTGTTACGGGAAAGGATGTGTCTCAAATGGAGCTGATCCTGGGAGAAATGAAGCCATGAACACGGAGCTGTGGGACTGTGCAGCTGTGTGAATCCACTGTGCTTCCCTGGCCACATTAGAGAAGCAGAGCTTAGGGAGGAAATGTATATTCCTTTTTTCTCCTCTCAAGCCCATCATCTTCAGTAAATCTGTGCCTTTATGATATTAAGGAGACATAAAATAGAAAATTGGAATCAAGTTAATTGCCTATTTCAGTGAATAACATTGTTGAAATAAAGCTGCAAAACTGATGAGGACACTACAATCAGAAGCCAAAATACATCCACAGAGAGCCACATCCCTCAGACACCGTCCCTGTGACATCCAGTGGTGTAGTAGGAGATGAAGGGACTGTAGGTGGCTCTGGGTTTTTATGATGGAATAGATGTTCCTAAAGCAGCAGGAGAGTTAGAGGGGAGCCTTCTGCTGGAAAGGTGCAGAAGGAAATAGAGGGACAAACAACACTGGGGCACTAGTGAGGAGTGTGTTCCCTGGGGCAGGGAGAGAAAACCCAGGCTGACACTGCAGCCTAGGAGATTTTGGTTCTCTGGAAGTATTTCACCCAGATTTGGTGCAGGTGTGAGGTTCATTCTGCCTGAATTACTTCAGTAATAGTTTTGGCCCATTTTCTGTGCTGAGGTGTTTAATTTTTTTGATGCAGACCAACTGCTGAATGCAGGAGTAGAAACGCTTCCTTTGGTGGAAGTGGCAAAGAGAAAGTTCGTAAGGATGAATCCTTTCAGGGTGGGAAGGGTTGTTGGTCAGGGAGGGACTCACCAGGAAAACTGGTTCTGGATCCTTGTGGGTTGTACCCCCAGAGAAACCAGACAGCACTCTAAGGTGCATGTTGAAGCTCGGCAATATAAAATTAAAAGATAATTTTCACAGGTCACGCTCTTTCCCATAAACCAAACTCATCTGCTCTCCTGGAGGGAGACAGAACAACTGGGCTGACTTCTCATTATCTCTTCCTATGGCGTATCCTTATTGAATTACTGCCGGGTAGAGGCAGCAGATGCTCATCAAGCCACTGCAGGGCTCCTCTGTTAATTGAACTGTGATGGGGATGACAGCAGGGAAGGTCAGGATGATGGGACCAGTGATGTAACGTGAACTCTGGTAAGAACAACCTGCACGGGCAATTGACCTTGCTTAAATAATGTTATAATGAGGTCTTTTATCAGTTAATATAATTATGATTATTTTTTTGTATCAATACTGCGATAGTGTCAGGGACCCCTGTGTGAATCATATTATGTTGTGTTCAGGGCAAACATATTTCTCACCCTAAAGAGATTAGACTTTCCAGTGTGATAAAATACAGTGGGTGACTATAACCAGCAACAGGGGAAAAGAAATGGGAATGAAAAAGGTAACAGAATCACAGAAGTCTTGAATGGATCCATGATTTTACTCAGCTGGTTGTTCCAAGTGCTCCAAAGGGCAGTGTCAGTTGTTCTAACTGCCTGTATGGCAATTTGAAGTTTTGGTTGCTGTCATATGTGGTTAATCTTGGGGTGAAAGCAAGTCCACGTCTAAATAAACGTGCAGATGGAACGAGAGGGTTTTGATACGAAAAAACACATTCCTGCCTCTGGTTCTGCAGCTCCTGCAAAATGCCTGGGAATGCCCAAGCTACAGGCACACATCCCAGTGCCGGGTCCTGAGCTGGAGCACATGCCTGGTGTCCTTTCCCCTCCGAGGGAAGCGATGGGATGTGCTGCTGTGAGCACTTGGCTGCTCTGTGCATCTCCTGGAGGGGCACCTTCTCCCTGGGCGCTCCACTGCAGGGGGACGGAAGGAGGTCTCGAGACCTTCCCTGAAGTCCCTCGCGTGGCCGTGTGAGGAAGTGGGGTATGAGGAGTAGCTTGGCCATTTCTGAAAGTGAATTCCACCGAAAAATGAAGTGCTGCTTTTCAGTACCAGCCCTGTGTTGCTCCTGGTGTGTTGGTGTGTGCGTGGCAATTAATAAAAGCTGGATTCAGAGCATGGTGTAGGCACTTTGGCATGTGTGTGTGTGTCTGGAAAGCAGCTTTTAGGGGTGTTTATACCAGTGTCACTGGGTTTTTTTTCCATGTGTGTTCCAGCCTTCACTGTCTTTTTTCTTTTAAAGTAATACAGTTTTTTCCTTAACCCTTTTTTTTTACAGTCTGCCTGGGCCATTTGGCATCAGTGACTGCAAAATCTGTTGCAAAGTGAATGGAAGGGAAATGAATAAATCAGTAGCAAGGCATCACAAAATATATTAGATTAATTTATTCTGACAACTCTAGCTGTAATTATTTAAAATGCGTATTCTGACATGTGACCTGACTTGTACAGGGCTTTATTCTGTAGAAATGATGAAGCCTTGGCTCATCACAAGACTTCATGGGTGATGTTTGATAGGAAATGAAGAACCACAGTGTCAGTGTTTGATGGACTGTGCTGCTCTGTAGAGCCTGTGTGGTTTTGGAGTGTTATGGTGTTTGCCTTGTGTTGTGCTCCATATTTTCTCCTTTCCTATGAGTTTGTACTTTGGTGCACTGAAATAAACAGCTGATGACAGAGGATGCCTTGGAATAAATGTTTATTTCAGCACTTTGGAAATGAGTTTTTTGAAATGGAATTCATCTTGTGGATGTGTGTGTGTCTCTTCTTATTAGCTCATTTGGGTATAGGCTGGAGCGAAGTAGTGCAAGTGGCAAAACAGAAACGGCTACATACAAATAGAAGTATGGATCGTGTGGGAGAGAAATTATTCCTAGTGTATGTGTTACAGAAGGACAGTTATGCATTTAAGAAGTATTGAAGCTGGCCTCTGCATGTGTGTGTGTGTACAAGAGTGTGGTTATTTTAGCTGTAGCCACTGATGTTTAGAGGTTCAAAACTGAACCCCGCACACTCCCCCCAACACTGATTAACAGGTTAAATCTACCATTTTCCTGCCTCTCTGCAGTTGTTTCCTTGGTCAGGTGCTTGGGTGTGTGTGTGCACTTGCTTGTCCTGGTTGATTCATGGGAGTGTAGGATATAACAATTTAAACTGGAGATAAGCTTCAGCTCTGCCAGTCCTGTGGCAGGGAAGCAGATGGTCCTTCCCTGCTAAGCAGAGCCCAAGTCTTTGCTGAGCTCGTATGCCTGGTGGTACTGGATTGTATTGTTTTGACCTTGTGTTTAAGATTGATAAACTCTTATGTGGGGGCCGTGTTCCAGCGAGGAGAGAAAAAAACCCTGACCTACAGCCTGCCATGCTGTACTAATGTCAAATAATATAAAGTAATATCAGAATGCAGAAGAAAATCACTGCAGTAAAGCAATTTAATTCCTGAACTGAAAGCACTTTAATGGGAATGCTCGGGAAATCTGCTGTTGTTCCTGCAGCAGAGGTTATGAAGTGGTTTATTCTTTTTTTTGAAACTCTGCTGCCTTGTAATTGGTGACTTTGAAGCTTTCTGTTGTTTTTGGTGTGAATGGTCCTGCTGTTAAAGCAGAGACTTTGCTCTCTACTGAGTCTGATTTCCAGGTTTGCCTTTTAAAGGAAAATAATTTCAAATACTAGTTTTCAAATGGTATTATGCTGCTGAATGTGCATTATATGCAGTGCTTTGCCAGTGAAGGGAGAGTAATCCTGTTTGAACAAAAACCTGCAATAGCATTTACTGAAATGGCGTTGGAAGCAGTGCCAGCTCCCTTTGCCTTTGTTTAATTGCAATTTAACACTAATCCAAGATCTGTGCAACTGTGACAGCAGTTCTTAGATACAGCTGAGTTTCAAAGGACCTTCAGCTCATCCATTGCCAATGATAAAAGCCACAGCAGAGCAATATATTGATAATAGGCTCAAACTTCTCTCTATCCACTGAAAAATAAACAAAAAGAAACTTTTCCCCCCTCAAAGCTATAAAGTTCTGTTGTTACAGAAAGGATGTGCTGTGGCGTGAAGACATCACTGAGCTTATTCTGGGCTGTGTTCTGCTGTGTTGGCTGAGAAGTCTGGATGAGGCATCCCCGCTGCAGTGTATAGAGGCTACAGCCATAACCTGTGTGAAATAACCTCCCAGACTTACGTAGGTCAAAAATCTGACTCCATTAGTTTGTAAGATGACTGTTGGTTTGTTGATGAGGTGTTTGGTTTGAGTTTCTACAGCCTTTTTTGTGTTTAATTAAATATATAAAAGTGCATGAGCAGCCTGAAAAGGTTACTTAAAAGTTGTTGGATGCTTTCAGTGTTCTGTTGCTCAGAAAAAAAATCAATGCCCGAGTTCAGGAGAGAAGCCTATTGACAGTCTTGAGCATTTTGGTCTTAATTGCTCTGTACTTGTTCCTGCTGCAAGGGGTATGATAATAGCCTTAGGAACGTTTGTGAAGGTAAATTACCCTTCTTTGAGTGCTGAGATACAGCACCAAGAGCACCAAAAGGTCTGTTGCTGTTAAATACTTTCGAGAAATCCAAGTCTTGGCTTTCACTTGGGCACTTGTACAGAGGGTCGACCTGAATGCTGTTTGTAGAAGGAGATGTTGGGGTGCTCCTTGGTTGTTGAGTGTTGCTCATTCTGCTCTCCGTGGGCCTGGGGGATGTGGGTGACACTGGGCTCGTGCAGCTGAGGAGGACCAGGATGGTGCCTTTCCCAGGCTCCCGCATCCTTGACTTTGGGGTCTCCCTGCCCTTCTGGCAGAGTCTGAGCCATCCGGGTCTGTGTGCAAGTGAGGCAAGCGTTGCTTCAGCTACACTCAACTGATCTCCTGAACTGCGTTCCCTGGAAGAGTCTGCAATCACACACTTTCTGTTATTGAAAGTCAAGTGTGTTCCCATGGAGTCCATTGGAAGTACGGGAGGGAAGGAGCTGGAGCAGCAGCATTGTTTCACAGCGCAGTTCTGCTCTGGCACTGCTGTAATTAAAGTCGTTCTACTGATGGAAAGTCTGTTCTCTGGTGTTTTCTTTAATGCAGTCATAATGCATCAGTTTGAGCTCCCTTGCTGGAACATCTTTCATTATAATCCACTTAGCTAAGTTTAATTATAAACTTCTAAATTCAAACCTGCTTTTGTTACATTTTTAGGATGTACAAAAACTGATGCAGGAGCACTTGGCATTTGTGGTTTTTACCCCAAACAAACTCACGTAACTTAAGAAGCAATTCATTGGCAGCACAGTGATTTCATATTCTTGCTTTTAATCCCCAGGATCTTCCAGAGCTTTGAGAAAAGAACTGGATACAATTGAATGTTGGAAAAAAGATGAAATAATGAATAGATTCTTAGTGCTTGACTGTAAATATCTCCAAAATACCCAAACTGGTAAAGATGGTGATGACTTACTGAGCTTTCCAGCAATGGAGTGTTGAGGAAAGTTGTTGAAGTTTATACATGAAAATGGACCAATGCTGTAGATGTGGAGGTTGTGCAGGCCCAAAGGGGCTCATTGTTTGGAGTTAGGCAAATGTGTTACCATCAGATGTTCTGTCATTATTCACCCTTACCGTTATGGTAGCCAATTACCAAAGAACTGTGGAGATGAATGTTTGAGTTATCAATGAGTGACCACTTAGGACAAAAGTACTGTCAGGCAGTTGTTAACCTAAGTGTAAATTGTACTCCTTAATGCTGTATGCTTTTATCCAGGACTTTCTAAAATGCTCCTGGAAGAAGAGTAAATATTCTCAGTTTAGGTTTGGAAGTGCTGAAGTAGAGGTATAGAAAATCAAGCTGCTATTCTTATATATGCAAAGTCACTCGCTGAAATCACTTGCAGAATCAAGTATTAGTGTTAGAGCGTGACCTTAAGTGACTTTTTACTCAGTTTCTGACAGAGCTGAAAGTGGAATGAATTTAGGGCATCTCTGCTTTAACCAGAGGACTCTCTCCCTCCAAATCTGTAAGCAGGATAATGTGTAGAGTTCGTTTTAGGTATGGAAGTAAGGGCAATTTAGTGTAACTGTGTTCATCATTAAATAAAAGTCTGGGCACATAAGCATATGTGAAGGTCTGTTTCTAGTTTGACTTATATGGCTGCCCAGACACTTTTATTTTATTAAACTCAGTGCCTGTAGCAGTATCATTAGTGGTCTTTTTTTGGAAATCTGTCCCCCAAGGATGGTCAGCAGTGCTTGTCTGTGGTGATCAGCCTTTGCTGCTCCAGGCCAGGCATTCTGCTGCTTTAGGACAGGATAGAATCAGCTTTTTGGATAACAGTTTTCTGAGAAGGCAAGGCAGGTTTTACTGGTCTCTGAGGATAAGGAGTGTGATATAAACATCCAGATTATCTTGGAATATCACGTGCAATGGGTTTGTGCTGTGTGTAGTAGGCAAACAGTTGCATAATTACTGCTTACATTTGTATTAAGAAAATTTATTCATGATTAATGATGCTTATCTTTGTGCTAGACACCTGCCAAATGATTTATAGCCACGCATATGATCTGCAACTGCTGCTTTTTTTTGTTTGTTGCTATTTAAGATGTTTGGGATTATTCTAATTGCACCACGTATTTCAAACGGAGAGTGCTACCCAGGTGTCCTTGTCAGCATTCCCGTCTCATACCAAAAAGTAGGTCAGATTTGCCTGTGACGGGGAAGGTGAGAACTCCCAGTGAAGTCAGGGGGAATTGAATTGATGTATGACAAGGCTGAAATTATGTCTCAGGTTTGGAGCAGTTTAAGCTGATCTTTTTCTAAATTCAGTATTAAATACTTAGTAAATCCACGTTGGAGCAGAGCCAGGCTGGACTTGCCTAAGCCACAGAAACGGTGGAGAAGGACTGGAGTAACCTCTTGTCCTGTGGAAACTTGGAGAAAGAGCAACTTGTCCCTTCTCTGACAGTGCAACCCATGTGAGTGGAGAGTCAGGACTGGACCATCCATCTCAGTGTTGGATGCTTCTGAGTACTCGGGTGTGTCTTGGACCAGCACAGTGCCTGTCGCTGAGAAACACCTGCCTCCGAATGCTCAGCAGTGGCTGGAAAACAGCAAAAGTTTCCCAGAGGCTTTTCCCCCCTTCCTGGCTAAGCAGGGATTAGACTGGCATTTGGCCCTGGGATATTCCATTGACATTGAAAATGAAATTGAATTTTGAACACTTCACAAATAAGATATTTGTCAGCTGGGTGCATATTTATTTAGAGCATTTTGACACTAAAATGCCGTGTTTTCAGCAGAAATGTAGGTTTCAAAAATAAGCCTGTTTTTCAAAACTAGCTTCATTCAATCATGTCATTAAGAGAATTAACAGCGGATTAGAAAATGTAGATGCAGTTTTATGATCATTAGAAAGCTTGCACGTGACTTTTTCGTGACTGCCTGTATGTTCCCAGCCATTACAGCTCATGTGTGATATCTGTATTTTTCTGAACAAGATTCCACACAAACCAAACAAAATGACAAGGAGACTTGTGACTAATCCTCCAAACATTGAAAACAACAGCTCATTATTTAATTTCATGAGAATCCGCATAGTGCAGGCCATTACCTGGCCAGGCCTGTATTAGGAAAGGATATCGAATAAATCCAGATAATCAGTTTTGGAAAAGCGAGACATTTTTTCAGACTAAAACACATATCTTGAACATATTTAGGAAATTATTCTTCCCTGTGAGGGTGATGGGGCTCTGGCACAGGTTGCCCAGAGAAGCTGTGGCTGCCCCATCCCTGGAAGTGTTTGGACAGGACAGCCTGGTCTGGTGGAAGGTGTCCCTGCCCATGGCACGGGGGTTGGAAGGAATTGTTCATTAAGATCCCTTTCAGCCCAAACCATTCTGTGATTCTGTGATATTTAAGCAATTGCATGAAATTAAGCATGACCAGTCTTGGTGAAGTCTACTTTTAAAATGTAAATTTAATTTTTTTTTGTCCATTTTCTTTTGTATTTGCCGGTTTCCAGCTAGCCATGCTGACAGTTTTGGGAGCTGAGATACACTGTAACTAAATTTGATGTGAAGTGTTGGTGGCCTTCATAATGTAATTTATTCATGTTTCTGTAGATAGCATATGTTGCCTGTGCAATAATTTTTTTATCATATCAGGACAGAACAGCTACTGTTCCAAATTGTGTTACCCAAGCCCGGATACACCGACAAATTTTCATTGTGCTTTGCTGGGGTGTGAATCAGTGGGCTCTGTTGGGCTCTGCTGGAGTGGGGGAGATTACAATCAGCATCCTGGTGTCTAATTTATTTCTGTTTCTCCTGACTTAATGTAATCTCTGTTCTCACTCCATGGGGAACAGCAGCCAGTTTAGACTATCTTTGTAGTCCTGCCCAGAGAAGGAGCATGTGTGAAACCCCTTGTTTTGGGCAGGGGGCAGCTTCTCCCGAGGATGTGCTGCTGTTGGCTGACCCTTGGAATGCTGAGGTGAAGGCAGGGCGTTGGGAAAGCAGCTGATGAGCACATTAAAAATCTCAGCCTCTTTGTCAGCTGATTTTCCTTGGATTCACACATTCCATGCCCCTACCTGTGTAAGTCTGTTGTTTCAGTGGTGTCTCCTGGACCCGGAGAGCTGCGCCGCAAGGCGGACGAGTGTTGTCAATGCTGGGCTGGGCGTGCTTGCTCCCCTCCAGAACTTCAGTCTGAGCAGCTGAACAGTTTCTTTCCCCGTGGTGTGTCCTTGTGTGGGAGCCCTGTTGGAGCCAGTGTCACTTATTCCTTCTCCTTCCCTTGGCAGGAAGTCGGTGACTCTGTTTTCCGGCCCTCATAGATGGTGACTGCAATGCTGAAGGCACTGGGCGAGTTGCTCCTCCTCGGCTCTTCTGTGTGAGGTGAGCAGCTGTCTAGATGGGCAAAAACCCCCTTAATTGCAGCATGTCTCAGGACCCTTCTTCCCCCCACCCCAGAGCTTCCCTACTGCATTGGGTTCCTGGAGGATGCTCAAGATTTCCAAGCTTGTGCTTCCTACGAGGCCACTTGCGGTCTGTGTTGCATTCCCTGGGTGTCGGGACTCAGTGGGCTGCCTGCTGAATTGAGTGTGAATTCTGAATCAAATTAACCCAGGAGGCATGAACAAAGCATAAGTCTGCTCCTTTGGCCACATTACTGCATTTGGGCAGCTTGGTGGGTTTTCAGGTCTCAGGTGAGATGCTGTTCCTCTGAAACAAAACAGTGAGCTAAACCAGATAACGGATACTACATTGTATCTTCCACTGTAGTTAGTCAATATCTGATCGAATATAATTGCATGAATTTATCATGATAGAAACTGTTTCAAAGTAATCTGAATACAGGTTGAAATTAAAAGCTTTACTGTACATTCAGGAAGTACAATTTTCAGATTTATCTTCGGTTTCTTATCAGGAATGATGCTGTGTATTATGTACTATGACAATGTTGCTTTTCATAAGGTTAGGAATGTAATGGAATTTTCTGGACTAAACTTCTAATAACTAATAATTATTTTAATGAAAATCACCAAGATTATGCCAATGGAGACAAATCTTGAAGACAGGTGTTATCTCTATCCTTGTGCAAGTACAGATGTGACATTTTTAGCTATAACAGTAAGATTAATCGCTAATACGTAGAACTATGTTGAGAATTTCAACATAGTACAAATACAAAAGCTATTGCATCAGAAAAATCAGTATGTAAATTTACATAAAAATCTTTTTGATGTGGAAGTACAGTGAACATTTTTTGGGACTTCCAGATTGTTCCTTCCTGAATGTGGGCGAGTCCAAAGTATCTTGAAATTCATGTGGAATCTGCTTAAATGACTGTCTGGTTGGTCATCCTCTGGGATGAGAGAAACAGAGGTTTGAACTACCAGACTGACTTAGAATTTTTAAGATTTTATTTTGTTGTATGCCTTTTTAATCTCTCATTTGGAGCTTTTCTATGGTATACAAACAGTGTGGATGTTTGCTGAAGCAGGCGTTTAGAACTTGGTCTCCTGCTTTGTATGGGAGACCCAGAGAGACATTCCTCCTTGCTTCCAGCACCACACAGTGATTATTTTAATGACTTGTGTGGGGTAAAACTGCTGCAGCAGCAGGACTTGATCCATTCCTGTCTCATTCACAACGTGCCTCTGGTATTCATCTGAAGTGTTGGAGAGCTTAATTAAAATCCCTTAGTCAGAGAGACCTCTCTGGAGTAACTGGTTGCTGATCTGGAGCTCAAAGATTGGTACTTGGAGGAGAGTCCCAAATTCCACAGAAATGCCTGTGTAGCGTCTAGTTTTCCCTCTCAAGCTGGTTCATCACGTGCTGATTATCAACCCCTGCTTCCCTGCTTTTCCTGCTGTATTTCTGATGTTGCTCTTGTGTATCCCATGTTTGCACAGAGCTAAAATGATTCCAGGTCTGGCACTTCAGTTGACAGCGATCTTAAATGTAGGAAATGGGGTCTGTATCTGGAGCTGAATTTTGCGCCCAGAGTCCATTCTCACTTTGGTTTACTTTGCCTATACCATGATAATATTCATGCTAAAGTTAAAGAGAGAAAAGGAAGGCACCACACACTGTTAGTGGATCCCTTGGCATTTATCTGCCCTGGCAGATTTCTTCTTAAGAACCTGCTAAAAGCATTTACAGTGGCTCTGTAGGATGGGTCTGCAGGTCCTCTGGGAACTGGCCCTTCCTCTCTCTTCCCCTCTTGCTCTTTTCCCTCTCTCTCTTTCCAAGCCTGTACCAGCCTTGTCCTCATCAAACCTGGCACACGGGGACTGTGAGATGCACAGTGGCCACCAGGTTACCCTTAGGCTGAGCCTGTTGCCTTGGTGTTTAAAATATTTTAGCAAGCTTCTTTTTTGTTGTTAATTCCAGGACCAAAGAAGACAAGAGCCCGAATTATCTGAATTATGCTTCTACAACAGAACTGGGTTTCTCCTCATTGGGCATGGCAGAGCCTGGGGAAGCCCTTCCTTTTATTTGTGTTCTTAATGTTACAAACAGCTGATCTGGAAGCCAGGAGAGGTCATCAGTTTGTCTGGAAAACAGGTAGGAAAAAGATATATTCTCTTATCTGCTAGATAATTCTTGTGTTTGAGGATGGAGTAATTGCCCGTTTTTCATTCCGTTTTAGCTCAATAATAAATTAAAAAGTCTGACAATGTCTTCTATTTTGATTTTTTTCCTTTTTTCTTTTTTTGTTATTGACTAACAGGGGGATTTAATCTCTATTGTAAATTAGTAATCTTCACCCTGCTGCAGTTATGCACCAGAGTGACTCTAGAGTATGATTCTGGACTTGTTAATACTTCTAATCCAAGAGTAAAATTTTTACTGGATTCTGATGTCATCATCCTGCTGTTGCTTCCTTCGAAATATATAATAATTTTCTTTTCAGTTTTGAATGCAAAGGGCACACTTTCAGGATGAACTCAGCCAGAATCCCATGCTCTTGGTTGCCCTATTTGTGATTTCCCTGGTACGTTTCGTGCATAATTTCTGTGCCTCAGTCAGGTTGGATACATGCAGTGTTTGGATGTGCAGAACTGGGCGTGCACAAGGTTTGGAGACCTGCGAGACGCATGGATAGACTCTTGGTGATGGGGGTGGTGGGTGGGAGGTGGTGTGAAACAGCTGCACAAACCCAGACATGTGGCACTGGATGCTTATTTTGTAGCACAACACAAAACAATAAAGGATGTTTGGTGAAATGGAAAAATTGTCAGATTGGGAAATGTTTGCTGGAAGTGCTTGATCAAAAGTACCCAACTGAACCTGAGGTTTCACTGCCCAGGATCCCTTTGAGGTTTGGCCTTTTGTGACTGAGCAAAGAGAGTGATTAGATTTGATAGAAAAATAATTTCCTTCATAGGTTTTTTTTTTTCTTTTTCTTTTTGAGAGGTTCTTTGGTATTTTGGCTATTTATTTTTTAATTATAGTTCTGTAGAAGGTGATACTGAATTAACTGAGTGATGAAGCAGTTGTTCCAGGAGGGCTCCTGTCCTGGTGGGATCAACACGAGCCTCTTGCCTGGCTGCTGGGATGAGAGTCTGAGTGCTGGGGAAGGGCTGGTAAACACAGTCTGACAGTGTATTTCTAAAGACTTTTTTTACATTATGTGAAATGAAGAGGGAATAAACAGCAACTGTCTTCCTCCAATTCTCTGTTATTTACCTGCTCTTTGAACAAGCTTTGAAAGGTAGAGTTGTTTTCTTAAGGCAAATTAGAGCCTTCGTTGCTGTCTCCTCTCCAGCTCTGAAGTCTGTTGTGCCATCGGTCTTTGGGGCTCTACATTTGAAGTCAGAAAAATTTAATTTGACTTGATGATTCCAGCTGACAGTGAGGAGTTCTCGGTGCCTCAGAGGCATCTGAGGCAGATGTGTTGGGAAGTCAGCAAAGGTGGTGCCCAGGTGTGTGTGGACGTGGGCACCACGCGCTGAAAGCCCCACGACGAGCTTGTTGTAAAGGTCTGTCTTTCCAGATGCAGAAGAAATTGTCAGTCCTTGAGACTCCCACAGTGAATTAAAAATAATCGGAGCTCTCAAGAGTCACTTGAAAAACCACAAATCCTAAGAGTGTTTTGATGTACTTTCTCTGCTTATCTAGCGACAAGAGGTAGAAAACAACTTTGAGTGAATTGTTTTCCAGATGGAAATCACTTGTGGGCTTTGGCAGAATCCATTGTCCTGTTGGGGAAAAAAAGAGAAAGATTCACACCCCCCCTCCCCTCAAGTAATTGTAAACATCTCCCCTCCCCCCACTGGAGTATTTTGTTGAAAATTTGGTAAAAGTTACATCTAAAGCCCAAACGTTTGATTCCAGGTTGAAATGAATAGGCTGTTCACCCAAACCACTTTGTTTTGCCGAGAAACACAGTAGCATTTGGGAAGCCCCTTTTCCCTCTGCAGCAGTAGTGAAGCATCAGGATTTCTAAATTCCCTAAAAGATTGCAGGGAAGTGTTTTGGGAAGAGGGGGATGGTAAGTTAAATGGAACAGGTGGATATGGAGAAGTAGAGGGGTGTACATAACCTGTTGTGGCAAGATATTAATAATAAAATAACTTTGGGATGTAGATCGTGGAGATCTTGACATATTGAGGTCTGTCGTTTGTACAACAACAATAATAATAATAATAATAAAAAAATCATCCCGTAGTTTGAGCACTTTTGTGCCCAATGCAAAATAATAAAAATTAAATAAAAGCACAGCACAGTGAGCCTAAAATTAACAACTTTTAATGTCAGAACTGAGCAGATCTGTCCTGATAGAAAGAATACCTGCAGCTGTTGTCCTGTCTTTCTTTTTTTAATGAAACAGTCTGATGAGAAATGAGCAGTCCTTAATGGGAAAAGGGAATGATCTGTTCTAAGTCTTGAATTGCCTGTTGTAAGCATGGCAAGTTACTTCCCTGCTGGAGAGAAATTCAACTCCTTATTGAAATGTCATGCTTTATAATTAAATAAGATTATGCTACTGAAAGCTCTGACTTTATGAAAATGAATTTATATGTACTAAAATGAATTTTCCTAGCACGTAGAAGTCCAGGGAGGCATCCTTAATAAGGATGGGGCTAAAAAACAACAAACCAGAAAGAATCCTATCAGCACTGCAGTTTCTAATGCAGACCTTTTTCAGTTAAGTCCTTGACTTTATCTTAGCAAGATGGGCTGGGCTTGGTGATCTTGGTACAGGTGAAAGCAATGGTATTGAAATCACTGCACCTACAAAAAACCCAGGCTGTGTAACTGTGAAATGTAAGAACCTGGCAGTGTGAGGTTCACACAGCTCCTCCCCCAGCTGTTCAAGAGACTGTCACTTGCATGTTGCTTATTTGTGGCTGGGTTTAAAACCATTTATTTTGAGCTTTTGGCTTCTAGAAGTTGCATCTTGATGTCTAAATATCTGTACACTGTATCTTTTGGTTTCAAGATGTTTCTTGTCAGATACTCATTTAGTGACCACTAACATGAAAGTAATAATTATGTCAGTTAAATTTCTCAGCAACCTCAAAGAGCTGAACAATTTTCCCACGCTTGCTACATTTAATTGGATCAAGATTCTTGTAAATTAATAGTATTTAATGCAATTGCCAATTAGCAATTTGCATACTTCCCCATGTTGGTTTTCTTCAACACTTGAGTGCTCCTAAAAGTTCCTGGGATCTCTGCAATGCCAGTATTTCGATGTTTTAGTGATGGTCACTCAGGCTTTTACAACTCTGTGTGCAATACTGACACACACACACACGAATCCACAGCATAATTCTAGATGGCTTATTTTTTTTGGTGAAGCTCTAAAATTAAGCTCTGAAGTAAAAATTAAGCGTAAAACATGTGCAACCCAGGATATATTTTACATGCTTTACACGAGAGGAGCTGATCATTAGGATTGCAAAATGCTCAAGTGTCTCCTCCCAGAGACCCCTGCCATTGCTCAGGGGTTGTTGCTGCCTCCCCATCACTGCTGGTGTCCTCAGCTCCTTCAGAAACTACTTCAGTAGCTGTGCATGTGCTGATTCCCCCAAAATACGAGGAGAAGGAAAAGGATGAGGGATATACCCCACAAAGGTGGCTCTCAGAGCTAAAGCAGTGATGTGGGTTTATTTTCTAGTAAGGGGAATATTCTGAAATTTTTTTTTTTTTGGTAGGATGTAAATGTTTTGAGTTTTTGGGAAAACAGTTCTTTAATCATGGTGAAAATGCGAACTTAACATGGAAATAATACTCTGTGTGCTACGGAAGGGGAAAAGGGGACTTTAGAAACCCAGATGCTGTGTCCCAGGGAGTTCTCCATCTGTAATTCTCTACCAAAAATGAACCAGGATGGCGACTTATCCCAGCAGGGACGTGCTCCCTGATATGAGTGGAAGAGCACTGAAAGTGAGGTGCCAGACTGGGAAATGGGTTTGTAATGAATCTGATCACAGTAGAGAGATTTCTACCTGAGGAAGAAACCATTAAACCTCTGGAGTTCGAGGGCTCTGGGTGTGTGAGCCATAAGTGCTCCTGGCCCAGGTGAGCACGGGAAAGCTTTAGCTCGGAGTTACTACCCGTGTTTGAAAGTTGTCCTTAAAATAAGGGTGAGCAAATGGTTTTTGATCAGTAGTCTTTCTTCCGAAACAATCCATAATGGAAAAGGGACGAAATGAACTTTTCAGAGAAGAGCTTCTAATGTGGAGGAACCTTTGAACTGCCTGTGAGTGCGGGTGAGCCGGCGACGGCCGCGATAAAAAAGGCCTTTTGTCTCTATTCTCAGGTAATGCCGCCGTAAAATGCCCTTTCTCAAGATCGTAATTTCAGGAAGGTCAAGTGCCGGTTTGGAAGTGCCTTTGACCTTACCTCTTAAAAGACAGGTTTTTACCTACGTACACTAAATGTTAAAAGGAGTCTGGGTCTTCAAAGGACAGCAGAGCTCAAACCTGCTGAAAGGGGAGTCAAAAATAGCTCTGCAACAAGTGAAGTTTTTTGAAAAGCTCAACAAAATGTCCTGGATTAAGTGGTTTCTTTATTCGATAGGACAACAGCTCATGAATGAAGCACAAATGGCTTTTTAGTGATCTTTGTGTGGTGTCTGTGGGTTTAGGATGCTTCTGGCTGACGATTCCAAACTTCTAATGGTGAAAAGTTGTTCTAAAGTGATAAACCTTCTTATTTTTACCTTTAACTTTATTAATGACCAGTTTGTACCTCTGTTCTTGAGCCAGGCTACTCTTTAATTTAAGCAATACTTCTTTTGGTCATGGCTGCTAATGTGTTTCTGCATGGAGGGTACCAGACTTCTGAACCCCTGTGAGTAAACATTATTCTCTTTGAACTGGTTGGGTAAAAGAAATCTTTCTTAGCATTGCTCCTCAGAATTATGTAAAATCAATAAAGTTTTCACCTACCGATATTTGACAATTGTAATTAGAAGAGCCTGGCTTAAAACATCTCAGAATAATTTTTTTACGATGTTTTGTAATGAACAGTTTCATTTGAAGCAGGTTAGTTGTTTTTAATGTGCTACTGTAGTTTCATTATGTAGCCATTAAAAAGTCATATAAATAAAAAAATAGTACTTTAGTTCAAA
>JAWWEU010000163.1:5825774-5880824 GCA_035583155.1 Acropternis orthonyx | reverse complement strand
CTTTATTAATGACCAGTTTGTACCTCTGTTCTTGAGCCAGGCTACTCTTTAATTTAAGCAATACTTCTTTTGGTCATTGCTGCTAATGTGTTTCTGCATGGATGGTACCAGACTTCTGAACCCCTGTGAGTAAACATTATTCTCTTTGAACTGGTTGGGTAAATGAAATCTTTTCTTAGCATTGCTCCTCAGAATTATGTAAAATCAATAAAGTTTTCACCTACTGATATTTGACCATTGTAATTAGAAGAGCTTGGCTTAAAACATCTCAGAATAATTTTTTTACGATGTTTTGTCATGAATAGTTTCATTTGAAGCAGGTTAGTTGTTTTTAATGTGCTACTGTAGTTTCATTATGTAGCCATTAAAAAGTGATATAAATAAAAAAATAGTACTTTAGTTCAAAGTTTGTCTAAAATAGTTATTTACAAAGAGTATTTTATGGGAAAGTATAAATTTTATTTCTACAAAACTTGAAAAAACCCCCAAAAATATTAGAATATTCAGAAAAAGTTGTTTTGCAAAATTTCATTAGCAGCAAAACTTAATATGCTGGTTGATGTTAGTCACTGGTATTTGAGAAGCTTTAATGGTGGCCTCAGAGCTCATTTCATGTTTCATCAGACAGAAGTGCGGCTGTTTCAGATGGACAAATATTTGGTTTTTTCACTTCATTTTCCTTACCATTTCTTGTCCACGTTTCCCCCTTTCTGTTCCATGGACCTCTAAATTCTCTTACAGAAGGTTCTGCTGCTTCTCCTCACCTGTACTACTCCAGTTCTGATGTGGTGTCCTCATCAGGTCTTCTTTTCTCAACAGCTGAATCCAACTTGTCCTGGAGATGACCTGTTGCCTTAATTTCTAGCCCTTTGCAGTGGTTGTTCCGTTAATGTTTGAGTGGGTGAGACATTTCAGAGCTGGCGGAGCCCAGGCAGTAAATCCTGGGGTGTTTGTCAGGGAACCAGGCAAATGTTCATCGTAAGAGCTCCATGTCATCTCCTGGAGAACCTTTCTTATGCTGGGAGATCGTTTTCCAACCTGGTCTTTCCTCCAGGTGCTTGAGGTCCGTGCTGGGTTGGATAAATGCCACAGCAGCCCCTTGCACGCCCACCTGGGTCCTGTCCTTATCCCACTGGGCTGGAAGGTCAGCACATGGCACACGCCTGAGGGACCTGCCCTGTGGCACAGAGAATGCCATCCAGTGTCAGAGGCATTGGAATTGTTTATGGAGGAGCTTGGGAAGCACAGTTAGAGATGCAGAAGTGCTGTTTTGTCTTGTTTGTAAAACTTGGTGTGTGTCCTGATGAGCTCTGGTTTCCCGGATGGACCTGCAGGCACCAGTGGAAGGGTCTTGGTGGCACTGCTGAAAGAAAGGATCGCTGGCTTCTGTGTCTTTTCCTAGGAAAACACACCCCTGCACAGAGTATGAGACCAATCAAAAAGTTAAGGCAAGGAGGAACTGAAATAAATTCTAAAATTAACACTTTGTGTGCTTGGAACGCGAGCTCCTCGGCGCAGACGAGCGCTGAGCTGCGGGCTGGTGGCTTGCTGTGTTCAGATGGGAGCTTTGACAGCATGTTCCTGGTAATTTTGTTATTGTTGGGCTTGCAAAACTATTTCTACAGTTCTTTTCCACAAAGGCTTCCTGCTTTAACAAACATCTTTGTCTAACCAACATCAGATGTTCAGTAGGTGGTGGCTTAAACTAGATTACACAGGAGATTCACACTAATCTTTTAATGTCCCTCTTCCCTTCCTGAGAATAATAGTTTTTGTGAATAAGGTGCTTTTTTCTGTATTTTGTTGGTATTGGGAAAAGTATGTTAGGCTTCTTATCCTTTTCTTTCCTCAATAGTTACTATGGGAACAGAGCTGGGGGTCACAGGGGAAAATCTGCAAAAGTGGTTTCTTTTAAATTGTTCATTTTAAAAAATAAAAAGATAGCTTATTATTATTGGAATTGTGGTACTTTTCATTCAACTTTGTTGGGTTGTATTGTTGTACATATTTCACTCACAAAAGAAGCACAGTGAGTGGCAAGAAAAACAGATGGGGATGTTTTTGTAGTTTTTCCTTGGGGTTAATATTTTTTTAATTGAATGCAGCTGTTGGAAAGGTTTCTGTTGGTAGGTATAGGCGGAGCATTAAAAATGGATGATCACATTTTCAGCCTGTTTTAGCAGACTACTAGATTTAATTATTTTGCTGCCCTTCTTCAGAACCCTGCAGGGTTTTTTTAAATAATTATGTCTTACGTTGGAGTAAGAGTTTAACTTGGCCACTTAGTTGAATGATTTCAGAATATGGGGATAATCACTTCCTCATTCAGCTCTTGTGTAGAGCACAATTATTAGGGGTGCAAATACACAAAACTGCCTTAGAAGTCCCTGAGATGCCTATTGTTGTTCTCAGTATGCAGGTAAGGTCATTGATTCTTTCTAGAGGGTTGTCTACCCTCTGATGCCCTTATTCCCTAAATCTGCTGCTATTTATGAGAACAGTCCTGCTGTCATCAAGTTATTCTTTGTATTCTTTCCAAGTTTCAAAAAATCTGAATGGTAAAATCCAGGAAAACAAATTAGAGGGGGATATGGGGTATTTAATGGTAATCCAGATGATTGCAGTAGTGTTGATATGGTTTATTTTAATCACTCCCAGCTACTGATAGATATGGTGAAATTGCTATTTAATAGTTTTGAATGTAGGATCTTCAGTTTGCCTGGGGAATTCCTGCTGAGATCAGGAGGAGTGCGAATCCAGAGGCACTATGTGCTCCTTACTCTGGATGACGCTGCCTGGTGCCCACCACTTGTGCAGTTCCTTCTTCCAGAGACCTTTTAAAGTTTATGGTTTAATGTGTCTCCGTGTCATGATTTAGGATTATAGAGCTAAGTTTGGAAAAGCATGTTAAAACTTCATTATAGCACTTGTGCGGTTCTGTGTGCTGGGGGATGAGTTGTAGACAGTTGCTCGAGTAGATCCAGCTTTTGTGTGGCGTGTCCTGGAAGGCTGGCCGTGAAAAATCACTTTCCAAATGAGAACTTAATAAAAACTTTCCTGCTCAGAACGCTAAGCCCTGCTCCCCGTGCGATTAGTGGTTTCATTTCTTTCTCAGCAGTTGGGTAATGATTATGGCTCCAGA
The DNA here is from genome assembly GCA_035583155.1 of Acropternis orthonyx. NCBI lineage: Eukaryota > Metazoa > Chordata > Aves > Passeriformes > Rhinocryptidae > Acropternis > Acropternis orthonyx. The sequence continues at coordinate 5,877,682 of JAWWEU010000163.1, read as the reverse complement.
TGCTGCAGGAGTGATAAAGAGAGTGATTAATTTCACTTGAAAGGGCATATGTTCAAAGAGGAGCCAGCCCAGTGCCTTGAAGGCGGAGCCCACGTCACGGAGCGTGTGCCTCGGTCCCCAGCTGATCCCGGGGAAAGGACCAGAAACCTCCGTGATTTACCTTAAGCCAGGATATTCTCTGCCTGGTTTTTGTCTGTTCCCCCTCCTTGTTGTATCCCACAGGATGTGGTTCAGAAGCTCTTTGTGGCTCTGTAAAGCAGTGCTGTCAGACGGCTCTGAGAGGGGGCTGGTGCCACCAGCACAGAGGAACAGAGCTGTGTCTCTGCTCTGTGCGGAATGAGGCGGTAATGAAAGGTTCGCGTTCCCTGGCTCAGTCAACAGCAGCTTTCTGAGTGTTCCCACGCTCTGTGTGCAATAATAGTTCACGCTGGATGACTCTGAAAAATTCTGACATTCTAAGTATTATGTTTTCAATATGCTTAGAAAAATTAAATGTGTATGGTAGGCGCTTACTTTAAGTTTTTATCAGGACTTTATTGACTTACCGAATAGGTCAACAGAAGTATGAAACATGGCTGGGGGTGCCAGCCATGAGGTTACCTCCAGGGCAAGGGGATATCTGGTGTTTATTGGGTTATCATCTGAAATTTTTCACCATTTGGTGTTCTCTGGGGTTTTTTCTATCATCCCTGGGATCCAAAGACCTTCAAATATCAATAGTTTGAAAATACCCACCTATGTGAGGCATGTTTTACTTCTCTACAGTATGACCTTTGTAATCATAGCTTACATGGGTTTGAAGCTGCTGAAGGGAAAACTAACTTCAGTTCTTGTGCCATCTTTAAGGTGTTTTGATCCATTAGTTAAATTGATTTATGTTACTCAGCTGCTTTTAAGCAAAATTAGCTCCTCTGGTTAGAACATGGTGCTAATAACACCAAGGTTGTGGGTTTGATCGCTGTCCAGGCCATGCATGTAGGAGTTGGACTCTTGTGAGTCCCTTCCGACTCCAAATATTTCATGGTTCTGTGAAATAAGCACTTTTCTTCCAGCTATTGAAGATCTTCACAGTAGAGCCAGTGGATATGGAAAAAAATATTTCTACACTTTTAATTTTCTATGCATTTAGTAAATTCTGATGGGCATTAGCTGCAGAGTTTTGAAACAGCTGCCTGGATGGGGTGCAGAATTGGAGTTTTTACAAAGATTAAAAAGGGGCTTTAATGACAAAACATCATGAACTTTTCAGAAGTTCTCTTATTAAATATAGTGCACATGCGATAGCTTTCATGTTTTTATTGTCATTCCCTTAATATTCTTGATTGCATTAATAAAGTAATGCTGTGTTGGAGCAGAAGTGGAACTGAGTTCCAGTAAACTGATCGTGGGTCCGTGTGTTAAATGTGTTTGGTGTATCACTGGAATAAGTAACTTATCTAAGCTTTCAGTATTTTCAGTTAAACTAATTCAGTACATCTATTTTTCAACTGGTATTAAATATTTTATAGCCCCAGTATAATTGTATCTTGATTTAAAACATTGTTAATGTGAGAATTGGTGATTCTGCAGATTTGAAGTCGTGTCTGCGTTTAACGGGCAGCCGACATGGATTCGTTTTGAAGTTGGAGGAATCCGATAATGAGGGTTTATCCAAACTTTAACTGTTATTGATCCCACTGTTCTCTTAAGAAAATATCAATCCACTGTCTTCTGCATTCCTCTGCAAAATACCAAGAAGATCTTTCTTTTAGGATTGTCCCAAGCAATTTCAAACTTGTAGAAGTGTGCAAAACCTCCTTCCCAAAATCCCAAGTACTTCCTTGTGTGCACAGCACTGGGAAAGTTTGTGTGTCTGAGAGTTAGATATGTTGCTTAGATGTTAGTGTGTATTTTTGTGCAGTAATTTTTGCCTGTATTTTATGTTGACTGTGCAGAATTACCGTGTTGCCATCCAGCCAAGGACACTGGTGTGGTGGCAGAAACAGAAATAGAACCCTGCATGGTTTTGGAGAGACGGGAGATGGATCAAATGAGAGACAGGGAAGTCAGAGTAAATGATGACAGTAATGTTATTGTGCCCTAAGGGTCTTGCAAAGTACAGTACTTAAAACCCAATATTTTGCTTTGTAGATAAGTGAGCGTGTCTCAGTTAAATCAATATAAGTGTGCAATAGATGATAAAACTCGGTATTACATACCTTCTTTGATATTTTTCATAGTTACTGCTTTAAAGGTAACATTGTGTTTATTTTCAGAACACTCTAAGGTACTTTATGCTTTTTGTTATGAGCTTTCCAACATGTTGCTTGGGTTAGTAATTGGAGCTCAGGCAGCCTGAAATTGTCACTCTCAGGTTGGGTGTTTATTGATGGCTAATTGACTGCTGACCTTTGCCAGGACTCTCTTCAAAGAGCAGGGAGTGACACCAGGGGATAGCAAATCAAAGAAACTGAAAAGCAGGGGAGAAAAGGTAATTCTGTGCAGTTACATTTAAATTTTGAAGACTGTTTTTTTTTGATAAAAACAAAGGTTAAAATCAAACAACTCCCCACAGATACTTTAATGTACTCCAGTGCAAAAAGGGGAAAGTTTTACTTACTCATTTTCTTCACTGTGATTTACTTGTCCTTGATTGATTTTTTTTTTTTTTAAATGGATGAGCCAGCTTTCAAAGTCCTCAAAGTGATTTAATTATTACAGCACACAGGGCCCCAAATCAGATTTAAGGTTTTTTTGATATAGTTTATGGAATAAACCAGCGAACAGATGCAGAGGATGGAAAGCTGCTGGTACTCAAATCAACTGGATGGTTCTGCAGGCAGAAGATTCCCCGTAGACCTCAGCTGAAAGGTCAGGAGGTAACCTTAGTATGTGCCATTTAATCCAATGTCATCGGGATAAATAGATTGTAGCTGTGTGTCTGTGGTGTATCAGGAGCTGTAGAACTGGTAAACTCACAGTGTTCTGAGTATATTGCCAAATAAAGCTATGCAGCATTCAATAAAGCAATTACATAAAAAGCATTACAGTCAACTTCAATTCCAGTACCAGCAGCATAATCAATCATTTTCAATCCAAGGGATGGTCTAATCGCTTTTTTTACTCCTGTGAAAGGTTACATTACTCAGTTATCTTGCAACTGAGCAACCTTTTCATGTTTGCTTCATGTAGGATTTTATAAATGTGCTTTCTTTTAATCTCAGTGTTTTGGTATTGGCTGTTCAGTGAGAGTTAAAAAATCTCCCTAACCTTTTCTTACCCTGCTAACTTTTTACAGTTCTTAAACATTTCTGGAGTAGAAGACCTAATTATCAGGAGCAACAAACAGATGATTTTTTGTCAATCTATCCATCCCTGTAAAATCTTCTTGCTTCTTGTGCTTTTCTTTGGGGTGGAATAAGGATCTTACATAAGTCATCTCATTTGGCTTCGTCCGGTGCTTGTTCTGTGCAGTTCAAGGGCTTTGCTTGCCTTGGCACAAATCCTGCCGTGAGTCTGAGCATCTCACAGTTTGTTCTCCAGTCTCATTCGTGTGACCAGCAGTGGTTTCTCTGCTCTGCTTTGCTCTCAGCTCGTGGGCAGCCCTGCAGGCGCCGTTACAGAGCCCTTCGGGTGGGTATTAATTGATACTACCCAGGAAACTCTATTGAATTCCTTCCTTAATCAGGTAATTTGGGAAGTAGTTAAGGACAATTGTGTTATCACCATTAGGACAGTGCTAGTGTGTTGGTACTTTAATGAAAAGACAGACGTGAGAATGGGAAAAAGATGATTTCCATCAAGCTTTCCTCCTGCTTCACTGCTCAAGAGTAACAGGTGGTTGACTGATAAAGTGACAGATGATCCCACTTCTTTTCTAAAAGTTTTATAGGACCTGAGATTTCTCCCTCCTCCCCCAACCCCCCTGCCAAATTCTAGATACTTTGTGAAAGATCCGTGTTTTCAGGTCTTCTGAAACCAATTCTAGCTAATACTTTACTTGTGGACAGTGCTATTTAGACAATATTAATCACAATGGAAAAGATTAACTTGTAAGAGAAAGGATATCTCCTTTTCTTAGATACAAACCTGACTAATAGTTCCTTGAGTTCCTGTATCCTGGATGCTGCCTCTTGGTCCATAAATTTGTTTCTTCACTAGACTAGTAAAATTAGCATGAATGAGAACTACAGGGTCTGTAGCATTTGCGTTGTTTTCCCATCTAAATAGCAATTGAAGCAGCTGGGAAATTTTAGCTTAAGAATAAATTATCAGAGATTTGTTTCTTTTTATGTCTTTGGTATTGGCAAAGCTGTCTGCCTGTTAATGTATTGCTGATGGATTTTTCATTTGTTTATTTATTAAATGCTAACAGTTTCTCCATGCCCAGCCTGAGTACATTATAGTGCCAGTAATTCCTGGTGTCCTGTGGACACTTACGTGTGTTCTGCTCTGCTTATCCTTGGGTAGCTGTTAACACGTGGAAGATTCACACATCTGAATGAATTGTCTGTTGTGGTGGTTTTTTATTGTCACTCTATACCAACATAAATCTCTTGAGCCTGACTTCTGATTCCTCTGTGCACCGACAGCTGCATGGAGGTTGCATAGGATGTCACACGAATCTGCTGATTGTTAATGTCGTGTTTTCTGGGTGTTTTTTGTTGCTAAACCAGGCTGGTAAATGGCATATGTAAAATTTCATAGCTTTCTCATAAACCCCTTTTAGTATCTTCCTGGGCATTCTCATGATAAACTTTCCCTTAAGCATACATAGAAATTAAATGTGAGAACCTGCAGCTAAAAGAAGTTGCTCCAAGGCAATGATTCACAAGGATGAAAAATCAATAAGAGTTTCATTAAGGAAGGCAAGAAAGTTTAGACGGGCTCTTTGCTTGGCTTTCCTGTGGGAAGTAGAGGGAGAAACCATTTTATTCAGCTTTATTCTTCGAAATAGGAGTCATAATGTGGATGTGAGTATTTTGAAGCATGCTGTAAGTGGATTTATCCTCCGGAGAAGCTGCCTTGGCTGATAACTTGGAACTTGTTCAGTTGGGTGTATTTATGCAGGAGGCTGCAGCGTGAACTTGTAGAGCTGCTGCCAAAGGGAGCCACATCCTCCCCTGGATGGAGGTTCCTGTCCGTATCCCCCACTCCTCTGTGGCCCAGGTGGGGTGATGCTGCTGGGTGAGTGGATTGGAAGCCTGATGTGAAGGCAACTGTGCTTTCCCCGGTACTTTGAAGGATTTTCCTGTTGAATCAGCAGTGTGAGAAGTGTCCTGCCCTGCAGCAGATGCCGTGGTGAGCAGTGGGAGGGCAGGAGGGTGCTGTGGGTGGGCTGGGGCAGGGGGCTGACTCCAGCCCACCAGGGGCGGGTGTGTGCACACCAGCTCGGGCTGGGAATACTGTTGTGGAAGCTGGACTTCTCTAGCAACCGTGTTTCCCTGTCATAACTCTCCATCTCTTTCTTTTAGCCTTGCTGTTAAAACTTGGTGATGACACATGTTAACAGTCCTGCAGTGGCATTCGGCAGTTGTACATCTGTTTGTTTTCGTTACATACTGTTTTTTGAGAAGTTTAAGTGGTGATCCAATTAAAACGCACTTAGCATGGAAAACCTGGCAGAGCTGCTCGCAGCCAAGAGCAAATTTGTTTCTCTGATCTTGTTTGAAAAACCAGGAATGCTGGCAGGGTTGAATAGTAAATCTGAGCTGTGCATCTTGGTCAGTGGGCTGGTTTGGGATGCCTTGCGTGAACCGAACAAGTGAGTAAGTGAAACACACGTGACTGAGGGCTCTGACAGCGTTGTGGTGATGGATTAAATCAGATGAGTGAAGCTGCTGCCACCCCTGACCATCTGCCCCACTCTTTGTTGTGCATCCCAGAACAGCAATAGTTGGTCTGTTCATGAATCAGCTTTCATAAAGCAGTTTTTAGCCTGGAATATTAAAGTAGGCTGAGCTTGGGCTGGTTTGCTTCACCATGCTTCTCTTAAATGGTTTTGGGGGAGCTTTAAGGCTGCCTCAACTGTCTGAAAAGGCATGCTTCTTCCTGCTCTGCTGCTCTGTGCAAGTGCAAATGTGCACTTTTATGTGGTTGCTCTGCTCTGTGTTGGGTATAATGGTGTCCACAGTCCTGAGTGTCCCTGTGCCAGCATCGCCTGTCGTGAGGGTCAGCACAAATGCTGCTCTCAGATTAAAGTTCCTTCTTAGTGTATTTAAAATTGAGGTCCTGTTTACCATTCCAGCCCTGCTGAACCACTGTACCCGTTTGTAAACATTTAACCCTATGAGCAAGCTCCTATTTTTTACTTAAATATTTGTATGATAGCATATATGGTATTTGCCTAACTTGCATCTTCATCTGCACTGTGTCTGAACTGTAATTTGGGGGAAACTTGCTTGGTTTTAGAGCAAAACTGGGTTAAAATTGTCCAGCTGAAACAAATGTGGTGCACCACAAAGAGAAGCTGGGTTGTGTTAAATGCAATAAACAGTAATGAACAAGTGTATGGGGCTGAAAATCCCATGCCTCCAAGCGCCGTGGGCCGCAGGGCGACCTGTTCACCTTTCCCTGGTTTTGAACAGTGGCAAGTGAACAGATTGGATCAGATCTTGTTTCAGCATCATCTGTTTCCGCAGCTGAAGCTCCCATATGATCAGATCCTATAAATTATTTAAGATGCAGAAGCTGTGTAACCAGAGTCTCCAGTAAAGGTTAAGGCTCCATCTGTTCTGCCAACCTCGAGGACTGTGCATTTCATGGCATCGTCTGTGCTGCTGGATGACATTAGAAGAGTCAGGAACATTCAAACGTGCCCCACACTGTTGCTTCGTATTTGCTGCACAGCAGTGAAGCCCTCACTGTGTTGGTACCGTGCACCCACCTGAGTGCTCGTGGCCCAGCTTCATTCACGGTCAGCCCATGTGGCCAAGTGCACCTTCAGCACCAGGTTTAGCGTCCTCTGATAAAAGCTGAAGTCAGTGTACACAGCACTGAGAGAAAACATACATGATCTGAGAGGTTCTTATGCAGTAAGGGGAGGAAACAAAAAATATTAAATAGGATAAACCCCCCCCCCAATCCAATCTCTTTGTTACTGTTGTACACAGTCCATCTTGTTTAACTCCAGCTTTCAATTTAAAATCGTATGACTGATCAGTGTTTTAGTGACTCTGTTCGGGAAAGAGGGTAGCAGCGTTTCTCCTATAACAAAACCATATGAAATGATTCCATGTGCAGGTGATGAGGAGGATAAGAATGGAGTTTTGGAAGTTGAAACTCCTTTTCCAGGTTTCAGTGCTGCCAACCTCTTCCTCTCAAAGAGCAGGGGTCAAGTTTCTGAAAAGCTCTGAAAGAGGATTTTGCTTTGTAACATTAAAATTTTATATTGACATTGTTTTCTGGTTTTTCCACAAACCTAAGTGAACTATGTATTCTCTAGGTATTGCACTCTGCAAATGTAAACACCGCAGAGAAATGTATGTTCTTAAAAGGTATGTTCCTACAATCTGCATGGCTTTGGGTCTAGGCTAAAGGAATCGCTCCAACTTTCACAACTGGTTGAGTAAGGAAGGACAAAGTTCAGTGTCATAGATGAAGATTGCAAACTTCTAAAGCTTCGTTTTCAAAGCTTCTTCTTCTCCTGTTCAGTTTATTGTGACCCATCCTGGAGTCTCCCTCCTAAGGCCATTTGGTTGGAAACCGGGGGGGATCAGAGGTGAAGAATTTGCAGGGTCCCTCCTGTGTCGTTTTTCTAAACATAATAATTATGTTCCAGCCTTTCATTCTTCTGCTGCAAAGCCACGAGCCCAGGTCCCGTGTCCCACCTTCCTTCCATGAGCAGTGTGTACCTCCTGAGCAGGCAGGGTGGTGACAGCGTTACCAGTTGGCAGAGAGTGCATAAATGGGCTCCCTCCTGGAGAGATTTATAGCTCACAGTTCCAGGAGAGAAGAAGAGCCGAAGCTAAATAAAGTAGGATGTGGTTTGTTTTTTTTTTCTTCTAATTTGAGAAGATTTCATGACAGATTTTGTTTGGCAGACCTGCCTGGCCTCATCAGAAACTTCTCCTGTGTGTGTGACAGTGTGAAAGTGGAATGATTTAGACCCCCTTCCTGTCATATATTAGAGCTCAGCATTTTGCAGCTACTGAAGACAGATCAGGCAGATCTGATGTGTTTTGGTAGAGCCCTCACATGGGCATTAGGCAGTGTAGAGGCTCTGGAGAAACCCCCTTTGTGTTGTCTGTGGGGTGGGCAGGGAGCAGGTCCCAACCCTGTCTTGGAGCCCTGGGCTTGGGATGTGTTTGGATTGGGCTGTGGTGAGAGCCCAGGAGCTGTGCAGCAGTTCTAGGAGGTGTTGTAGGTGTGCATTTCCTCTGCCCCCACTGGAGAGCAGCTGAGAGATTCAGCCTGGATCAAAGATTTATCCCAGAGATGAAGAAAGAAATTAAAAGGAGGCAGTTAAATCTTGTTTTTATGCTTTTTGACTTCATGGGATTTTTTCCTCCTGTGCCACAACTGTGCTTTTTTTGAGCTGAACGCTGAAAATATAACAGAACATAAAAGCTCATAAATTTAACAGGAGGCAGAAAGGCCACAGAATGAATAAATACATTTACTTTCCAGGAAATATGTTTTGCCACTCAATTTCTCTCCATTCAGGTTGGGTTCTGCCGTATCAAGCAGACTGTGCATCTTGTTTCCAGGGGGAGATTTCTCCCCAAAGGCTTTAGTGGCTCCTTTGTGGACATCCTTCCTAATTTTAATGCAACCACCTAGTTTTTTGATACTTTTAAAGAAGTGAAAGAGTGACGGTGTCCTCGAGCTGCCATCTCCCTCCTCGCTTATGCCCCTGCATTGCAAACCCAGGCCCTGTTTCCTGCCTGCTCATGTGTGGATCTCCCTCATCCCTGTGCAGCTTTGCATCCATCAGGAAAAGTGGGGAAAAAAAAAAGGTGAAATGAAGGTTAGTGGTTGTGTAGGACGTACTGTGCTGGGGGCTGTGGTAGAGTGGGAGAAGAAGGATGTCTGTTGGCACGTTACTGTGCTCAGGGCCATCAATAAAAAGGAATGCAATTGTCAACTTCTCTTTTACAACTTTCCTCACATTCTTTTTCGCATTTCTCTAAATTCACAGCTGTGACAGCAAATGCTGTTTGTGGGGACCAGCCAGCAGAGAGTTGAACCCTGGGACATGGTGTATAGTTTACCTGAGCTTGGCAGAATTGCAGAAAAACAGAATTTACAGCAGAAAGCCACCGATAAAATCCAGCAGAACAAATGGGGGATGCTCAAAGTGTCCTCCTGTGCTGGGACCTGCTGGTTGTTTTCTGTGCTGTTGGGAGTGCCTGTCTGCTGTGGGGGGAGATAGCTGAGTGAACAGCCTGAGACAGTGGAGAATATCTGTGGTTTAATAGTCCTGTCAGGCCTCTGTTTATTCTAACATAAGTTTTTTAACTGAAGAAGTAATAAACTTTTTATTAAAGCTCATCAGCTGCCCAAACCCATAGTGGGTTTTTACGTATTTTAAGAGTGGTCAGGCTTGCTTAAAGTCATTATTTTGCTCATGCAAATGTACTTTGGCTCCCTCTAAATCCTGGGAAATCCTTTTCTCCTTGGTCAGTTCTCAAAGCGATCAGTAATTTCCTTCAAGTGGCTGAATTAGTGATAAAATGTTTGGGAGTAAAAATGTTGTGAAGTGTATTGTGTCCTGATTTCTCAGATAGGTTTTCCAGGCAGGGAGGGCTGTGACACCTGCCTGCTGCAGCGAGGAGCTGCTCAAATAATCTACTATGAATCAAACCGGGATCAAAGTGCTTCATTGATTTATTAATGGGACATAATTAACCGGCAGGCAATGAACTGTACTTTCAAGGCCAGTCTCAGCAATTCACCAGATGAGCTACTTAATGTAACTTATATAAACACCTTTCTAGAGTTACTCCCCAAAAGTTTCTGGTTATCATCCCAGTCCCCAGTTGTGCAGGCTCTCCTCTCCCACAGATGCTGTGGATGCTGTGCCCTGTGAGATCTGGCTCCCCCTGCTCTCTTCTCTGCTATAAGGAAAAAAAAATAATCATGCCTTACAAAATCATCTGAGGCTGATTTTTTTCTTTATATCAGAAGTGTCTGTGGAGCTCCCTGGTTGCCATTTAATGTGGCTCATGGTCATCCTCTTTAGTGTGGCCAGTTCTGGGGCATGTTTGGGTGCTCCCACTACCATACAAAACTCTGTCACTCTGCATCTGGGAGTGGCTCCTGGAAGTGCTCTTTCTGGAGGAGAGGTTTGTATCCCAGCTATGGGATTACCTTCACTTAATGCACTAAGCAGCATGGTACAGCCGTGGCTGCTCATTTCCCACTCACCTCCATTCACTTTGCAGCTGCATCCATTCCTGTTATTTGCTAAGTGGCCTTTCCATTTAGAAGGGGATTCAGGAATGGATGAGAAAACACTTGCAGTTTTTGCTGTGTTATACCTCGATTTAAGAGTCCAAATACCGTTTTCATTTTAACAAAGATGAGATGCTCACTCGTGTCCATAGCTGGCTTCCTCTGGGTAAATAGCCAGTTTGTCTGCGGTAACTTCAGAGTGATGGAGCACTCAGATAAATGTTTGGTGTTTTGTTTGGTTCAGTTGCTTTAATCTGACAGGTCCCATCTCCAGTGTCTCACTGGTTTTCAAGCCAAAATATTATTCTGGATATCAATTTATATTTCTGGCATATTAAATAAACAGTTTGTTTCTGCAGGTCTGGGCTCTGAGTCGCGGCCGATGGGAAGGAATTACGGCACTGAAACCCTCACGGTATTTTGCCAGTGCTGCACACTGAGCATTGACAAGGCTGCGTGAAACATGCTCACATCAGAAACTGCGGCAGGGAAAAAACGTGCTTTAAAGAATCCCCTGGTGTGGGGCTGCCCGGGGTTCCCCAGCAAGAGCTGTGTGTGTGCCTGGGCTGGGGCACGGGCAGCAGGCTGGGTGCAGGCCTGAAGTACTTCATGTCTGAGTGTTCTGGCCACTCAGGTGTCCTTCAGGTGCACGATAAAACCAGAGTGTGCAGTTCAGGGCAAGGGCTGTATCCCTGGGGATCCCAGAGGGATGGGCTGGCGTTGTTTAGTGAAGACTTCACGGGACTCATGAGGCAGTTAATCACGTTTCTGGCATGATTTCTTTAGCTCCTGATATTCTTGAAACCTCATATATTTCTTAGCTAGCCTTTGTGCAAGCCAGCTTTCCTGTCTTTTTCTTTACATTTCGTGCTAAGTTCTAAAGGCTAATCTGTATTAATTGTTATTATTTCTTTTATCATTTTATATTTTGCATGGTTGGATTTTTGTGATATTTTTAAACAAGCTTATGCTTCTTTCATGCTTTTTCCTGAAGTGCTTTGCAGTGATCGTTTACATCTCTTGTAAGGATTTTCTTCTATTTGATGTGGGCTCAAAATTGTTTCAAGTGTATAGACATCACCATTTTAAAGAACAGAGTAAATAGATTTTGAATTGGTAGGCACTCCATTTCTTTTAATTATGATTTTGCAATTAAGTCAGAACTGCTCATAAAGCAGAGGCTACTACTGTGTTGTAGTTTCCTCTTATTCCTTCTGGTGCAAATGCCATTAAGCTGAGGCTCTCCTGCTAAATATCCAACCCCAAAATCTATGGAAGAGATACCTGAAATATTGAATCCAATTACAGAGGTTTTAAAGAAATATTTTACAGGCAATTAACTGTGACTACCAGTAATTTTTTGAAGTGTTATGTTGTTTTGACTGCATACCTAATGATGTTTTAATAGATGTCAACTCTTATGGAAATACAAGAATTAGAGACGAGGGTGGATTTTTCAACAGCACAAAGGATAATTGGGTGTCTGACTCATATAAAAAGTTAATGCAAGTTGAGTGCCAAGCCCTTTTTGTGCCTTCAGATACCTTGTACAGAAAGATAACTAGTTAGTGCTCCCACTGTAAGACCCAGAAACAGTTATGTGTACATTTAAGATTGATTTCTATTTTCGTTTTTTAGAATTTTTTTAAAGTTCAATGTACATGAGTTGGCTGAAGTGAGTGACACTTGTGTGTGTGGAGTAAGATGTGCCTTGTGGGTGTTGGCTGGGGGCGATGGGTACAGAAAGTGCTGCCTAGGTACTTTTAAAATCCTTACTGGGAATGGCAGCTTGAGGAGACACTGTTGGTAGCTTCTCTCAGCTAACTACAGGCTTTTCATAGGAGGCTGAGCATTTTGATAGCCAGGTGTGTCACAACTGATCAGCTGCAAAATTGGTATTTGCATGTATTTCTTGAAAAACAGTGTTATCTAAACTCTTCTAATTTTTTAAATAGTGCTGTTATAATGATTCAGCCAAAGGAACCCTCTGCTGACGTGAAAGGAAAAGCCAGACATCAAGCCTAGGGCACAAAGCTATTACAGGTGACATTCCCTTTTACGATACAGACTGTGTTTTGGACTTAATGATTTTCTTCCTGGTGCCTGTCAGAGTTTACTCTGTTGTTCTTTGTCCTCCTTCAGTAATCAAGATCAGTATCCCAGCTGGAACCTCATTTGGCCAAGCAGTGGAATAATTTTTCCTCCCTTAAACTGTATCACCACTCCTTTTTGTGGAGTCCCTGGCTCTGACCCAACACTCGAGTCAGTGGGAATTTCCATCAGCTTTGTGTGGGGTCTGCGGAAACAAAACGATGAACTCCACAAATCCAGGCACAGCTCCTTAGGGATGGTGTCCCAACAGACAGGCTGATTGCTGGGGAAACACTCGTCAGAGAAATGCTTCTTAGGAGGGTCTTCTTTGCTCTAAGGCCACAGGATGAAGTATGTGAGAGTAAATGTATGTTTCTTACTGACCTGCTGCAGACCTTGGTTTCCCCTTCCTTCAGATGAGTCCAGGAGAAGAGCAGGAGCAGTGACCACCCCACAGCCTGGTCCCCACAGTGCCCACGCTGGCTGGCTGGGGACATTCTGTAAGAAAGGGGTGAATAGAAAGACTTCCTGGTGCCCCTTTCTATTCCTGGCAGCCTGGAGCTTTAGGAAACCCTGAGCTGGAGACGTCTGCTCCATTATTGGGGCTAATAACCTTCATAGCCCTGATGGAGTTCTTGCCACGAGCCTAAATGATTCTTTGAAACAATTTGTACTTCTGACATCCAAGCATCCTAGAGCAGCAAGGCCCAGAATTTAATTCATCATGAACCTGCTATGGCATATGCTGGAAGCACATTTGATTTTGCTACCTTTATCCTTTGGTCTATAAATCATATTCCTTTTCCTTCCAGTTCTTGCTTTCTGTCTGACTTATGCCTTGTGTTTTTGGTAAGGTTTCAAGATTGCTGCCTATCAGCTAGGGATACAAAGTAAATATTCTCTCCCTTTTCTCTTCTCTTGCTGAATTTCACGTTGCATACTATAGGAAGTATTTTGAAATATGTTGTCCTGAAACCTGAAGGATTCAGTAGCACTGAATGTGGGACCCAGGGATGGTTCCTCCCCCTCACCCCGCCCCCCACTTTTGTTTAGTTGGGTTTGCAATTCCAAGTAGCAAAACCAGCTCGAAAATCTGGTTCAATAAGTCTTTAACTGTGTTGCTCCGAGTGCCCTTCCATTTTCAGAGCCAGGCAAGCCTGGTGGGAGCTCAGCTGCAAGGCTTGGAGCTGGGAAATGAAAAGGGGAATCATCTCCCCAAGGAAATGGTTGGCTGCACTGGGAATGCTGCACAATGCCCAGTCACAGGTCATAAATAGGCTCCTTACGGTCTTGGCCATGACAATCCAAAGCTGGAGTCCTCCAGGTCTGTGTAGGTGGTTTGGAAGCACAGCTGTGCTCATCTTAAATATCAATTGAAGCTACTCAGAACTTGCAACATTGCAACAATCACCGTTTTCTTTGGGGGATCTGCTGTATTTTTCCTACCTCTCTCTGGTTCTGTCTCTTAGAGATGTGTTGGGCTGCCTACTGCCGAATTATGTGTTCAAGAGGAGAAAAGAAAACTTAGTGTCAACCCTGCCATGGACCTCTTCCCAGCCTTGCTGTGTAATGCCCATCTGTTGACCAGCCTGATGGAATGAGTGATGAGAGATACCCTGTGAGATGCGTAAAGCTATGGAAAAATAATTTTTTCCTGTTTCCCTTTATTGTAATAATAAAAAATAGATCATTAAAACTGTTTTATAAACGTGAATGAGCTAGAAAATATTATGACAACGAAAGTTACTGAAGATAGAGAAATGAAATTTTAAGATGAGATTTATCTTCTTACTCTAATTTGTACTCCTGCTGTACTGTAAATGTAATAACCATCAAAATGAAAAATGCAACAGATTGATAATACCATTGAGTTTTAATTAAACCACTGAATTGAAAAGGGCCCAGATGGATAACTGGAAAATGTAGTTATAAGCCTGGTATGAAAAATGCTGGATTGCTAGCGATATGTCTTATAAATAAATGCTATGCCAAAAATAATCTCATTTTTAGAACATCTTCCTAAAATTAATCATTAAAGTTTCTAAAACAGATGGTTTCTAGATTTTATTTAATTTGGCTGCCACACAGTTCCTACCCTAGATCAGGAGTTGTGCTTTTAACAGATCCCCTGTCCGAGGGGCTTGTCCAGTGCTGCGGAGTCCCGGGAAGCACAGAGGGAGTGCCAAGGAATTTGAAAGTTCCAGTGTGTAAAATCATGGCTCAATCTATTTAAATGTGGAAATCGCATTAATTTGGCACAAAATGCTTAACGCACAGAATGATTCGAGATGAGATAGTGTTAAACACTGGCAGGTAAAACTCTTAACTGTTGAGTCTTTTCAAGTGATGATTTAAGTGGAGACCCTTAACCAAGAGGTGGCTCCATGCTGAGACCTTCCTGGCCTTCTGTCTTGGCAGATTATTCCAGGTAATGTTTTTTGTCACTAAACAGGCTGCTGTGTGAGTTCCTGCCTAAGTGTGTGTGCACAAGCAAGTACCAAACCCTGTCGGTTGTCACAGTTTTATTTGCTGATGGAGCCTTCTGAAGTTATTGTCAAAGGGGATCTTCATCCTCAGGTTGTTTTGTGGATATCTGAAAGTAAAAAAAGCACTAGTCAAATTAAATTAGCTGTGATCAAAACCTAAAATTAGCATAGAAAGTCGCACAGATCAATATCTTGTTACCTTCAAAGCTTGTTATCTGTACCTTCTCATGAATTAATTCTAGAAACTTTATGCTAAATGATGTAAAAATTGATCTAAAGCTGAAAAAAATTGATGATCAATAAATTTCTGCTAGGCGGAGAGAAATTCATTAAATTCTATAGGTATTACATTGCCAGATATTCTTACTGTGCTCTGTTCTAATCACTGCATTATTCTTGACTGAGAGCACATTAGCTGTAAAAATTCATGAAATGAGAAACAGAACATTATAGAGATTTTCTCTGGGTATTGTCAGTAATGAGTTGTGCAGAAGAGTGGAACACAGTCTCCTTGCCAGTGAAGATGTGTTATATCTGCTATTGCTTTACACTTAAGCAGAGATAACTGTGCCTTTTTATCATTACATAAAGAAATTATTTCCTCATATATTTGGAGAAAAATAAAATGTGATGTTGTTTTTTTTTTTTCCCCCCCTTTCCCTACCAGGAAGATTTAACTTGCCTTTTCTTTACCTAACTATATTTCTTCTAATAAAAATCCAGGGCCAGAATGATGAGGTTCAGCATATCATTCAGAGAGGTGGTTGATGAAGCACCTTTTCCTGCCTTGGCTTTTCCCATGGGGATCACCAGTGCAGTTTTAGCTGGGTGTTAGTGATGATGGAAGGGACACCTCCCTGGGCTGCCTCATCTGTTTCAGCTGCTGCACACCCAGTGCTTTGGCTGGATCTAAACTCTTCAGTTTGATTTTCTGGCACTGTGGCTGCGGTGGCTGTTCTTTCCAGCTGTTATCCTGGGGTGGGATTGCTTTGCTGTGCTCCAAGGAAAACCCTCCCTTCTATTAATTATCATTTTCTTGCCCTGCTTTGTGGCTGCCAGATGTTTCTCCTGTCACACTGTCTGCCCTCTGGCCTTTCTTTCCCTGGCCTTTTTGGTATTTTTCAATACTTTGGCTTCCCCATGGATGTCACCAGGAGTGAAAAATAGGAGTTGGTTCGTATTCATGTAAGTCACTCCCCAGTACTTCAGCTTATTTTGATGATTCAGGAGAGCCTACACATTATGTAAATTGAATAGCAAATATGAATTCCTATTGACAAGACAGGAAAAGTACAATCTAGGAAAAAATGTAAAGCATGTGCTTTACACCAGATAATAAATAATTGAAAGGGACGGAATTGTCAGAAAATACTTGTTAATAATTTGTGACTGACGTGCAGCACTCTTGTAATAACAAAAATTCCTGTTCTCTGCATTGTGTGGCACAGAATAGACACAGAAATGTGAAGTTACTATTTAAAACACATATATTTTAAAAAAACCCAAACGGTTTGACACTTTGCTCACACACTTGTGAGCTGGTTCACTGTGTTATCCCCTTAGAACAGTTAATGGGCAGTAATATATGATGGTGTCATATGAACTTTCTCTTCTCCTCAATCTCATGTTTTTGTTTAAAGGAGAAACAGCAGTGTGGGTTGAAGCTCAGCAAATCTGATTGAGGCTGGATGAAGCCCAGATAACACTTGCTGTGTCTGTGACAAATTTTGAGCAGTCACTCTTAAATTGTCACAAGAAGTGGGCTTCTTGTGTCTCAGGGTTTCTGGTGGATTTGCATCAGCAGAAATGAAGAAGAAAAATTTCTATTCTTTATTACTGGAATGAACCTTCTTAAAGTAAAACATTGCCATCTGTTAGCAGTCCAAAGCTTCCCTGGTCAGTCAAATGCTCAGTGTGTGCTACAACTGGTGTCTTGGGGAAGCCTTCACTAGAATTTACCAACAGTGCCTTTTATGACCCAGAGCACTTCAGTAGGTAGGGGTGGAAAGGTGTGCACGTACGTATTTCAGAATACTTGCTGCCTTTATTCCACAAACCAAACAAAATTTATGCTTAAAGTGCAGTGTTTTTTAAGCATATTTTGTTAAAATCCTAGTTTTGTAGCAGCCCAATCTCACGAACGTATTTGGAATGGCTCAGCAGTGGTTTCATGCAGCTGCGTGAGTAGAAGGCAGGCTGCAAAATCCAGTCTTGTCAGCATTTCACCCCAGCAGATCTCGAGGGCTCTGCCTGCAAGTGAAGTGCTTTCTAAGCATAGATCTGAGGTGCCAACCATAGCCTGCCTTGTATCGCTGCTTCTGTAACGTCAAATTAGTCATGTGTTCAGTTGCCCGAGGATTCCAGTGCTGAAATATTGGTATTATATATGCAGTATGCAAATACTGCAAATGAATTATTAAGATGGAACTTTAGACTCCTCCTCATTTGAAACTCAAGTCTGTGGTGAATGAATTATTTTTATCAAGGCCACAGTTGTGTGTTAGCCTGAGCCAAAAGATTGACAAGATGTATTTAAACCCCACTTAATTACCCTGTAATTCAAACATTGTTAGTGAAAGTATTTTCATGTTTAGACTCTCTTACAGTGTTTACTCATCCCAGTGCAGGTTCACCAATGCATCATCGTACCCTTGCCCTTGTTAATTTGTGCAAACATGGCTTTGAAGTACATTTTTAGGGGATGAAGGTTGTCAGAGCTTGGCAATTTAAATCATGTTTACTGACTCACTGCTGTTAGTGTTATACATTGACATTTTACAGTGAAGAAGTAATTTTTGATGCGTATTGTGTGGACTTTGTCTTAGTGTGGGAGCCCATCAGTGCTCCTGCCTTGCTGGGTTTGGGTGCTGGGGTGTTTTGGGTCCGCTTGTCCTCACTGCTGTTCCATGTGATTTGGGAGGCTCATGTTATTCCCAGCCTCTGGGAATTACATTTTTTTCTTTAGGTGGGAGGATGGGGGAGAGAGAATCTCTGTGTATCTTCCCACCTCTGATACCAGCACGCCTCTGAACTTACTCATGCTGCACTCTTTCAG
Source organism: Acropternis orthonyx (assembly GCA_035583155.1). Taxonomy (NCBI): domain Eukaryota; kingdom Metazoa; phylum Chordata; class Aves; order Passeriformes; family Rhinocryptidae; genus Acropternis; species Acropternis orthonyx. Next base: position 5,859,676 of record JAWWEU010000163.1, on the reverse strand, counting down.
CTGGTGGAATAATCTGGAGTTAATGGGTAGTAAAATTTGGCCTTGGGTTTTAGACTTTCAGGAGAGAAGTGTGTGCTTCTGTGAACTACTCAGGTGTTTTAATACCAGTATTACCGTGTTACAAGTGCTTGTAAAATTGTTTTATCACGAGTGTGAGAAAGCCATGGCGGTGGTTACAGCAGGATGCACCTGCTGGGGAGCAGTTCCTTTTGATATAACCTGTAGTTCAGTAATTTTGCAGGAATTTAATAATGAAAGCACACACTGTCATTTCTCTCTCTGTCCCCACGACATTTAAACCCAGGAAATAAAGGCAGGCATTTAGCCCTCCATACTTCAGAGGTGTGTGAACAGTCTGTTGAACCACTGCCTGATGAGAATGGGTTGCCTTTTGGAGCAGTAAAATAACTGTGACCCTTTCGAGTCTCATTATACTGTTTTACCTGTGATCTTCCAAAGCTATTGCTATTTGTTAATTCGTTTGTAAAGCAGGTGTCCTGTGAAATTTGCTCAACAACCCATCTAATCAAAGATAAAATCAAATACAAAATAGCTGTAAAGTGAAGTACAGGAAACTTTTAAATACAGTAAAATTTACTGATAAAAGTGGTGGTAGGTTGAATAAAAAGCAGTTGATGAAAAGCAACATGTAGTCTCTGATATATATGAGGGAAAGAGATTAAAAAATGGTAGCTTGTAAAAGAGACTAAAGAGGGCTTTTTCGGCATTGTGAGGAACAGCTGGGTTTTGCACGCTTCAGGGCTCCTAATCATCTTACTTGGAGCTTTAGATCCAGGGAATAGCTTTTGGAGAAATCCAGCTCCATGATGTTTGTCCTGAAGCCTTCCCCGTTTTGAGATGAGCTTATTCCACAATGCAGACCTTGTTCCAGCCATGGGACTGGAGGTGAAACCTTCCTGGGCATCACCAGGTCTGCATGCGGGGTGAGGAGCTGCCTGGGGAGTTTGGGCTGTAGGATCAGGCCAGTCCTGTAATGGGGGGGATTATTCTGACTTGAGCTGGAGCAGCTGGTTTAAGCTCTGCAAACTTGCTGTATGGAAGGGCTTGTGCCCACACAAGTGTGGTGGCAGATATGTGATGCAATGGGCAGAGTATGGAAGGTCCTGGAAGTCCTTCCCTTCAGGGAAAGGGTGTGTATTTTTAGTATATGCGGGGCATTTCTTTGGAGAATTAAAGTTCTTTGACACTGAAGAATAATTGCAAAAACATGTCTCCTTTTAAGAGCAGAGCAATATAGTGAGAGAAAATTATTTGTATTTTATGCAGAGTTTTGATCGGAGTTTGATGTGGTAAAGTATGTTACTAATTCTCCATCTGTAGCAAAGTTTTATAACCAATGACCCATCTGTTTCAAACTGCTGTGTTGTTGTGCATTTATAAATCCAGTGTTTCGCATGATGCAGTTTGTTAAAGAAGTGTACCTGACTTACTGGTTTTTTTTTCCCTCTGCACTGTAATGTTTCATGCACTGTGCTAATAAATGGCATTTTGTTACTTTTTGCTGAACGCTCAGTTTTTGGGGAAAGAAAGCAGCCACATCTAATAAAAGCAGCTGGTTGTGCTTCAGCTTGTAGTTGTGACAGGAGTGCTGAACTGCTTGAAGGGAACAGTGCGGGGCCTTGCTATTAGTGTGAAAAGCCATAATTATGTTTGTTGAATTTGAAATCTGAAGTTCTTAACTCAAAATCCATTTCCCTCTCCCCACCTAATTTACGGAAACCACATGAAGAGTCCTCCTTCCACCTTCTTTTTGGTTCCCTCCCATCTGCATCATCACAGTTTTGCTTCATTTAGTTCCTAAATTGTTCTGGTCTCTCTTGCTTCCCCATGCCTGCACTTAAAACACACAGAATTTCTTTATCCTTTTATTTTTATGGGCTCTATTTTTGGTTTTCAAAGCTTTCAAGGAGTCTCCTGCACACCAGACAGCCTCTTACTCATTTTCGTTTTGTCTTCCAGTCACTACAATAATGAACGATGTAGGAAATGCCTCACCAGCAGCATAAGCCATCAAGTCCAGAGATGTAAACAGATTACAGTTTTACCCCCTGTCAGCTTTGCCTGCTCCACCAACATGCTCTTTTACACCAGACTTTAGAAATCATTTAGTTGATTGATACGGCAATAAAAGGGCACTTAATAGCAACCAAGATAAAAAGCTTTGCCTAACGGTCTTCGTCGTGTAATAATGATCCTTGCAACGTCCCAGACCTTCTTAAGTGATGAGAGTATAATACATAAAAATGTTGTCTGACTAAACTCTCTGCACTTTGAAAATTACTTCCAGGATGAGAGGACCAATTAAAAAATGGAGAAGTTCCTGTTTGCTCTTGCGACACTTGTCATTGCAGGAGAATTTGGAATGGGGTGAAATCAGAGGAAAATGAACTTAAAAAAATCTTATCGACCCCCTGGGAGACGGAGTTATCTCCTGCTGTGTATTGTTCAGAGAAGGTTAAAGAGCAGTCAAAATAAGGCTAAATATGGCATGGTCTCTTGAGTTCTTACAGTTATAAATTTGGTTAAGCAACACAACTATTACTTTGCCATAAATATTTCCTAGGATTTTCTCTCTCAGATTAGATGCAAATTGGCTCGGAGTTTATTCTCTTAGAAATTCCATCCCCCATAGTCAAGGGCAAATTATTGTCTGTAAGGAACTTGTTCTCTTGGGAGGGAAAGGAGAACCCCTCATACCTCTGTTCTTCCCTGGAGTGGGAGTGGAGGGGCCCTTGGCTCATGCTGACATCCATCAAAGCCAGGGAGAAACTTCTTACAGTGTTACTGAGTTTATAGCAATGATTTGGAGGAGACCAGGAGTGTGCACGGTGTCAGTAATGGGAAAGGGGAAGCATATTCCTGCTGGGCAGCACGCTGTGTATTTTTTTCAGCTGGGGGGAATGGACGTGAATAGTTGAAGTTTGTGTGAACTGCAGCTGTGGCCATGTGGAACCTCCAGATAAAACCAGGTGTTTGTTACCCTGGACTGAGAGGCACCTCATGGAGAAGAGCAGGGAATGAGTCAGGAGCTGCTGTGTGTGTCTTAGGAACACCTTATAGGGTGTGCAAAGATACTGAATGCAGGGCTTAAGGGATTGCATGTATGAATGAGAAGAGAATCAGTTTAAGACGGCAAGTCAAGGATTTTGCTGTGCTGGTGCACCCAGTTGATCTCTGCTGGTTTAATGTTTCGTGCAAGATTAGGACAGAAAGTTAGAAAGAGTTGAATTTTAGTGTGCTTTTTCTGAGGGACAAAGAGAGACTGAGAATAGCACTGCTAGAGCAGAACTGTGCATGAAATTTGTGCTGTTTCATTAGGGGCTTAATATTTGGTGTGGATGGAGAATGGAGGGATTGCAGAGGTAAAAATTGCATTTGAAACCCAGATTTGAGGTTCTTTTATAGCTGGGCTTCTGCTCAGAAAGCTCTTCACAATGGAAAGCATGTGCATGCTTTCCCCTTTTAACCTGATTTTCCACCTTCTCATGAATTAGGTCTTTTCCCATCCAACCCCATGAACCTTCCCAGTTTTCAGCATTTTGTGGCTCAACACACCATTTCAGAATCTCCTTCACAGGGATAGCTAGAAACTTACAAACATTTGCAGTAATTAGTGGGATATGCCTCCTGAAAGGAAGGATTTCTAAGCTAGATACTAACAAAATATTTTTTGAAAAGTGACTTCAACAGATTCCAACTGGAAAATTCAGGGCTGTGCAGAAGGATGAGCTTTAACCTCGCCTGTGTCTGTGTAGCTGAAAGAGAAGATTCTCTGGGGAGAAGGTCCACATGTGGCCAGGACCTGAGTGCTACCAGTTTTCTGCTGGAGAAGTTGATTGCTCTCCATTAATGGTGGAGGGTTCTTCCCTTGAGGGCCCTTCATGACCAGTCAGTGCTTGTTGATACCCATCTTATCCTCTCAGCAGTAGTGTTTTGTTCTTACAGAAGCATCACAAGTATCTGTTAAAGGCTTGTCTATGCATAGTCAATAAAAGTTAATTATGTGTGATTATCCCTCCGTGTATATCTGCAATCTCAGGTAAGCCAGTTCACAAAAAATAAGGAAAGAAAGTAAAATTGCAGGGCTGTAGTTGGTTGCAAGTTCCTAAATACCTATATGGGACATTTAAATATCTTATTTTGCCCTTTGAAAACACTAGTTCATTTTGGTTTCTACACTGGCCACTAATATAAGGTGATAAGTGATTTCCATTTCATAGAGAACACATTATATGCCCAAATGTGGGCTTGAAACAACTCTTCCCTTTGAACTTACATTTGTGGAATTGAGTATCAAACCAGAGGGAAAGTGCCTGAGGTGTCAGTGCCTAATTGACATTGAGTCATACTGCTGGCATCGAATTTGCTTCTCCTTTTTTCTCATAAAAATAGACAACAAATATATCTAAGTATTTCAGTGACTTTCACAGGCATTGACTCTGTACAGCATTCCACTTCGGGATGAAATAGTATCCTGGTTTGGAACTGGCACCAGTTATTTAACAGAGAAGAGAAAGTACCTTACCTGCCCTGGAATGTCTGCTGTGCAGAATTTCCTGACACTGAAGTCTGAAGTGAGTGTGTGTCCTGTTCCTACATATTTTTATCTATCTGTCTATATCTATCTATCTATCCATCTATCTATCCAATTTATTCATGCTGAAATCTTTAATAAATGAGCACCATTATAATTGTTGCCGTTCATAATTGGCCAGTGTGATTAACAACACAGCAGTGGTTAAGCCAGATGCTGTTTCCAGTGCACGGGCTCGGTGGGCGTATGAGCTGTTGCAAATAAATTGAAAAACACAGGCAGTGCTGATTTATTAGAGGAAGTATTTTTTTTTTCAAAGCATTTGCAATCAATAGGTATTCTTTATATTGCAAACAACAGTAAATTACTCTTCTGTGAAATTAAGGTGCCCAGTCTTGGGTGGACAGCGGGGCTGGAGAGTTTAAGCATCACTGCCTTGAGCTAAGGGGCCTTGATACAAGATGACTCTAGTATTCTTTTCAGAGAGCAGAAATACAAGTCAGCAAAGGTATAATTTAAAAAGCAGTGGTGCCCCATCCTTCTCTCCCTGCCCACGCCACTCCTCAATGAGCCGAACAGTTCAGACTCCTATTCCATGAGGATACTGAGTGTTGCTGGATGGGTCAAACAGCCAACGGGAAAAAAAGCCTTGGTAATTTGTGAATCACCACTGGAAACGGGAAATTAGTGCCATTTCAGTTCTTAAGTTGTCACTGGAAAACGGGATTAGAGGAGGAAGGATTTCTCTAAGCCTTGGGAGAAAAGCTATTGCGGTGGAATATTGACAGGGAGGACGTGCCTGTATTCTGTGCTGTTAACCACTCGTAGGGAACTAGTTCAGTGCCAGTCACAGCTGCCTGTTGCTATTTCCCTTTCGGAATTCATAAGAACAACCAGAGGAAGCTGATTTATGTTGAGGTCAGGTTTTTTCCTCTCTACCTCTGTGATGGTTCTCCTTGGTTCCCGTGAGGTGGCTCATGGCAGTGGAGGTGTCCTGGACCTGCTGGTGTAGAGCTTGCCCTGGTGGAAATATCCCAGCAGAAGGGGGCTGCTTTCCAGGATTGCTGTAGGTGTCTGGAGAAAGGTTATTCACCGAGGTAATGCTGGCTGGTACTTCCCTGATCTGCCTTTTATTCCTCTACAGGCTATTTCCTTAGGTCTGCCTTTGATAAAAAAATGTAAGATATCTTTAGAATAGTTTCTTTCCAGTTTTTGTATATGGCAAATCAGATCCTGGGTCTCATTCATCATCAGAACTCCAAAGTGCTTAAAAAGCATGCTGTAAGGAATAGTGCAGTGTTTGGAAACAGCTGTGTGAAACAGCCACCCAGTGTAGAATGACTGGCTAAATATTATTTCTCAAAATTCAACATTTTTTAGAACTCTGCAGTGGAATTTGGAACACACTGTAATATTATCTGGGTTAAATGCAACATGTTAAATCAAAAGGCTCTGTTAAGGGGGAGCAAATGGGGCTAAACCTGTGGCAATGATGAGATGTTCTCACAGTGATTACTTGGGTTCTCAGGGGAAACTGTGAAATGGAAATAAATCACATTCTGGCACCCATCAGTGTGCTATGTATTGCTTTTCTTAAGCAGGTCTTGGGGTAAGGAGCATATTAAAACCTGAAAGGCTCTTGTCTGGGCAGAGAAAGAAAAGGAACACCTTTAGGATGACAATAGAGAGCGAATGACAGAATGGGAAAGAGAATAATTTGTTTTACCCGCACCGAGGTGGAGGTATTCTAAAAATGTATGAAAGAACAGGATAAGGTGTATGTACATAGAATCCATTCATGGAGGCTTCTTATTGTTTTTACCCTCCAATCTCCATGTTAATACCTTTGGGTGAAAGAATAAATAATTATTTGTGTTGTGAAGGAATGGTTTTTAGACTCATTTTAATGGGAAGTGTCACAGTGTTGTGGAAGAGGAAGAATTAGAGGTGTTGTGTTAACTGGGTTGGGAAGCAGAGGCAATAGCCCAGAGCGCTGTTTTGAGAGTGGGTGATTTCATCCAGGAGGAGGAAAAGGCTGCATAATCCCTACCCCAAAGGGGTGGGTACAGATGAGCCCGAAGATCACCTCATTCTGCCACTTTGAACACATACGGATTGTTTTAACTCAGGGATGTTGGAGAAAGTATTGAAAAATTCATGCAGTTTGTTTTAATTCTATAATTTGGAATAATTGTGGTCGATAAGTAGGCTCCCGTTTTGGTTAAAAGCTCTCATCACTTTCACCACTAAGAATTACTTCATATTGTTCCCCTGGGATTTTAATTGCATTAAGAAATGATTGGCCCTAATAAACTTCTACAGTCTGTGATAATTATAATCAAATAAGATATCCATATAAAAACATAAAATTATGCTGAAGCAAATGCAGTCTTGATCATTAATTAGTGAACTATCAGAGGCATTGCAGATGGCAGTCTTTTGGTGCTTTTCAGAATCAAGGCTGACCATCACAGACCCAACTGCGTGTAATAAATTTATTTTTCAGTTATTCTTGCATCAGTAAACCCCTCTGGATGTGTGTGAAGGTATCCTCAGTAAGGATATTTGTTTGTTTTAACAAGACTGTGGCACTGTACTTTGTTTAACAGAGAAGTGGGTAAAGCTGCAGTACATGAGAGGTGAAACACAGAAGGGCAGTTCACAGGTGTGTGATGCAACGGGATGAGTTTGGTGAAAGTGGTGTCTGTGGAAACTGCTGAAGTTTTGGGGTTTTTGTGAATAGCAGAAGTTGGTGTTTGGTGGCAAATTGTGCCCTGTTTGAGTGGCAATATAGGGAAATGAGATTTTTCCCCTTGTGAGGGCGGTGGGACCCTGGCACAGGTTGCCCAGAGAAGCTGTGGATTCCCCATCCCTGGAAGTGTTCAAGGACATGTTGCATGGGGCTCTGAGCAACCTGGGCTGGTGGAAGGTGTCCTTGCCCATGGCAGGGGGGTTGGATAAGATGGTCTTTAAAGTCTCTTCCAACACAAACCAATCTAGGATTGTATGAAGTGAATCAATGAGGGGTGAAAGAAAAATCTAATGAACTCTGGCAGACAGCAGGGAAGTCAAAGCAACTCTCCAGCTCAGTGTCGGGCCACTGTGTTTGGTGTCTTGGGCAGCCTCCTTGTAGGACAAGGTGGGAAAATGGATGTTTTGAAGCTCTGGACACCTTGGTACCAACCCAAGTCCTGCCAACATGGACATTTTTGAAAGGAAGTGCAAGTTTAAAAGCACAATATGCTTCCTGTTTCCAGAGTCATTGGGGAAATACTGGACCTACAAAAACCAAATCCGAAGTGTTAACAAGGGCAGGTGGGCTCATCTCTCAAACTCTAGTGGGATGCTGCCATCAAAACTGTCATGAGCACAGCTTTACTTACACAGAATGCCAGCCAGAACTAAAGATCAGGAGCATCATTACACCAAATTATCTTAATCTAATGATAGATGACTCTCTTGTGTGTGGTATCAAGATAGAATGTGACACTTTTGCCTTACAGTAAGTTCCCCTCTAGTTAAATGGGCATTACAGCTGTCTTTGAGTTGCAGGAAGACTTTGATTCCTAAATCCTATAAAGTGGATTTAGGTCCCAGTTTCCCTTTTATTGATTAAAAAGTTAAATTTAATTGCTTACACAGTGGTTTTTTTTTTTTTTTTTCTATTTTGTACATTTTATCAGTGAAATACAGGCCGGCATCTTTGACTTCAAACACTACCATTTCCATAATCAGCACATTTACCCTTTTCCCTCACAGTTTACGTAGTGGTTGAGCTGCCTGCCTGCCATGTGATCTGACCACAGCAGCCAACCACTCCTTAGAGATAATTTACATTATTATTGTAATATGGATTAGGCAGCAGTTGGAAGCGAGTCCAAGTCAATACGGAGTTTTTTCCTGTGACATATTAAAAGAAATTATTTAACAGTCTGATATCCATTTGGAAATTCAAAGACATCACTGAAAATGCTTCTTGGCAAACTGAGGTTCATCAATGAAACTCAGCAATTAGCTTGACATCCAAAATGTAGGACAGAGATAAATGAGGAATGGAATAGGAATGTGAACTCTGCTTGCCTCAAATTGATGCTGGTGTAATGGAGACCAACCAGAGCTTGGCCCTCTTCTCCTTTGGAAGGTGATGCCATGGGTGCCTCTGTCCAGTGGCTACTGGTCCTGGCACTTGTAGCCCCCTGAGTGAAGAACATGGATGTTGCAGGGGAAGATACTTAGTGCTCTTGTGGAAGTGTTTTTCTCCTCGAGCTGGCAAACACATAAAAGCAAACTGGAAGAAAATGAATTCTCTTGCCTGCCCAACCAATTCATTTGTCTGGGGCTTGAATTCCCTGAAGAGAGGAAATGTGAAGGCTTCTACAGGAAATAGCAGCTGTTCTTCCTCCTCCCTGGGGCAAAGGATGTGTGTGGTGATCAGTAAAACCCGCCTAGTGTGTATCAGTGTGATTGGCACCCAGTGACTTGTTGTAATGGCCCAGCTGTTGGATGCTGTAATCCCTGTTGGTGTGATGGCATATGCTGTTGTTACTGCTGTGCTCCGTTTATCTATGGACTTGATGTGGAGTTGATATTTTAATGTAGCTTGTGTAAGCAGTTTCATTATAATTGCATGATTTTGGAGGTTTTTTAGGGTGCCCATAAAAAGGTGTTTCCAAGCTTTGCCCAAGTTTCGATGGGGAAAATCTGTTTGCCCATAAAGAATGAATATAAAAAGCCTTACAGGGTTGCTATTACATGAAACTTGAGAAGGATGGACTGAGAAGGAGAGTCCATCTCTAATATGAGGCAGAGTGTCTCCTCCTGTTCTTGGGCAAGGAGGAAGAGCTAAGGATATCCAGTTAATTAGTGTTAGTGTAACTGAAACCCTAGGAGGGCCATCATTATTAGTCCAGATGTAATCATTACAGAGGGATAATGCCGTTAAAGTTGTTACACACACAATTCCCACCTTGTACACCTTTCCTGGTGTTAATGCCACCTTGTGCCCATGTGTCCTGAGGTTGGGGGTTGGTGGGTTGTCAGCATCTGGAGTCTTTTCCCAGGAGGAATATGATGTTCATGTTGATGGTTTCTTCTTCCTCCCTGTACAATCCACAAGGGGTCACATTCATTTCCCACCAGTTTTACACCACCCTCTTCCTTGCTTGGTCCATGTTAGTTCTTATTTTACCCCCTTAATCATTTCCAGGTGTCCATTTCTCTCTAACTGATCACTGGTGAGATTTCGGTAGCGTTGGGGTCTCCAGTGCCAGCCTGCACCCCACCATGTGTCATTCCCTGCTTCTGCTCCTCCAAAATGTTTGTGTTCAGGTGCTGGAGAGGCGCCCTGAGGTGGTGACGTGCGATGTGGGCAATGCAGAGGTACAGAGGAACTGAGCACGGGGGTGGGAATGAGCCGTGACCACGGCGGGGGGGTTGGTCCACAGGATGGTGGAGTGTAAGATCCCGAGGATGGTGAGGAGGGAACATGGATTAAAGGTTCTTCCTTGGTCCTGGGAGTGCAGATTTTAATTTGTTCAGGGAACCGGCATCCTGGGGGAAGCTGTGCTGAAGGGCCAGGGAGATTCAGGGAAATGTAGGAGTACTACCTACACTGGTTTATTCTCCTGCTTTATTGCAAAATTTGGTGCGAGCCTGTCTGGACACAAGGTGGGAAGTAGCTGCTTTCATAGTCTGGTGGACACTGATGGCATGTGGAAATAAGTAAGGCTGTGGTGTGGATTTGGTGTGTGATCACACATCTGTCATCATCAGGGCAAAATTCTTTGGGCAGCAACTATCATAACCAGACAAATTTAGATAAATGGAAACATTGACCAAGTAATCATTAATAATGTATTTTTGCATGTGTAAAAATTAACGTGGAAAAGTAGTTGCTCAGTTTGCCTGTCAAGACTGTTGTATTGGTTTAAGTTATAATACATGGGAGAAGGGGAATATGGTACAGTGCAGTGGTTTGGGAATAGCGATAGGACAACAAACCTAGTTGATCTCTAAGTGGAACCTACAGCAATCCAGCCTACCTTACTTTTAGTGCCTAAACTCAGAGGTCCAGGAGGTATTCTTCTTTACTCTTAAGGCAGCAAAGTGGATACAGTTTAAATTTAGCAAACCATTTTTAGTGTAAGAAAGGATTTTTAGAGAACACATCCTGGGAACAGTAAATATTGTTTAAAGAAATGTAATTTTTTTTGTTAGTTTTAAAAATACCTGAAATCTATGCAGGTTATTAGCCATGTACTTGCTTTCTGTTTGTGCTTTTTGGAAGCCACTTTCTGTATCTGCAATAGCATCAAGATTAGATGTAAACTAAAAGTCTTTCTGCATTATCTGAGAAGGAATACAAGTCATTTAAGGTTAATTTTCAGAGATGATGAATATCTTGAATTTCTAAACTTCACATAGGAAAGACTGTAAATGTTTTAAACATGTAATGAATATGGATTGCATTTTCTTAGCTCCCTTTTCTTCATTGATTTTTGCCATTTGACCAGTCATTTCTCTTTGTGTGTGTAAAATATATGGCTCACTGTTAAAAGGATCTCAAATCAGATTGGCTTTATTTACTTCAGAATATTCTGAGTAAAGTTTATGACGGGAGTCATAAGAAAGGAATAGACATTTATAATAGAGGAGTGCTTCCAAGTGTCTGGGCTGAATTAAGGAATGCCCAGTGGAATTAAAACTCAAATCAGAGCAGTGCTGTCAGTATCCTTGGTGGGAAAGCCAATTTTCCTTATTCCACGGAACTACCAGTGTGGTATTTCTACAGCTGAGTGTTGTCCACCCCTTGAGGGTGCAGACAGATTTCCTGATGCTGCAGGCGGTGGTGGTTACACCAACTTTGCTGTGAACTTTGTGGTTCTTTAAACCTGGGGAGAAGCCCAGGGGGTGGATTTCCGTCCGGCAGAGGCCGGGTATCCCACTCCATTTCTCAAGAAAGCTCTTTTTGTAGCAGTTTATTGTTTTCTGATGGTGATGCTGAATCTCCATGTACTGGTTAATGAACCAGCTGGGACATGCTAATGAGCTGGTTTAGAGGGAAACAGCTTACTCATCCAAAAGCAGAAAACTAAAAGCCATCTGAAATCTGGGGTTCAGGGTTATTAGCCAAGTGTTTTTACTGCCTTGTTCCCCCAAATCACTCCCCATGCTGCCCATCTGGATTAGTGTCAGGGGACTTGGAGTAATTAGATCACCAGGTTTCAGTATTTTGTCCATTTTCTGTCATCATCAAATCTTCCAAAGTATCCACATTCTCCATCATGACCTCCAAGGCACTGGAAATGTCTCCTGTGGGAAGGGGTGGGAGCTGGCTCCAGGATTTCAGAATCCATGATATGGCAATCATGGCATTTCACATACACTTCTGTTGTGTTGGGTACAGACTGAGCATCAAAACACTGACTGACTCCAAAATGTGAACCCAAATGGGATCATCTGAATACAAATGTCCCATAGGATGTGTGTGTGTGTGTGTGTGTGTGTGTGTGTGTGTATATATATATGCATGTGTATATATATATATATTTGACATCAGTTATGCACATTATGCATGTTCACACATATATTCTTTTCCTTTTATTAAATAATTTATGGTTTTCCTTAAAAATCAGATGTGCTCTAAAATATGAAGGAAAAAGGGATATTTGTCTTGGCTTATCTTTCGTCCCATGCAGCCATTCCTGAGCTTGAGGAGGTGTTGGAAGGTTACTTGGATAGCATCTCCTTTCAGTGACACCCATCAGGACCTTGGGCTCATCCTCTCCTTTGATTAAACACCGGGGCAGCAGCATCTTGTGTCAGTATTTAGTAAGTTGAGGGATTTCAGGTGCTATCATGATGAACCTAAATGTGACCTAAATTGATCTGAAAGCAGCTTGAGGCAGGAATGGCTTTTTATCTTCTTGAATCATGTTGGAAGTTGTGATCGTTCTTTGAGGCATATTTAAATTAATAACCACTGCATTTTCTTGACAATGCTGGTAGAGATAATGTGGAATTTCCATTATTCTGGCCTTGTTTTCCATCATTTTGTAGTTACAGTGAGGGTGATGAATGAACATTGCCAAGAAATTATATTTTAAAACATTAGTTTTGCCATGTGGTGACACAGTGGGCCAAAGATGATTAGCAGGGCTGATGTTTAATTTAAAACTATCCAAAAATTTGTACTTGACCTCTTTATATCAAGGTGAACTTGAGGCAGGCTTGGTTTATGCAGGTTTTCCAGGCAGTCATGACATTAGTGTAAGTGTTAAATTTACTTTGCAAGCTAAATGATCATTTAATATATTCATTAGAACCACTCATGGCTACAGAAGAGAACTCTTTGCAGTTGAATTTTCATGCAAATATCTTTATTTGTAGTGCAAAACATTAGAAAAGATAGGTACTCTTGTGCAAATTGCTAGCACTGTTTATAAATATCTCTGCAATTGAAAGCAGCAGAAGTGCCAGATGTGTAATTACATTAGCACAGATATTCTACAGAAAGCTGCTTCTGTGAGACAGAAACAAGCTTAATGTGAAAATCTTTGCTTTTGAGAGCACGCATGCTATGCACATCATTAACCTGTTAATTAAATCTATTAAGGGCTGCATTTTCTGAGGCCTTCTTAAATGATTAGCTATGTATAAGAACGTTTGTTTCTAAAAAAAGTCTTCAGTTGCAAAATGTGGGCTAACATTGGGAAAGCAGCTGCTGATGTTTGGATGCCAAAGAGTGTGCAGCACATGTGCATCTGCAACTGATACTCTTCCACGTCACCATTCTTTTACTTCAAAAAACCAGTCTGCGATACCTTTTGTGGCAACAGTGACCAGATTTCCAAGTTCGAAATTGTTCCTCTCTGCTCAGCAAAGAGCCCCAGCAGAAGAGCTGAATGCTGCCTGCCACATCTCTTAGTGGCTTTTGAAAGGAACACGGGGCTGTGCTTGCAAAGCCATCCTTAGGACAGATATTCTCGGCTGTTCAAACAGCTCAGAGGAGGTGGTTTTATCCGTTGTGCTAAAGCTTGTGAAAATACAAGTAAAGGTGGATGTCTGTTAGGATTTCAGTGATAGCTGAAGGCTATTCAGGAATAGAAATTCGTGTATAAATTCAGAATAACGTGAGCGAAACACCTGCCAGAAAGATAGCAAAGATCTTGCAGCCTGGTAAGATTGACCTCCACGTAATTTTAAGGTGCAGTTTGGTGTTTGAACCACTTCCATCTTTAAATTACTGGAACTTGACGTTCTACTTTCAGCTTCCTTTATTTCAGCAGAGTAAGTATTGAAAGAAAGCAACTGCCCCTTCCCACCCTGGACCACGGGTTTATCCTTATCTCTGCTTATGCTTAGAGCAGCACTGGCTTTTACTCCACAGAATCTGACACAGCTGGAATAGGAAAAAACTAAATTAAAAAGTAAAACCAGCAGGAAACTGCTGTTTATGCAGTAATGCTTTTTTGCCCTGTTTGTAGGTTTTGGTGTTCTCATGCGGGAGGTGGGTTCACAGAGAAGTGCTGGAGCTCAATACCCTGTCCTGCCCTCCAGCACCTCAGTATGTCTAGTTTAAAATAAAATAAATTCAAAAGCATCATGGGATAATACAACCTCCTCATAAGACCCGTGGATCTCAGTCCGTCCTGATGTTCAGATCTAAATTTGACCATATTTTGCTTTTGCTTACCTGCATGTGCAGTTGTTTGGAACGATGCCTGGCCAAATCTGCCTCCAGATGGGATGGAGGTTTTTCGTTCTTCACACACTCATCCAGGTATGATGTGCTCACGTATATTTTGTAATTCTTGGCACAAGATACTCGAGAGTTTTCTTATCTTAACACCTGCAAGCCTGAATGAGGTAGCGTGATCATGTTCCCAGAGTGCAAACTGAAGTGTTGCAGTTACTCTGTTTTTCTGGACCTCACAATCAAGAAGCAGAACTCAGGATGCGATGGGAGTTTATTTCTATTAGGACATTAATGTTTTTGTCCTTGCTTTCCTTTTGCATTGATTATTTTTTTCCCCCATTGAAATTGAATTTTTTGTGAATTGGCTTTAGCTTTTTTGTGTGTTTGGTTGGTGTTTTGTTGTTGTTACTGTTTTCCTTCGCTTTGTTTTGTCTGTGCTATATGTCTGTCCTTCTTCCCCGACCTGAAAACCACTTGCATGTTAAAGCCCTTAATCCTGACATACACTGTCTGGGAATGCAAACTCCTTGGTCCTCTTGGATTGATGAGCCACTGCCCATTGCTCAGCCATTCCTCCTGTCAGCAGCTGGTGCTCCCGGTGCCTGTGACAGGAGCAGACTGATTTACTGCTGGAGAACACTTACCATTCCAAATTTTGGCACTGCTGCTCATATGGTTTATTCCTCCATAGCTATTTACAAACAATGCAGTGAACTGTGCTTTTCCAAAGCATTTTCCTCTAGAATATGGAAAAGAATGTCGAGAGTAAGTGGGAATTTAATTATAAATAATTGAAAGGGGGATAATTAAAAATGGACTGTAAATAAAGGGAAGATGCCCAGTAAAAGCAGTTTGTAGAGTTCTACAATCACCTCTGTCCAGTTTTCATAAAATTGATTGCACACATATTTAAAAATAGTACTTTCACATGAATTAATTATGCTGTTGCCAGGGAATTGCTATCATAGGTGTTCTCCGTCTTTGCAGAAATACTAATTAGCAGCAGTTGGGCACCATGGGACTCCTGCCCATTGTGTAGCTCTTCCATAATGCTTATTAAGAATAATGGCTGGCTGGCCCACATGATTGAGAAGGTATTTCTGTGGAAGTACATGTTGTCTGTGTTTTACCATCTGCCTTTTCTGTTCCAAGAGCTTTGGGCAGCCCCACTTCTGCTCCAGAGCAAGGGCAGAGGGGCTGCCCCGACCGGTCCCACCTGGAGAACATGCCCAGAGTAACAGGATTTCTGTAGGTGTGGGCGCATCAGCTCTGCAGGAGGCTGAGGGACAGGGGATGCTGTTCCACTGCTGAACCCCAGCCAGACTTGGCAGCCCCTGGGTGTGCAACTCTGGATTCCGATTCCTTTCCTGTGACATATTGATCGCTGCAGTGGCTGAAAACGTGTGTTGGCATCTGGGCTGTTGTGGGTTATAAAATACATAAGTTGGGAATAGTTTGAAGCTGAGCAGAAAAATTATAGTTCTCCCTTAAAATGATGTCTGCAGGGGGATGCACCTATTTCTGTGATTATGTGCATGGGAAGTAAATTTGGATACTTCAGGAGGGTTTTGCAGGTGTGCAGATTGCTGTATTATTTCACAACTTTTTCTCTGAAACAATTTGTTTATTTTGCTATTATTTCAACGAACAAACATAATTTAAGCTTCGTGAACGAGCAAGAAAATTAGAAACCGCAGTTGTCACAGTTTGAAGAAACATTGGGCTCTGTCTTCGGTGTTTGCCAGGTAATGAATTATTGCAGAACTGAAATAAGAATTCTCTTTGTGTCTTGGAGCTGGAATAGCAAGCAGATGTTGAACTGCTGCCAGTGCTTCCCCCCAGCTGTCCCACCGAGGGCCTGGCTCAGAGGGTGAACCTTTGACAGCAGGTTTCCTGATGTGATTCCCTTTGGAGTCCATTAGTGCCAATCCTCTCTGTCCACTCTGATTCTTCCCTGTGAGGGTGGGCAGGCCCTGGCACAGGTTGTCCAGAGAAGCTGTGGCTGCCCCATCCCTGGAAGTGTCCAAGGCCAGGTTGGATGGGGCTTGGAGCGACCTGGGATGCTGGGAGGTGTCCCTGCCCATGGCAGGGGGTGGGACTGGGTGATCTTTCAGGTCCCTTCCAACCCAAAGGATTCTGTGATTCTGTGACCTTGATGTTGCCTGCTGAGGTCTGTTGTGGACATGCAGATGAGGTTCTCTCTTCCAGAGCTGAGTGTATCCCAGCTGGTCTGTGTGCAGAACATGGACCTGGATGAAACCTGGGCTCTTCATGCTGGAAAAGTATCTCAGAATGACTGCCCCTGTGAAGGGCAGTGGGGGAGGCCAGTGCATGGGAAAACCTAAAAAACCCTGTGCAAGGCTTGCTGCTGTTAAGGCAGAAGGTTTGAGGACCTTTTGAATCACCCGGTTCCTGGAGTAAAGTAAGAACTAACCCCATTCACAAATATCTCAAGCTTCCTTCTACTTCCCTGCAAACGTCAGTGTAGACCTCTTCCACTTCTTGCTTGAGTGTGCTTGAAGGGATTGGAGCTTTCTCATGGGCCTGGGAGAGGATTGAAGTACACCTAGAGAGGAGGCTGGGGAGCAGAAGGTGTTGCTGAGCTGGGGGTGCAGCAATGCCCATCTGTTTGCCCTGGTCCTCATTGGCACAGCGGTGGTTTGTGTTACAGGAGATGCATCACATGGGTTGTATTGATTCTGGGTGTTTCTCACAGGGAAATAACAGTTCCTGTTGGGGATTATAAACCCCAAAGTCAGGGGCAGTGACCAAAGAAACATTTCTTTTTCTCTTAAGGTTATATTTACAAACGTCTTATAAAAGCTGTTAGGTTTTAGAAGGAATTGGTTTTCACAGATGTTTGGAATTTTGAAAAGGCCAGAGTTTGATTATAGCTATCTGTAATCCAGTACTGAGGTGTTTTTAATCTCATATGCAGTAAACCACTCATTGTTGTGATCTGTAGATACCATCTATTTATACTTTCTGTTTTTATACAGTACATATGTCTATGTACATTATGGCCCCATCTCCTAACCCTCGCTGCTATCAAGAAATCTGTTCTGACAAACCCTCAGAATGTGTTAGATGAGTATTACAGAAATATTTTGGAGTGTGTGTGGTTTTTTTAATTTATTTTTTTTTCTAATTTTTAGCTGAGAGTTGAAAGAAAGGAATATTTTTTTCCCTGGGCTGTCTCCGGGGTGTGGGCACATGATTGAGTAGCTCGGCTAATGCCGTTTACATTAGTCCTTAATATTGGGAAGTCCTGCCTTCCAGTGCCAAGGGGTTAGTAAATCACTGCATTTTCATAAACAGCAGTGTTCATTACATTCTGCTGCAGAATGTCTTTCTTGCTGAAGTGTGTCTCGAGTGTTACAGCATGTGGATAATAAGGGGAAAAACCTGAAATGTAAAATTGGAACAAACTGCTGCATGGCTGTAAGTCACTAAACTTCACATTTATTCAGATCTAAAATAAGATGAATAACTAAGCTGCTGAATTGCTCATTTGTGTAGGTCATGAAAGTTTAAAAAAGTGCTGCAAGTATTTAAAATTAATCCCAGGAATCAGAGGAATTTTATATGCCCTGCGTGACACATTGCAAATAGAACAATAGTCTTTTGTGTAGAGTCTTTCTTATTATGGTACAAAGTGACTTAATGAATTGCTGTTAATAATAAATAGCAAAATAATTGAGACAGTTATGTATAGACAAGGAACAAAAGCTGTATTTTGACTGAGATGTGGCAGTAGA
Source organism: Acropternis orthonyx (assembly GCA_035583155.1). Lineage (NCBI taxonomy): Eukaryota > Metazoa > Chordata > Aves > Passeriformes > Rhinocryptidae > Acropternis > Acropternis orthonyx. The sequence goes on along the minus strand of JAWWEU010000163.1, from coordinate 5,841,666 downwards.
TGAAGGGCAAGGAGACAAAAGGGCTCTTTCACAAAGCAAGGGAGTGGGCAGTTCTGCCAACTCCAGCTATACAACGTTACTTGGGACTATAAAATACCAAATCATATCAGATTTGGTGTCCTGGACTCTTTGCAGAGCTGATCCCCCAAAGGTTTTAGCCTGTTTAGTCTGCAAGAAAAGATTTGACTGTAAGATCTTTGCCTGAATCTTTTGAGTTATTTTTCTTGGCATAATATTGAATGTCTTCACACTGTGCCAAAAAAAAAGAAAAAAGGAAAAAAAAAAAAGTGATGAGCAAATATGTGGTGGTTCGTATGATCTTGAAGAGTTTGGTTCATAATAAAGAAATATGTGTCCAAGCCTCATAAAACATGCATAATTCTCATAAAATTACATAAATCTCATAAAAACTTCTAATAAAACATCCTATTATTCTGAGGAAACATATTTAGTGGAACTTATTTTTTGCCTCTGTTACGAATAGTTAAGGTTAATTAGGGGTAGTGCCATTAGGAATAAAGCTCATGTGTTCTCTGAGTCTGTTGTAAAGCTGAGTTGGAGCTTTGCATTTCCCATGGCCGTGCTCTGGATGCTGGAATGACATCCAGAGGGGTTATATGACATTTCAAGCAGAAATATTCAATTAAAGTGGACGCTGCAGTGTTCTTGTGGAGTTACATCCCATCTGGTGGAGCTACTCCTCACTCAGGCATTCATGAAGTTGTACGTCACTGATTTGAGGTATAAGAATTAGGAGGTTTTGTTTAAAAACAGGTTGTCAATATCTAGAACAATTGCTCCTAAATTTGATGCTTAAACTGAAAGAGAAGGTAAAAATGCGTAGAAAACAGGACTGTCCCAGTGTTTGTCCACTAATGTTTTCAGTGTTCCTTCACTGTTTTAGGTATCAGTTGTGACTTAGAGCCTGATATACAATACTAACACAATATTCTATTTTACTGATTGCTGATCTTGTCCTGAGTTTGAAAATCAGTGCATAGCATCAGGGACAGAATCATTGTGGAAGAGGCTGGTTGGTGAATGAGTTCTCCCAGGGTGAAATGGTTTAGAATGAAGCTAAATGTCACCATAAACAGAGCATAAATATTTTATCAATCCTTATTAGGCAATAACATACTTGCTAAGCAGATTTTACTGGGATTCCTCATCTAAGTTTGGTGTTTTATTTTGCCTGTAATGTGTAATTATTTTCTGTATGGGCTGCTTGCCTTGCGTGCGTGTGACCTGTGGCAGAGCAGATGTCACTGTGCCCTTTCAGACATAATTACGGTGTAGCCGTGGGTAGGTCTCGCAGGCAGGAAGAGCAGATCAGTGTGCCCTGCATCCAGTAAAGTACAATTGCTGTGTTATTGCATGTTTTGAAAGGGATCAGAGAAGCTGTGTGGGATGATAGTACAGTACTCCTTCTGGCTGGTAAAGGATGGCAAACAGAATAATGCGGAGCTTTTCTTTAATAACTTGTCTTGATTTATTAATCCCTTTCATGTCTTTACTTGTAGTGTTATAGATGTTCTGTAAGAAGCAGTAGGATGTATTTGTTCACAGTTTTTTGTAAACAAAAACATCTCACTGTCTGTTGCAATTTTTGTGCAAGCCAAGCAAGTTTTGTTGGAACTTCTCATTTTTTTTTAAAATGGCGATTTGGTTGAACTTCTCTTTGGTTTGGTTGACTGATAGATTTGCTTGTGCTGTTACGTGTTCCTTGGTACTTTGCAGATCTCATTGGTGGAAAGGTTTTTTTGGCATCCTGTTGGACAAGGCCTTACTTTCAATCAGATGCTCCTACACAGGGTAATCCAGGCTGGAAGGGACCACGGGAGGAGCCTCCTGCACAGAGCAGGCTCAGCACTGAACTCACACCAGGGTACTCAGGGCTTTGTGCAGCCAGATCTTGAAAACCTCCACTGATGAGATTCTGCTGTCCCTTGGGGTCAGCCTGTTCCAGGCTTACCTTCACAGCCATGAGGATCAATCCAGCTTGGGGCTTCCCTGTTTCCAGGTACATTCACAGTGTCTTTCTCCATCCGTGTGATGAGTTCAAACACCCATCCAGTATCTGATGAGGTTACAACAGGTTGGAGACAGACAATCTATCCTTTATCTTCATCGTTTTGTGTTTTTCTACAGACAGATCACTGTGAAATTTATTTCATTTTATTTAATTTTGTTTTAAATTACCAGCAGCCTCTCATTCTAGATGGGAAGTTGTAAAGCATGTTTCTGAAGTTTGGGCTTTTGATGCCTAAATTCCAGTGGGGTTTTAATGTAGTTAATATTATTATTCACATTGTGCTGAGATGTTTCTTTTAATTGACTCAGATTTGTTTTGAGCAAAGTGTAAGTTTAACATGATCCTTCTAAAAAGAATTAAATTCTAATTGCAAAGCAGACTATTGACTAGGAAGCATTTACATCCTTCTGCTCATTTAAACTACTAAACAGGATATTTAAGGAAGCAGTGAAAGATTGTGGATAAGTTTACTGCCACGTACTGAAGAGATAGTCAGGAAGTGAAAAAAAATCTATAGTAATGGGTTTTTCATCTGATTTTTAACCTTATTTTTCATGCTTCTTTTTTTTGCTGTGCCAAGAGCAGGCTCTGTTTTTAGCATGTTTGCCAGAGAATAATTGCAAATTGTAATGTGTCTAACGACAGCGTAATTACTTATGAGTCCTTGCTTACTTTTTTGGGGTTTTTTTTTTGTAATTTTTCATTCTGAAGTCACATCTGACATTAAATAATGGCCACTTCTTGCCTCTGGCTTCTGCTGAGTGTCTCTCTATGCTGTTAATGTGAGGAGGGGTAAATGTGCTGCTGTTCCATGGAGCACTTCATGAGCAGCACCCAGGAATGTATAAAAGCTACTAAGGAGACCAGGGTGTGCAGTGGGGAAGGAGCAGTGGGGGGTTTGATGAGTCCCCTGCTCCAACTGTCTTGTATTACTCCATGTGGGGGTTTAATGCTATTTTTAATGTAATTTTCTAACCCAAGAAATAGGTAGTAAATCTTGGTGAACGTGTTTCAAGGTCCTGTTGATCAGTAAAATAGCTCTGTCCATGCTGAAGTGAAACAATATATTCTTGAATTTTTGCTTTAAAAACAAAGTGGTGAAAACCAAACTTTTCCTGCACTGAGGTTTCCACATCTCAAAGTGGATGTGGCTCAGAGGAATAAATAAGCTCATGATACAATTAGGTTGTGATACTTAGTATTTATGGTAGTTACTTTCTCTGCTAATAAAAAGCCACCTCAAGTACCTGAGGTTTGGATTCTGACTATTCTTTTTAGGACTTGAGAGTTTATACATAATCTGATGTCTGGTTTTGGGTCCTGGTGGTGTTAGAATAAGAATATTCTGTTAGATCAAGGGGAACTATCAAGGACGAACGTTTGAATCGTCAGTGGTCCTCTGTGTGTAACTGAACTTCAAAAGCATATTTAAAGAGTGGTTTTTATTTTTTTTTTAATATTCAGTTTTTAAGCACATCAGATTCAGCTGAAAGCCTGTCCTTAGTGTAGCACAGCTTGTAGAGCACACTGGAGTTTGATGCTCCCTGCCATTCAAGATATGTGTCACAGCTGAGTCCTTACTTTGGGCTGGTGTCTTTTGGTGTGAAACGGAGGCATAAAAGGGATGCAGATTTCCTGAAAGATTCAGCCAAAGCTGGAGCTGTCTAAGCCCTGGGGACTCTGCAAAGCCCTCTTGCCTAAGCCTGTCCACCAAGGCAGAAGGTGTCTGGCCTGGAGAATGGAGCAGGAGGGACATGGCAAGAGCACAGGATCTGTTGGAGGAGCAGCTCAGCAATACCCACTTCCTCTTTATTTTTCCCCCTTTCTTAACGATGGAAAAAGATCAGGCATTTTTATTCATTTATTTTCATTTTTCATTACACAATGTCAAGCCCCTGGCTCTGGAGGATCAACTCCTCTATTTATGGAGAAAGAACAATGGGATTTGCCAACGAAACCGCCATCGGCTGAATGGAATACCTGGGATTATAACTGCAGCTGTTATGGGACTGGTCTGGGGTTTTATGTGCGTTTGGTTTTGCAGTGTGAGCATGTAGCTGATTCCATGAGTTTTAAAATCAATTTTAAAAAGAATTGACTGGAGTAGCATTGCTTAATATAAATTGACTTATTTGTTGCGAGTTCATTTTCTGCCTCGAAAAAATAAAACAGAAAGGGCAGTTGCGGTGTATTTTCAAGCCAGAATTACGTATGCAGAGTTTGTACTGAGCAAAATGGCTCTTTTATGAGGTATTGGAAAGTTTTTAAACTTAGGAATGAGATGAGACCCCCTTGAGATGATCATCAAAATCCCTTTATTAGTTAAGATTCGGCCCGAGTGCTTTTCTCTACCTTTGCTCTTCGGTTTGCCAGCAATTTTGTATTTTACAGCCCTTGTTATTTTTTCGACTTGGTGGATTTTTATAGAGTAATATTTTCACTGACAAATCTTTCTGTTCAGCCTTGTCTGATTGCATTCATTTGGCAAATCCTCAAATAACATTCATACGTTTGCACATGTATGTTCATGTGCTCCAGAACTGAAAGTTGCATCGCTGGGTTTTACTTTGGTCTAATTTCTCTTGCTGAATGACTGGCTTTACCACCTCTTGCAGTGCCACATGCTGCAAGTGGAAATGACTTGCTCCATGTACCTAGAGGGTGATTTGGAGTCTGTGCACGTGAGGTGCCTTTCCTGAGCAGTGCCCTGTGGGAGCCATCCTGCAGGACCATGCCAGCTCAGTTCCTCCATCTCAAACTCCTGTCAGGAATATACTCTTCCTTTCACGTGTTTATCCTCATCGTTTTATCTCTCCAGATGATGATTCAGCTGCTTCCCAGTGCAGTTTATTCCATTGACTAATTGCTCTGTTAAGACTGTTTTCCTCTTATCTGGCTTGACTTCCTTCTCCTATTAGATTATTGTTCTTTTATGATCATTTTTATATTAATTTGTACAAGTGAAATTAAGTATTCATATTTCCCGAAGCTTTAGGAGGCATTTTACTGCTACAGAAATGTGCCTGGCTTGCCTTTAATTTGAGGTGTTTTGGGGTCTTTTCTTTCTTCCCCATGTTTCTCCAAGGTGTTCAGTGATGCGAATACACTGGGAGGAGGAATGTCTTGCACCCTTTAGGAAGCATTTAACTGATTTTAGGGACCAACTGGTAATTATTTGCTTTTTAATACATGGCAGGGTATGGTTTATATTGCATATGTGATTTATATTTTTTCACATGTGATAGGGCAAGGGGGAATGGTTTTAAACTAAAAGAGGAGAGATTTAGATGAGGTGTTAGGAAGAAGTTCTTCCCTGTGAGGGTGGTGAGGCCCTGGCACAAGTTGCCCAGAGAAGCTGTGGCTGCCCCATCTCTGGGGGCATTGAAAACCCCGTTGGATGGGATTCTGAGCAACCTGGTCTGATGGAAGGTGTCCCTGCCCATGGCGGGGTGTTGGATTGGGATGAGCTTTAAGGTCCCTCCGTTCTGTGGTTCTCTGACCTACTGTTGGGCATGAGGACAGACCCGTGGGAGGAGCACTGCATGTGATGTCTCAACACCCCCTCTCTTGCAGGTCACTGGGGCCGCTGCGTAGGTGACTGTGGCTCGGGGGGCCTCCGGAGCCGTGCCGTCTGGTGCACCCACGCGGAGGGCTGGACGACGTACCACGCGAACTGCGACCAGCAGCACAAACCCGAGAGCCAGAGGAGGTGCTTTAAGGTCTGCGACTGGCACCTGGAGCTGTTCGAGTGGGAGGTTTCGGGATGGGGCAGGTGCGGGCTGGCCTCGGTTGCGGGCGCCGAGGCGGGCGCCGGGGGCTGCGTGACGGCACAGCACGGGCTGCAGCGCCGGAGCGTGCGCTGCCTCCAGAGGCTCAACAGGACCGTGGTGGCCAGCGAGATCTGCGAGCACTTCACGCCTCAGCCGCCCGCCGAGCAGGCCTGCCTCGTGCCCTGCCCGCGGGACTGCGTCGTGTCCGAGTTCTCCGGCTGGTCCGAGTGCGGCACGGACTGCGCCAGGAGCTCGCAGCACCGGACGCGGGCGGTCATCGCTCCCCCTCTCTACGGGGGTGCCCCGTGCCCGAACCTCACGGAATCCAGAGCCTGCGGAGCTGCCGCCTGCGCCCTCGGGGAGCAGCAGCACACCTACAGCCTCCGCCTGGGCGCCTGGGGCCAGTGCCGGCTGCCCCATCCCAAAGACGTCGAGCTGGCCGGGAGGACTATGCGGGATTTGGGTTCGGACTCTGGAGAGCGAAGCACGGCCGGACTTCACGGCTCCAAACGCCACCACCATGCCGGGGAGGTGGAGATCGGCTACCAAACCAGGCAGGTCAGGTGTGTAAGGAGCGATGGAAAACATGCAGCGCTGAGGTAAGGCCGGCTTCGGCTTCGGTGTCACCCCAGAGGATCTGTGGGGCCGAGCGCTGGCTCTGCCGGGCAGCACCACAGCAAAGGAGCTCCTGCTCTGGCGCTTTAAATGGCAATTCTTAGGGGTTTTCTTTGTGGACCTTTGCTTGATTTAGTTCCCTTCTAGCCTATGCCAAAGATTTTGCGTTGTTCTTCTACGGTTTGTGACTGTTTAATTAATTTTATAGTTTTAATAATTCACCTCTGTGGGTTTTTTTGTTTTGTTTGGTTGTTGTTTTGAGAAAACGGAATTACATATCACTTGGTGCTGTTGCTGGGCCCTGGCTGTGGGAGAGGGAGGTTTCCTTCTCAGTTATGTACTGCATATATTTGGCAGAAGAGGCTAAGATTGCACCAACTTGAACTCCTTTGTCCTTACAAACCAGCACCGCATAAAAGAAGTCTGAAAAGTTTGGCTTTGGTAATTTGCTAAGTGGGAATTTGTGTTTTGGAAACAAATCAGTGAGGAAAGGTGTGATTGTTGTCCTTATTGAGAAACTTCCCTCTGTGGGTGTAACTGTTGGGCACTGACACAGGATAGGTGACTGGTGTGGCCGTCTTTGGTAGAGGTTGTTGATTTCTGCCCTTCTCTAATGTTTTATCTAATGATTTATCTAATGATTTCTCTTAGTCTGTGTGTGTTGCTTTACTGTAATTCAAATGTGAAGGTTACAGTAATGTGCAGCAAAGTAATGATAAGATTTACTCTCTCTATTTCTCACATTTAAATCCAAGCTGTCTGAGCTCTGCCGTTTGACTCCAGGTCGGATTTGGGCAGGTGCCAGTAGCTACAGATGATTGGGAAATTGATTGACTCCTGAGAAAGTCAAAGTTTCTGGAGATCTCCTTGTGTTCTGTTTTTCAAGGATATTGGAAGTTCTTGAAAAATCCTGCTCCTGAATTTTGCAGGAATCAATCCATAGCTCGTGGCGCCTGCACAGGCTCAAATGGCAGAGATTTTATGTCCAATTCTCTACCCCTGTTAATGTCCACAGTGGTTTTGCACACACACTGAGATGAAAATACACACTCTAGCCTTTTTCTTACCTGCTCCTCTTACACCTGTAGCCAAGTGGGGATTGCTTTTTTATCAGTTGGAAAAAAGTCAGACTTTGTGAACTGTTCCAGCAGTTTCTAACATCTTGACTTTATTACTCATCTCTAAATATATGCTGATTCTAAATATACAGCTTTTATGCTCATGTAGCTGCTTGACTTTAATGGAGTCTCTTGTGATTTATGCTGCCGTGTGACCAGCAGCAGTTTTATGTCTGCTTACACCTGTTAGCTGTTCTTCTGCCTCTTGTATCCCATTCCTTATCAGAGGCTCTGGAAAGGAGTCCTGATTTTGTTAACATTTCACTCTGCCTTCACACGCTCATTGCTGTATTTGCTGTAAGAATGGAAACTTTCTATAAATGTTTTCTCTGTTGTGTTATACCTTCAGTTTCTGGAGGAAGGTGGAGAGAGTGATGGGAGCTTTAGTTTTAGTGACTCTATCCCTGATGGAGCTGTCTTTTTCCTTGGTGTGTTTTGCTGATCCAGTCCCCTTTTGGGGAGTGTACAGCTCCATTAGCCACCTCCTGGCAGGCTTTTTCTGCTGAGATTGTGTCTCAGATTTACTGCAGAGCTGAGCCTGACCCACCCCCTACTCTTACTCCAAATACAGGAGCAAAGCCCATTGATGGAGTAGAGAAGGAAAGGATGTCATGTTCAGCACCCAGATAATCACACGCTTTTCCTTTCGCCTTTTGGACCTAAAATTCAAAGCTAAAAGTCCAGCCCAAAATCCAGGTGCTGTTTGATCCCAGGGCTGGAGTGTCACAAGTACCCCTGGCAGTGACTCCCCCTGAGCCTCCCCTGGCACTGTCCTCGCTTGTTGTGCAGGCCCGATCTTACAGATGTTGCTGTACACCAGCGATGGTATTTTGGCTGCTGATAAAAAAGAGTAAATGCATTTGCATAACCCTGTAGTGGGGTCTGGCAGGAAGCCAAGTGTCTGCTGTAAAACAGGGAAGAAGTGCCTTGTTTGTGCTTCTGTGTTTTCCTGGCCGAGGTTTCCCATTTCTACTAATGCTGCCGAGTAAGTACCAGTGTAAATTAAATTTCTGGAAAACTGAGGCAAGAGACAGGGATATCCCAAGATGTGCTTTAGCAGCGGGCTCTAAGATGCTGATCTGCCAGGGCTTTGCCATCACCCTGCCTCCCAGCACTGCCCAATTCCCAGAGGAAAGTGGCAGGTAACAGGAGTGGTCAGCAAACCACCCTGTCCTGGCCAAGGGCCACAAAAAAGAGACGGACCATATGCTTGTCTTGCCTCCTAATTTATAATGCAATGGCAAAGATGCCCAATTTATTATCAAAGTAGTTTAATTTACTGGTGTCTAATTTCAGGGCTGTGGAGCAACTGGTGAGGCCAGTGAGCAGCAGCAACAGCTGCTGTGCTCCCTGATGGGAGAGGATCCAGGGTACACTCCTTGGCATGGAAGAACAGTCTTTTGCCAAAAATTGAATTTTGGTGGGCTTGAGTGCAAGTTGGTTTTTAAAGAATAAAAGATTGACTCCATTCACTTCTTACAGATCACAGAATCACAGAATGGTTTGGGTTGGAAGGGACTGTAAAGATCATCTTGTTCCACCCCCTGCCATGGACAGGGACACCTTCCACTAGCCCACTTTGCTCCAAACCCTGTCCAACGAGGCCTTGGACACTTCCCAGGGAGGGGGCAGCCACAGCTTCTCTGGGGAACCTGTGCCACAGCCTGCCCACCCTCGCAGGGAAGAATTTCTTCCAAATACCTGATCTAAATTTTTCTTCTTTCAGTTTGAAGCCATTCCCCCTTGTCCCATCACTCCAGACCCATGTCCAAAGTCCCTCTCCAGCTCTCTTGGAGCCCCGTCAGGTTAAGGAATTGCTGGCAGGGGCTCTGAGGTCTCCCCAGAGTCTTGTCTTCCCCAGGCTGGACAACTCCAACTCTCAGCCTGTCTCCCTAGCATAGCTGCTCCGGCCCTTGGAGCATCTTCACAGCCCTTTTCTGTACTCACCTCAACAGATCCATGTCCTTATTTTGGGGCCCAGGGCTGGATGCAGCATTCCAGGTGAAGTTCCCCAAGAGCAGGGCAGAGGGGGAGATGCCAGTTTATGCGCAGGAGATTAATTTTGACCTCTTTGTTAACAAGTTTGTGATTGATGGGAATGGCAGCTGGGATGTCCTTTCCTCGTGAAACAGGCAGCAGTAGCAGCAGGAGAAAACGTGCCTGATACTTGGTTTTGGTTTTTTATTGATGCTTAAGTTTGCCATGCAACCCTGCAAAAAGGGCCCTTTGGTTTTGAGATGAGGAGATGAAGAATCCTTTGCATTATAAGGAAAGTTTTTTTTTTTCATTTAAATAATTGGTCCTATGATAATCTGTGTGTCTGGACCAGCCTTGAAGGTGCAAACAAAAATCCTAGCAGTTTTAAACTTAAAAACTGAAAACAGGAATGACTTGGAGAGGAGCACGAGCACGTGGAAGATTGGACATTCTGTGTCAGGGAAACAGAGCTGGGGATTTTTCTGATGAAATATCTTTTCAGTCTGGAGGTTTTACATTTGTCAGAGTGGAAGGAAAAGGGACAAAGGAAAAGGAGGGGGAGGGACAGACCTCCTGAAGTGACAACAATTGAACAGCAGAACATCAGCAGACCCTGAGACAGGTTCACTTCTGCTCAGAAATGGTTTTGGTGTAGAAACCTTACATTCATGAAAATAAAAGGAATAACATCAAAACAGAATGATTTTATGGATCTGATTTGAAGCTTTTAAAGACTTTATTTTAAAAAGCAGGACTTCTTTTTCATGCTATTTCAGGTTGAATTCCGATTTCATTTTAGTTCAGAAAAATGTTTCAGTTTTGTCTTAAATCCAGTAACAAATTCATATATAAGCACTCCCATTCATTAAAAAGGAAAAAAAAATCTCTGAAAAAGTTGCAAGAAATGAATGTGCCAGAATGTCTGCTCTTTTTGGTCTCCTGTCTTGTCACAGCTGTAAAAATATATGGAATAATGAAAAAAGGGCACTTGAGTTTCCTTACTTTTTTTATTATTTTATTAAATAAAGGTTATTTGGGTTAGGCACTGAATTGCAGTTTAGTGAAATGAGTGCCCATAGCTAGATGTTGAAATCCTAAATAAATTTAACCTGATTTTCTAACCTGATGTGTGTGCTCACTAAGCATACTGAGAAGGTAAAGTCAGGAGCAAACAGTTTTAGGGTTTTTTTATTATTATTGTTTGCATTAGGAGTCTTTTAGGTACATATTTCTTAAACTCTTCACTTTACATTTGAGATGACAACAGTGATATAATAGAGTTGGATTTGGGTTTCTGTTTACTTTGCCTTTGTAAGTGAAAATTCAGGTCAAACTCAGTCAAGGGACAACCCATCTGTCAAGGCGGAGGTGGAGCAGCATTCAACTCTTTTGTTTGCCTCTGTAATTTAAATTTCCATTATCCATTTCCTAGTGGATTGTGCTTAACCACTGTGCTGTTGCACATTTTTAGGAAAAAAATATTTGCAGTTCCAGTGTTGACATTCTTCTGTTCTCTGGATGAATACAAAATCCTGCAGTCCAGAGGTGGAAATGTTGTGCTCTAATATGCTATTTGATGGTTATGATTCCGATCTGGGAGAAGAGTTTTATGTTCACATTCCTCCTGGCAGATGTAGGAATCAAGCCTCAGTGCTCAGGCTTGAAAACAAATCCCAGAGCTGTTGGAGAAGAAGGAGATTTTATTTTCTGGTGTTCTTTTCAGAAGTTTTGTCTCTCATTTCCTTTGCTTTTAGTAAAAGCGCATGAACAAAGAAGCAGTGATGGCTTTTTAATTTCCACACATACCGTTTTGGTGTTCAGGCATTGGAACAGACTGCTCAGGGAAGTGGTGAAATCACCATCCCTGGAAGGGAGTGTTCAAAAGGCGTGTGGATGTGGCATTTGGGGACATGGTTTTTGTTGGACCTGGCAGTGTTGGGTGAATGGTTGGACTTGGTCTTAGAGGTCTTTCCAGCCTTAATACTCTATGGCTCTATAATTTTAGAAATAGTGTCCAATAATGGCTGTTTTTTCCTCTGTTCTCAAGCTGTGCTGGGGTCCAGCTGCCTCTGCAGCCCCAAGATCTCAGACACTGCCTGCAGAGTGCAACTGTAAGCCAGCATTTAATTTTAATTAAAGGATCTGGTGCAGTAAGTTTTGGAGATACCAAACCTTAGGCATCTTTACTGATGTTTGTTTGGCTTATAGGTCTCCCAGCTCCCTTTCCCTTTGGTCACTTGCATGGCAGGCAAATATTCCCCATCTTCACCACCCTGGTGCAGAAAGGGCTGATGTTTCTTCTGCCAAAGAAACCTCTGCTGCCCAGATTGAGTATATGGTTTTGCCAGTACCCAAAATAGCCCTGGCAGCTCTTGAGGTCCCTAAAATACCTTAGGAATCCTCAAAAGTATGCCTGTTAACATTGATCGCCAGTTTCTAAGGGCAACAAGTGTTTTGATGCTCTTAGAAACATGGCAAGACTGTGTCCTTTATGAGACCTTAATATTATTAGCCAAGTGTGAAGAGCAGGTCATGTGGGTTCCGGCAGCCTCTAGGGTTGGGTCCTTGATTACAGAATAGAGGATGATGATAAAAAAAAAAAAAGAGAAAAATTGAAAATGGGTTGTTTTGAGTGTGGCTTAGTGCATTCCAGGATTGTTTTGCTCTGCAGCCCATGGGTTTGAGCACACCTTCCCCAGTCAGAGATGATACTTCCCTGGAGCCTTCCTGAGCTGCTGGGAGAGAGCCTGGCTGCAGAAGTGGCGCCCTGCCCTCCTGGTGCTGCCTTTGTACCAGCAGCGTGGCTGTGGCGGCAGCTTCTTAGCGTGGCAAATTGTTTTGGGGATGATCCTGTCAGTGTAAAAGGTTGAACAGTAACCACCTATCTCATCCTGTAATGTAAGGAAATGCATTGGTACAGCTGGGAGAGGAAACCAGGGATAATTTCTGTGCTGTGCCCAACCGCCTTTTTCCAGCTGATAGACACATTCCCACTCATTTCCTTGCGGTGGATGTGCAGACTCTGTGACTGTAGGGCATGTAGCACAAAGGCACTGAGCTGCTGGGAAATGTGCGGTATTTTGGTGAGGTCCTTTTTGTCCAGAGCAGAAGGGTGGTGTGGTTTAGCCTGGGGCTGCACAATTACTGTGTCTCCCGGGGGTGTGTGGCTGGAGATGGAGGAGACGAGTGGTGCTGCTCCATGGGAACATCCTGGAGCGACGGGGAGCTGCACAGGTGGAGTGGTTGGTACCCAGGGCTGCTTTCCCTCCTCCCCCTCTACTCTGTGTGAGTGTAAAAGATGCAGGAGCAGGTTTCCCTTGGTTGAGTGTTTTGTGTACTTTTAGTAAGTGGTTTATTCCCCTTCAGTACACAAGAGGCTAAGAGGACGCTCTGCCACTTGAGGCTCCGTGCTGCTGCTGACTAATGGGTCCATCCTGCACCTCACAGGGAAACAATTCTTGTAGTATTACAGTGTCAAGCCAAGTGTGTAACATAGGAAAAAGCCTCAGTTGTGTAAGTACCTGACTCTGTCACGGTTACCAAATCAAATCCCAAGTAGAAGATCTAACCTGAGGCATTAATACGTGGAAAATTAGTTTGAAAACAGGGCTCTTGTAGTATCACCTGTCCCCAAGACCTCCTTCCTCTCCCTGCTGGTTTGGATACAGCCACAGCACACAAATATGTGTCTGGTTTGCAGCCGCAGATCAGCAAGTGTCTCACATGTCTGGGCTTTATCTGTATTAGATTGTCCTAAATACATCTGCGACATGAAAGGCTGTGTCTGAATTTCATGCAAAAGAGTGTTTTTACATTTGTCTTTGTGTTGCTCGGTGTCACAATTAATTTGACTTGGAGGCTCTGAATGAGTAGGTACAAGTTAATTAATTTTCTTTCTGTTAGGCAGTTGCTTGTAATTCTCCCTCAAAAGCCTACTTGAGCAGCATGGAAATTGCAGCTCTGTGTCTTATTCACCTGGAGGTCAACAAAGTTACCATCTTATCCTTTTCTAGCAGGAACGGTGGAGGGATTTTCAGGGAAAGAAACAGCTATTCAGCCTTTGGCAGAGGCTTTTGCCAATGTAAGGATGATTTCTGGGCAGGGATGGCTTGTGTCAGTGTAGGTTTGAATCCATGAGGAGAGGTATTGGAGGTATTGCCTGTCTAAGAACCGGGACTAGGAATGTTCATTTCAAAGAAGACCCCAAACCAGGTTTTTAAAGGCCTCATCTTTTTCAGTCTTTCAGTAAAGATCAGGCAAGACTTCAATCTCTTTTGCAGTGGTGCAACCCCAAAAATGGGTTTGGGTTTTTGCAGTGGTATCTGAATGGGGAAGCTTGATCACACTTTAAAATGTGAGATCACCTACCCTCTGTGCTGTGTTCTTACATGAACTCGAGTTTTCTGGTCCCCTCAGTTAGGACAGTGTTTTATATGTGACAGTGTTTTATCTACTCAAAACTCAGAAATTAGTCTTTCTTGTTAATGTTTGTGGCATGGGTGGCTCGCCTGCTGAAAAAATATTGAAAGGGAAATTAAGTGACCATCCATGTGACTGCACCTAACCTAATGTTCCAAAAAATGACTCAAAATCCCTGGCTTAGTAAGTGCATGTATAATGAGTATTACTTTTCAGTCCTTGGTTCAATAGAGCTGATATTTTCTTCCAGAGACAGCTTTGCAGTCAGTTGAGTTTGACTTGTAATAGACGAAAGACGTATTTTTGAATTGTAAACAAGAACAGTTTTATTTTGAGGGGCCTACAAACATCACAGGCCGTTTGTACTTCATGAAGTTGTTTAAGTAAACCCCAGTAAATTCATCCTCACAGCACCCATGAGATTAATGAGTTTTATTCTGGTTGAAAAAATTAAGACAAAAAGTTGTTACACTTTTCCCTTTTTGTACACTGAAGTTCAAATATAAGCCACTGAATGCTGTATTTTGCTGGAGGTTGAGGGTCTAGCCAAACTAGGTGTGTATCAGTGGGAATATTCCTATTGACCTTTGTGAAAGGGGAGCAATTTGTAGACTGGAGAAGCCAGTGGATGCCCTTTATTTTCTCTGTTCTCCCCGTGGGGCTGCCCAGCAATCCTGAAATGATTGCCCCGCTCTATTTTCTTTGGAGGGAGTGAAGCTGGTCACACTGTGCCGTGGGTAATAGCGAGAGAGCTAATGGCTGGTTTCCTGGCAGCAGCTCTGGATTTCACACCTTTTAAGTGGACCTGAATTTGCTTCTTACAGTTGCCAAAAGTTTGACTGCAAGCAACTGGAGGCTGGAGAAGACAAATTTAGAGTTCAAACTGAGTTCGTCATGTGTGGTCTTAATCTTGGAGACCAGCTTGCATCATGCTTGTAACACTATGCAGAAGTCAGGAAATCTTGTTTTCTTTTCTCCGGGTGATTTCTTTTTTCCGAATTTCATTTTTATTTGCCCCATGCTGTCCTTCATGATTCTTCAGTGGTATCTCTACTCATACATCCCTCAGTCCTCTTTTGGTATATCCCTTTCTGCTCTGCTACCTCAGCTATCCAAGGTTTTTGAGACAAGAAAGATGTTTCTCCCATTTTGGGGGAGAAGACGTGACCCTCTAGAATCACAGAATGGTTTGGGTTGGAACCTAAAATACCATCTAGTTCCAGCTCCCCTGCCATGCGCAGGGACACCTTCCACCAGACCAGGTTGCTTAAAGGACCCTCCAACCTGGCCTTGAACGCTTCCAGGGGTGGGACAACCACTTTGGTTGGTCTCTGGCGAGAGGAGATGGAGCAGCCACAGCGGTGCTTGGTGGGGTCCCCCCCAGCACCCTCAGGGCAGGAGAACCATTGGCTGGCTGAGACAGAAACAGGGGAGCAAGAAAAGGTGGTGTCCTTAGTCTGCAGGGTTGTCTTCTCCCAGAAGTATTTGCTGCATTTGCCATTCTTTTGTATATTGTGAGAAGTCATTGTAACTTTGGAACTCTTAAAAATGTTGTTCTGGGACTTGATACCAAATCACAACAGTTGACAGCTCTTAGAATTTGGTTTCCTGTTGTATTGGGCCACGTGTGGTGTCTTGATGTCCTACAGAATGGATGAGCTCATGTCCTGATGGCAGCAGGAGTAATTGAGCCCCAAAACTAGCCCTGGTTGTAGCATTCCTGGGTCTGTGGTGGTTTGTCAGGTCTGAAAACCCTCTGATCTTGTTTGACAGCGTTTGTTGATAACAGCCTCACAGAACTGATACTGCTCTTATTAGTGTGGGGCTAATTATTTTTCAGAAGAGCAGAGTTGCTCAGAAGGATGTGCTGACGGACAGATGGACGGATGGATGGATGGATGGATGGATGGATGGATGGACTGATGGCAGACAGCTAGTCCTGTGTGCAGAGGGTGGGAATG
>JAWWEU010000163.1:5657609-5825674 GCA_035583155.1 Acropternis orthonyx | reverse complement strand
GGATGGATGGATGGATGGATGGATGGATGGATGGACTGATGGCAGACAGCTAGTCCTGTGTGCAGAGGGTGGGAATGGTTACCAGTGGCAATATTTCTCTTGGGCTTGAATTTTATTTTCCGTTCTGGATAAACTGTGAAATTCTAAGTATGCAGGAGCAAATATAATGCCTTTTTCATCTGCCTTAACTTGAAATAAATGAGATACATTATTTACAAACTACTCAGCACGAAAGATTGCACCCAGAGCTCCCTGGAAATACGCTGTGTTGGAGCTTGTCTTACTTTCATTGTATTCCTGTTGGTGCAGGTCTTCTGATCTGCCCAAAATGACCATGGGTTTCTTCTTTGGGGGGTTTGGCTTGAAAAGGAAAAAAGGAATTTCTTAAGCAAGACCTTCTCAGCTGTTGTACCGTGTTCTTATCGCAGCCTCTGCCTGCAAGATCCCGTCCCTGTCACCGCCAAGTCCTGCGTCGTGGCCAAAGACTGCGAAACCTCCGAGTGGTCCCCGTGGAGCTCCTGCTCACGGACCTGCAGCTGGGGAGCTCTGGCCCCGGGGTTCCGGAGCCGGCGCCGCAGCGTGCGCAGCGTGGCCGTGGGCGCCGGGAAGCCGTGCCCGGAGCTGGAGGAGAGGGAAGCGTGCAGCGTGGGAGGGAAGGAGCTGCTGCAGCCCTGCCCCAGGTATGGCGAGAGCTTTTGGGTTTTGGAAGTAAAGAAGCCCCAGTTTGGCGACTTGCCTTGTGCAAAGCGGATCCTCATTGCTCAGGTGGCGCGTGGAGAGGGTTGCGTGCCCTGCTTTCTCTCTGTGCCTGAGAGATCATTGATCTGATCATTGTTAACTATGATTAGTGGCATTATTTATTGTTAGTAATGTTCTTGTAATTGTTGCTATTGTCGTTATTGCTATTACAATAATTACAGTTATATATAGAAATGAATTTGAATTACACCCACTACAGTTTATATTTTCATATTTTAAAACCTGAAAGCAGAGACTCTTGTTCTCTGAAGGGCCTTTCATGCTGATTGCTGTTTCAGAGAATTTCCTCAGCTGCACAGAGACTGGGCAGGTCTCTATGGCTTGTGCTTTTATTGGCTTTGAAATTGTAATTTTTGCATGATCGAAAGATTCCTCTTCATCTCCCCCTAAAAAAATCCCAGTCCTGCTTGAGGAAAATGGGAACTGTACGCAGCTTCCCTCTGGGTACTTCTTGAAATGGGGAACTTTGCAGTCCCTGAGAGCTTGTTTGGTTTGTGGCAATCTCTTCTGGCAGAAGGAGAGGATCTCCCCTTTCTAGTCTGCAAACCCAGCCACTGTGCTTGGCCAGGCTAGCATGGGAGGTTGATAGTGTGCTTTGCAAAGAAAATAAAATATTGCTTGTTTTCCTGTGTGACATGTTTTGAGATTGATTGTAAAATGCTTTGGGATTGATAAAATTTTATATGCATGCAGGCAAATCTCCCTGTCTGCTGATTGAGTGTGTTTAATAGATCTGCTCAGTGCTCAAGTCATGAGTTTCTGGGGCTTTGCCAGACACTGCCAAAACCTTTGATAAAGCCTTTGCAAGATACATTTCTTAGGAAGGCATCACCTGTAAAAGTGTCTCTGTATCATTGGGCTCATTCAAAATCAAATGCTGATCATTTTAATGCACCCTGCCAGCAGAAGAGAGGAAGTATAAAAAAAATACTCTGTTGCTTGATTACATCTTCCAAAAAGGCTCTTACAGAGTGATTTTTGCTCCTGCCCAAGCGCGCACCGATTTCAAAGACAATAGATTAGCGCATTGTCTGGCTGATTTTGCACAGGAGTGTGGTGCAGGTGACACCTGATTGGGGGGGGACTGGCTGGGACTTAATCAGGAAGCGAACAGACGTGGGGCTGTCCCCACTCCCTCACTGCTACTTTTTGACATTGCACTTTATTGAAGGGCAAATGGTTGGGTAGAGCCAGGAGAGCCCAAAAGGTGAGAACCTGCATAACACTGATAATTTTTTGGAGGTGCCACTCTTTCTGTAGAAGGAAAGCTGTTGTTCTTTCAGTGTGTTCCCGCGGTGCCCAGGTTTTCCTGACTCTGTGAACTCTGAAACCTTCCCCATCCTGCCATGCCTCCGTGCCTAGAGGCAGCACCTCCAGGGCAGTATCTGCATGAGCCAGGATAAACTGCCTAATGTGCTAGCTCAGAAAAATAACATTAAACTTGCACGTTAATAGAGCCACTTGGCTAAAAATATTGAAAAATACAACTCTGGTATTTAGCTAATTGTTATTTCTAGGGATGTAATATCTCAAAATGCAGGTGGTAGGTGTGACCTTCTCACACTGTGCAGCATTGAGGAGAATTTACAGTAGTGCCTGCTTAGTAGACTTCGATGTTTCCTTTCAGTATATACAGAAACAAGCAAGGATGAAAATCTGTAATACTGCAATTATGTGCTGTGGGTTTACTGGGTATGAGGCTATGGGGACCAGAATTTTCTGTTAGTGAACAGAAGTCAAACATTTTTAAGTACGTTGTTCGGGTGTCAGCAGCTGGTGAAGGGTACTGTGAGTCCATATTATAGTTTACAGCCTGGTGGTTTCGTGTTGGTGTTTGGGAACCGGTGACTGAGCTACTGGAAGTAGCTCAGATTGGGAAGCAGTGGCTTTCAGCCCTAGGGGGGTGGAGTGTTAAGCCCTGTGGAATAATACAAGAAGCCTTTGGCACTCCCATTCTCCTTACTTGAGCATGTTGTCTTTGCAGTTTAATACCTAACAAGATTATGCTTTTTTCCCCCCTAAATATACACCGCTGCATCTGTGGCTTTGATGAGGCTTACCAAACAGTTATCACTTCTTTCGTCCCCATACAAGAAGATGATCAATTTAAGGAGATTCTTTAGCAGAAATAAAAGGCTCTTTCCTTCATTTGTCTGGCCTCAACACAAGCCATTCATTTTTTCTTTCTTACTTGTGTTTGCCTAATCAGACTAGTCTTAAAATTTCTTAAGGTGTCTTGTATTTACTTTCCCAGTTAATGGAAATACGCTCTTGGCTATTTTTTTGAGACAAGTAGCCTCTCCTTTGGCTTTATTCTTTGGGCAAGAACTTTCAAGTGTGTGCTCCAGGCACAGCAAAGAAAATGGGTGATGACATAGACCAGAAACAGAACAAGCCTATGAGCTGGAGAAGGAAGGGGATTAGGAATAAATTCTTATTATATTAGGGAGAATATTAGGAAGAAATTCTTCTCCATGAGCGTGGTGAGGCCCTGGCACAGGTTCCCCAGAGAAGCTGTGGCTGCCCCATCTCTGGAAGTGTCCAAGGCCAGGTTGGACAGGGCTTAGAGCAACCTGGACTGGTTTCCACCAACATGGAAAAGCAGAAGAAGATAAAGAGGTAGCACTTGCAGAGTTGTACCCAGCAGAGACAGATGGGTGAAGTTGTTTTCCAGCTCCTAAAAAAGAGGAAAAAAAATTAACCTTAAGCCTCAGAACTGTTCTGTTAAATATTACCTCTGTGTCCATGGCAAGGCTTCAATTTAAAGGTCCCATCACAGGAAGGTGGCAAAGCTGTAAATTTGCTGTTAGATGAGAAGGGCGTTTAATTTTATGACTGAAGTTTACAATGCCTTCTATAATCAATAGTTTAAATGCAAGAAAATAAAACACATTAACTGCATGTAAGGCTCCCGAGCTTTGTGCTTTGTTTTACTTTTGGTTATTTGTTCTGAAAGGATTAAGTGCTTAAAAAGCTTAAACACATAGGAGGTGATTCTATTTTCTTTTATTGTGACATAAATTTGGGATACTTCAATTAAAGTGAATGGGTATATACAGGTATAAACCCTGTGCAAACACTAAGAGCATAAGTCCCATAGACTAAAGAGACTAAGAGGTTACTATAAATCCAAAAGATATTGAGCACTTGTTTGTTGCATAACTGTCACTGAGTCGTGAGTTTTAGAACAATGTTTTATATCTTTTTTATCCTTGATGTGTAGCTTTCATGTTGGCTGGGAATAGATAGATTTTCCAGAATTATGATTATGTCTTTATATCGTTCATTTTGCTTGTGGTTGCTATGGTACAAGACAGGGATTTAGAAAAAAAAACAACCCTCTTTGCTGTATTGGAAATTCAAAGCTTTTCAAAAGTTAAATGATGGAAAATGGGAAAGTTTTAAGACCTGATTTTTTTTTAAAAAAAGACTTGAGGTTACTGCTGAGATAAGGGTGTGATAGTACCACTTTGTAAACGAGGCTCACTATGCCCAAATTAAAGATAAGGCATCAGTTTGAAGCAGGAAAGACTGGAGGGGAAATGCAGTGAATGGTGCTAGTGGGCTCTGGAGTTACACTTTGGGAGTGATGGCAACACTGCTCTTCAGCCCTTTGACTTTCCCTGGTCTTGGGCAGGCAGCAATGACCTCCAGCTCTGTTGCCTCCTGTTGGATCAGGAATGATCCGTGGTGAAGCCTCGGTTATCATCTCCATGCTGGATGTCACAGTGCAAGAGCACACTTTTGCCACGATTGGAGCAGAAACCTGCAGGACCTGATCTTGTGCTTCCTCTACTGTCTCTTTATCAGGGAATTTCTGAGCACTGCTTATGATGTGAAAAGATGTTCAGCTTGATTGGCGAAGTTCCCTCCTGGATACCTCAAGCACACGCTTCATTGTTCCTAAACCTGCAGTTTTTGTTTGCCTGCTTTCTTAAGCACAGTCATGCTCCTGTCTGTGGATTCTGGAGGTCCCATTTGGGACGTTTCCTAGCTGGTCCTGTAAGCATGATCAGTGGAGTCTGTCACTCTCTGAAGTAGCTGGACCTCCTGCACCTCGGTGTTGTCAAAGGCTGGAACAAGCCTATTGGGAAGCCAAAGGGAAGGGCTGAGATATTTTAGCTATGGTAAGAGGCCTGTGGGTCACAGAGAGGACTGCAGCTATACCAAGTTTGCATCAGTCTCATGAGAGATTGATAGGAGTTAAAATGAGATGCTAGATCTCTTGACATCTGAACTTGTTGTCAGTGACAGGTTTTGAAGAATCACAAAAGCACCCTGGAGCTGACCAGCTTTGATTCCAGTGTGTAATGTCCCTCCCACTTCCTAAGGGACATTCCCTCCCACTCCTCACCCTCTGGGGATGGTGAACGGATGGTCTGCATGGATTGACCCCTGAATTTCATGTGGGTACAGCACATTTTTGTTAGGATTCATTGGTGGCTTTGGTCATCTTGGTTCAGTTGGAGAAATTACAGTTGTGTGATAAACTCACTGTGGATGGTGCTAGCAATTTGCAAGAGTTTGCCCAAGTCACAAAAACCCCAAGTATCTTCCAGCCAGTAATCTAATTTTTTTTGCTAATGGCTATTAACAAGCTTCTGGTTAAATATAAAAAGGGATTATGCAGCCAGTTTCTCTTTGTTAAGGAGTGTTAATTATAATTGTATTTAGTGCAGTTGGGCAAACTAATACCAAGTATTGGCCACGCTGCTTAAAACCCTGCAAAGAGTCTGCCCCGAAGCTGTCCCGGGTCACTGTGTCCATTGGGAGGGAAGGATTTCCCACTCCATGGGGCAGTAATCCCTTGGATATGTTTCTGGGGTAGTGGGCTTGTTAAGGGCAGTGAAAATGTTTAAAGAAAATGTTTAGCAACTAATGCTTGGAGATCAGGATTTGTTACTGGAAAATTCCAGGCAGCCAAGGGCATGTCCAGCTGGGAAAAAGCGAGGTGGGCTGATGGGGCTGAGGTTTGGAGCTGGTGACAGCGGCGCGGGCACACCGAGCTCCCACAGCTGTCCCTTACAGACTCTCAGCAGTGGAGCACACTATCCACTTACTCCGGGAGGATATCTAAAGGGATTTGGGGTTTTTTTTAAGATTCAGGAGCTGATGAAGTTTAATTATCTCTGAGCTCAGACTTAGTTATTTTGCATAATTTTAATCACCGATGGCCTAATTTTCGTAGGTGTTAACTCCCGCAGCTCACGCTGAATAGGAGAAGCAGATGCTCACACCTCTGGAAATGAGTCTTTAGGATCCAGAGTTCACAGCTGACTTCCTAAGCCAGATATTGACAATGAGTTTTTCTTAAGTCAGTTTTTTTTTTATTTAAGAAATTCTTCCTTTACAGAACTATTTTCATGGCTGCAAAAAGGTGTGTGTGTTCTGTCTTTAAGTTTTTTAAGTGACCTGAAAAGCACAATGTCCTGAAGTGCTGTGGAGGAGGAACCCTCTGCACTCAGTGTTTGATGGAGAGCCCTTTTCATTGCCTATATGGTAAGAGGAAGGTTGCATTTAACACTGCAGGCCCAAGAAATGGGATTAGGAACTACTGGAAAATAAAATTCATGGCTGTGCTTTATATGTTGTGGGAGTTCAAGTATTTGATACTTGTCCTGTGAAAAGGGTGCTCTTTATTGTTTTCTCTGTTGGTAATAAACCCTGTGAGTGTATCCAGGGTACTGAGTGTTATTTAAGAGAGCATGACAGCTCATCCAAGCAGTACCTGTAAATGAAAAGTAATTGACAGTATTCACAAATGTTTTCCATGAGTATGTTACAAAAATTCACAAGTGCTTTGTGTCTGGAAATCATTTTACTCCCATACTTACAACATAAAGAGTTAAGAGAACATTGATGTGTGCTCAGACAAATGACTGTATTTATTTTTCGTAGAATTTTGAGATGCATGATTCCTTGCCATAGCTGTAGTCAGCAACAGATACTTGCTATGGAGAATACATGGAATTAAGATGTGGAAGGCTTTTCCTGCAGAGACACCCCATTGTGTTTGAGTTTCCAGTGATCAGTCAGCAGTCAACAAACATAAATAATTTTAACAACTGTGGATCTGCTGTAAGGAGAGAGAGGGAGCGTATGGCTTGAGGATAAGAAAAAGAAATTATTTTACATAGTTTACATTACACAAAACCCAAAGACTGTACGGAAAAAGGAAACTATGAAATTTAGAGGCGCGGAGGAACAAAGCAGCAGAAGTGTGAACAGACTGGTTATAAAAACAATATTGCCTAAGATTTGCATTCAGGAAGCTCAGAAAGACTTCGAGCTCTTATTTACTCCCCTCATACTGTGACCTGTGAGTCAAAACAAGTTCTGCCTGTGGAGACTGTGGTGTCAGAAATATGCTCTACACTTTCAGTCCTGATGGGGATATAACTCTTGCTTTCCATGGATACACCACTGTTTTCCCTATGGCTTGAATAAGTTCTTCCTGGCGTTTAAGCTGGTACACACCCATGACTGCTGTCTGTACAGCCCTCACCTGTCTGTGCACCAAAACATTATCCTTCCTTGAAAACCATTAATGCTTGTTCGTTGTGAGTGGACTATAGAATGGAAGTATTTTTTATGTGGAGCTTGCTGTGTATCACAGCTTCTGGGATGTGGAGTTAACTGAGTTCCTCTGGCCAGTCCCTTGGAGGAGCTGGCAGTACCCTCGGCTCTGAGAGAGCTGTCCCCTCTAGAAAATCCACCTGTGCTTGGAGCTCTGTGGACATGTGCAGGATTTCAGCTACTAAGTGCATTTCAGAGTGAGGTGTTCAGCTCTTGGCAGAGAGGAGTGGTTTGGTGGTTTGAGACACATGTTTGAAAACTAGTTTTTTGCACTCAATCAAACCTCTTAATCCTCACCCCTTTTTTACACCCTGCTCAAAGGTGTTGTCAGGATGATTTAGTGTTTCAGAATGCTTTGGAGATCCGTGCTCTGTGAAAAGTTTGACACAAGTGCTCCAGACAAATAGCAAATACTTAACCTATGTACATTTAACACTCAGAATGTTTCAAAACATTCCCTGTTTTCGATAGGGAAGTGCTGCTATAACGATGAAACCAATTGTATTTTGTCATCTACTAAAGTACCTCTGCCTCAGCCGTGGTCTTTACAAAACTCATTTTGCCTGTTCTCTTTTATTCCAAAGGTTTGCCTGGAGAGCTTCTGAATGGAAAGCTTGCCAGGTGTCTCTCCTCCTTGGCCAGCAGGACCCTCCCCAGCCCAGGCACGCAGGGCTTTGTGGAGGTGGCCTACAAACCCGGGTGGTCTACTGCGTGCAGATCACTGTGGAGCTCGGGACGCAGCGGCTGAAGGAAGGTACGTGTGTGGGGTCCCCTGCAGTGCTGGCCTGAGCAGCTCTGAGTGAGAGAAACGGGGAGCAAAGAAGGAGAGGACAGCAGTCCTTAGTAGCCTTTGGCTGGCTGGGGCCCTCCTGGTGCTCTCACAGGGAGGGGTTACTTGGCATCAGACGGAGCACGTGTCGCGTGGAAGTGCCAAGAGCCACAACCTTCTGGGATGAATTGCTGCCCGTCCTGTTGTTCACGTGTGCTGGGAGGGTTACAAGGGATGAAGGAACTAAATTTTGCTTGGAGTTGACTTTTCCTCCTCTCTCGAATATCAGGTGGGTCCAGCCCCTCGGGCGCTGAATGCGTTTATCTGCAGTGTAGTGCTGGCTTAGGGGCTAAAAAAAGATGTCACACTCCATTCTTGATACGGCCTCAGACTGATATACAATCTTTCCAGTGATTTGAAGGGGAAAGCAAAAATAATATTGTCACAACTTCTGAGCAGACAGCCGGTTTTTGGACTCCAGAAGTGAGTTATATTCCTTTTAGAAGAATAATAAGTAGTTACAGATTCACAATGAATAATTCATCATAGGCTGTTTTATTTACTCCATGTAGTGCTCTTGCAGAAGGTGTTTTTGAGCAGAGATGCAAGATAATAACAACACAATAGGATATCGTGGATTTATTTACTTACAGAGGCAAAGCAAATGTTTCCTGGATGCCCAGTGTGTGTCCCAGCATCCTGCACAGGCTCTGGGATTGTAGAAAACCAGACCTCTTTTTAATCTCTATGCAGTCCATGAGCAGTGGCTGCTGCACCTCTCCCAAACCTCTGGCACTACTTTGCCACTGTGTGAGCACCTGCAGGTTTTTCCTTTGTTCAAAGTTCAGTTTAACTTAAAAGTTGCAAGCCCTCTCCTCAACAAAAAAACCTCAAACTCACTGGGATACCTATTCCTTTTATGGACAGTTATACCTTTTTAAAAAAAGTAATTTCATACGGGCAACTGGAAAACAAAAGAAATGTGCAGAGTAATCAGACAGGGTATAAATTATTACTGTAATTTTAAAATAGTAGTGCAGATGTACAGTAGTCCTTGGAAAGTGAGAATCCCATCCACCATCAGCATAGTCACATGCAAAAAGAAAGAGGGAAAGACTTCCCTATTATCCCTCCCCATCCAGTAATATTCAGTGTGTCTCGTTTACTAGCTGATCAATTTCTGTATTCTGAATAAATAAGGTGTGACATATTTTTTGTTTTTTTCTTCTGGCAGTCTGAACTGACAGAATACTTCTATTCTTCACTAGGGCATCTCATATTTTATTGTACCAATTTTTCAGTGATGAGGAGAAGATGAGGAAGTTAATCCTCTATGTATAAGCAAATACAGAGTCTAATTGCTACCATCAAAAGTACAGTAATTTTTCTTTCTTCACCTCTTGAGTGTCCTTAGAGGGATCATTCAGGAATCAAACAAGCGAGTCTAATAGGATATTACCATCCATCACAGTTGTTATTCTTCTAGTTACTTCCAATGAGAATTTGGACCTAGGCCCAGTGACATATGTGAAAGAAGATTTTGTCCTGTGGTCTCTCCAGCAGCATTCTTGGATAAAATATGCAGAATCCTAGTTGGAGACAGGTACCATCTGTGATGTATTTATACATACTGCTCAAAGCTCTTTTATCCCCCAAGGATATCTCTCCCATTTTTCATTTGCTAAGTCTTCCCATCTATTTCTTCCTTTAATAAAATGTGTGTACTTGGAAAGGGAGCACCTGTTTTCTTGAGTCCCTCTATATCAGTTATTCAAAAGGTTAAGTCTGCTGAAATCTTTCTCTATTTTGATTATAAAAATCCAACTTGAAGATACTGGAAATGGAAAACTCTCACTTGGGTGTTACTTTGGGAAATGCATTGATAAGATTTCACATCTTTCTCCCCCAAGAGGTGACCTACGCAAGAAATCCCTGTCTTGATCCAAGAGAAGTTATGTATTTTTTAGGCCTTAAGAAGGAAGTCCATGCATTTAACATGGATGATAAGCATTTGGAGGCAGAAGATCTTCCAGTCTTTGAAGTCCTTGGTAATATTCTTGCATTGTCCCATCTGGATGGAGCTGCCGGGGAGCAGCTGGTAAATGTGTCAGGGTGTAGTTCAGAGGTGTTTCTGTGTGTGTAGGGAATGCAGTGTGCAGGCCCCTGAGCTGGGAGACTGCCCTGTTTGGAATGTTGGCTGCTCTGTCCTAGGAGTCCACATCTCTGCTCACTGTGAGGCTTTTGTTAATTTAGGCTGAACTTTAACATGATGGGCTTTAAACAGATCCTTGTGTTTTCTCGAAGTATCTCATTGAATTTTACCGCATTTAAATTTATAACTCTTTATTTTCACACAGGGGTCGCCACCTGATGCTTCAAGTTTATCGTTATTCTTTTGATACCCTGAGATGGAAGTAGCAAATCTGCATGTTGGAAATGAGGTTGCTTTTAAGGAGGTGACAAATTTTGCACAAGAAGTAGCCTAGAATGTGGAAATGAGCTACCTATGGCACAGCTCCAGTCCCTCCTCTCTGCCCTTCAGCTCCCCGGTCCCTGTGCACGGACATCCCGTGTCTGGAGCAAACCCTGGGCATGGTGGTGGTTGCCCCTCTTTGTGCCTCTTCACTCATGTGGAAGCTCTTCTAGATAAAGTAGAAAGGCAGATCCTCAGCTTATTTTCAAAGCCAGACTCTGCTGCCGTGGGGCACACGTGTTTTCTTCTCTTCTGTAAGTGGGCTTCCAAAAAGGGATAGGATTTCTGTGACTCTTGATTTTATGGAATTTTATCTGACATGTGTTTCCCCACAGTAAATTTTAAGTGATGTGGGCAAACATCACTATCCAGCAATCCCCAGGGTACCGACAAAAAAGACATTTGGCAAAATTAGGGAAGAATATTATGCAGTGATCAGTTCATGAAACCTCTCTCCTTGTTTGGCACTGCAACTCTCCTCTCAATCACAATGAATGATTCCAATAATACGGGAATTAAATGTCCTCTCACAGCGGGAGCGGTGTCTGCGTTTATGTTCAAATAGTTAATAAACATGTGGTTCCTAGATTTAATCTTCTTCCTTGGGAATTTTTGACCTTCTCTGCTGAAGACCAGGGAATATCCTTTTGTTTTCTGATTAAATTTTGCTTTTTGGATTTATCTGTAAACTGTAACTCTTTATCAGTAGCCTGGGAGATGACAGCCTTTATAAAATCCTCCTGAAGCATCTCCTCTCTTCTCTGAACTAGTTACCTGCTGTCCCTGGTGACTGGGCTTGCTGTTCTCTCCATATTTTCCGTAGCTTTCTAACTAGGGATCTGTCTGCCCTGTCATTCTTTCATAAAATTTGTGCCTTATATATCTTGACATTTTTTCCTTTTTACTTGTTTGAATGAGATCCAATTTACCTCTCACTTTCAGAATTTTCGTGTAATGTTTTTTGCAGGCTGTCTGCTTAAGTTTTAATTATAGGACTGAAAAGACTTTTGTGAAATGCTGTTCTCCCTTGAATCCTCTTTATTGTTTACCCAGCATAGTAAACTTGGCTAATAAAAGGTATCTCTTATTACCATCTCACCAACAAATCATTGCAGGTTCCTATCTTTTTAATCTTTGTTATTTTCCATATGAAAATCCACATAAAATTTCTTTACCTGTACGAGGTTCTAAAGTTTTATTTATAGTTTTTTTGCTTAATGAGTGTCTCCATCATATTTGTCTCCTTATATTTATTTTTATTTGATCTTGAATTTCAGTAGCAAGTGTGTGAGATAGTTGTGCCTTCATTATTTTTGGATACCTTTTAGTGTTATCCTGAAAAACTATTTCTACAGAAGTCTCTATTATTTTTACAACCCTCTTTCCTTTGAGAGAGATTCACCCCTCCCCTGTTAGTAGACATATTATCTTGTCTGACTTACTCCACTGTAGTTCCCCAGCCTGTACTAATTTTTGCTTTATTTTTAGGACGCAATTCCACCTGGTTCATCTTACACCAGATTTATTTTTTTTATAAATCTGTGTGTCTCCAGCTGTGGCAGCAAAACCTCCTTAAGTCTGTTTAGAGTTGAGGACTTGGAAAATGCTCAAGTACCTTTTCAGGTCTAATGGTTCCTTCCTGAGCCATCCCTGTGCGTATTCCCTTATGCAGTTTTGTCTTACAAGCCACTTTACTGACAGAATCACAGAATGGTCTGAAACTGAAACTGTTCCCTGCACTTTCATCTGAGTCCAACTTACACGAGTCTCAAAATGATGATTTTATGACCTTTATACTTTCCTGTTTTGCAGAAAATACTGAGCTTTCTCCCTGCTGCTGATAGACAAAAATGTCTATTTCTCTCTTATCTGATGAGTGAACTTTTCAGGCTGTTCTTGATTCCCATGTGGGAGATGTTTTGGCACTGTATTTTATTTCCCAGAAATTGGTGCCTCTTTGGAGTTGCACAGAGATTAATGTGAGAACTCCTTTCATTCATATCTTGTATTATTCTCTATTTCTCCTCAGTCCTTTTCTTTCTGCCCTTTTGTCTTTTTTTAGCTCTAAAATACTCTGTTTTTCCTTCTTTGCTCCGTACACTGTTTCCTAATGAGGGTGCCACATTTTTATCCCTACAAGTTCTTTGTTCTGGTCTGAATCCCGACCTTCCAATGCGTGTCTTCTGGGGGATTAGTGTTTCAAACTGGTACGTGTGGCATCTGTTCAGCAAACTACGGAAGGATTTTCGGGAAGAGAAAAATCCCAGTGAAGAGTCTGATTGGAGCGTGCCACCATCCCCGTGGGTGCCAGGTGCCCTGTGAGCCACCAGGTCCGACTTCCTCAGAAACTGGAACTTGGTTGTGCAGGTTGTTGTCATTTCTGGCTGTTGCCATCCTGCATAATTATTGGGAAAAGGCTGTGCCGATGGAGATAAGCTGCCCGTAGGAGTTGGTGCAGGTTTTGCACTGGTGGAGTGAATGTGAGCCCTGTGAGGAGTACGAGCCCTCTACTAAATGTGTTAAATGCACACTTTTTTTTGTTTTGTTCTGTTTTGTTTTTTTCTCTTGTTGCTGTAAATTTAGGCTGGTGAAGCTGCAGGAATGAGAAGATTAATTTACTCTACGGAAATCAGATTTTAAGAACTTTGATGTTTAAATCCTGTTGTCCTTGTTTATGAAATTGCAAAGGAATAGGTTGGAACATGTTGGTAATGAGAAAACTTGGCTGGGACCGTGGTGGGGGAGAGAACGGATGGTCAGCAGTGGTGTGAAAAAGGCTTTGTTCTGCTGGCCCATGGTCCAGCAACAGGGGCATCCAGCCTGGGACTTAGCTGACCTGAATCCCGGAAACCAGATTCCTGGATGGAAGAACCAACCCCCCAAGGATCCCTCTCATCCCAAACCAGTTATTTGTCACTGGGATGACCGCACTGGCTTGAAAAGATGAGAAATGCACCTCTGAAGTGTGAAATATATTCAGGGAAGTCTGCATCAGATTTATATTCTGGGATGCCGAGTTATTGATCTGTAAGCTCACCAAATGCTGAGCAGAATTTATGAGATACAACTCGCATAATGGAAAAATAAATATGCAACAGCTGGCTTCTTCAGGGGAAACCCTTTAGAAGCAAGAGAGGAAATGATTTTATTCAGATCGTTGCAGTGCTTGACAGTAGTGTTTAAATGTGTATTTCAAAAAATTTAGTTTGAATCCATTAAGGAAAAAAACATTTTCCCTAATGTCTTTCAGAGGTGTAATATTTTCAGTTCTTTCATGTCTTGAAACTAATTAAACTAAAGTGAAGAGAATAATGTATAAAAGCACTCTGACAGTGAAAGAAGGGTGCCTTATAAAGAATAGACCTTATTTTTTTGTCAACAAGCTATTTGTTATGACCATGAAGTAGTTATCCCTTTATAAATACTTTGTGTAGTTGGCTATGGTATCTTGCAAATAATATGCTGTCCAGTTAGTTCACGTGAGATAGTAGGTTATAGTTCAAGCTTTTATTCGTGAAAGCTAAGATTTTAATTGCCTCTGTATTTTTGTCATTATTTGCTGCCAGTGGAACTGGATTAATTTTATTCAAAACAGTGATGGTTTGTTCTGTGTAATTTTGTCCTTTTGCTGTTATGAGCCCAGGGAGATGCTTTGTGTCCAGACAACGACTCTGAGTCAAATGAAGAATTAAAAGGATTTGTACGTACGAGGCGACACCACAAACTGGGACACTGCGGGGAGAGGACGAAGCCAAGGGTGGTCCTGGAGCAGGAGACATTGGAGATAAATAAAATGAAATTTTCATGGGTTTTCTTAACCGTTTCATAGGTTTTCTTCCCTGTTTTCTTTGTGGCTTCTCTCACCCTCTCTGGTGGTCTATGCCAGCGATTTCCAGCTTTTCTGGGGAACATCCAAAAGGCTCAAACATCCCACAGAGCCCTTTTTGCCTTCCCATCATTGCCTTCACTGTCACCCCAGCATCTCTGTGGGCTCCACTGTTTTTCCTGGACACTCTTAACAAGTTGTCACTTCTGGTCTGCTCAGTCATGTGGCTGCTGGTGGGAAACCCCATGTTCACTCTGAATTTTTTGCCAGTTCTGTGGTTTCTGTGGTTAATCTCCACAAATTCTGCTGTAGCAAAACGATTCACAGTATTCCAGCTGGGATCACAGTCCTGTTGTACAGCAGAGGATGTGGACACAGGGATATTTTTTGTCTGGGTCACTTTAATAAAATTGTGAGCATCTTTATTGTTCTGAAATACATTAAAACCGTTGTTGCTCTTGGCAATCCACTATTAACCCTCTTTAATGCTGTGATCAGCCTTCTATTTCATACGTTGTTCCTTGTCTATTAAATAGATTTTAATTGAAAAGAGGACTTCAACTTTGTGCCTGGTGACTTCAAAACTAATTGATTCTTCCTAAAAGCATAAAGGAACCCTTTCCATCAGGCATGGGATGCATTAGGCTCCTTCCTCCATGGAGGGATGCAGCGGGCTGGGCTTGGTGCCATTTCCAGGCAGCTAAAATTGCATTCACCCCTTCTCCCTTGTGTCATATTTTGGTTTTGTTATAAGTCTTTCAGGTTAGAGAAATTGCTGTGCTGGGTTTATCCCTATTCTGTTTTACACACGGAGGTGTTTTCATAACATAACTCATTCCTTTGTGATTTTTCTCAAGTAATTTCCCTTTGTATTGATCCCAGTGTCTTTGGTTTATAAGTCCTTGCAAAGGCAGTAGGAATTTTCACAAGGATATGCCATGCCTTTCTTGTACCCTGGCGATCATTACTTTGGGTTAGTTTTGCCAGAAGACAGGGCAAACATTTGGATTTATTCCCTTGAGAATTGATATTACCTAAAGTACAGCTGCACCAATATGCAAGAGACACACCTGATAATCTCTGTGTATATTCCAGATATGTTAGTGATTGTTAGAAATGTCTCGTTTTGGTTTTTATATCAAAAATACTTGGGTTTTTCATTGTAAAAGGGAAATGTAGTTAAGACCCAGGGGAAAAAAAAATGTTATTTACCTCCTGAGGAGTTGAAAAACCATATTTGACAGGAATCCCTGCAACGAAAATGCCATCCTATGCATTTCTCCCTCTGTCTGGTCAGCACTGCTTTTAACATAGTGTTGGCTTGTGTGCCTGCAAGTGTCTGTCCACATGACTGTGTTCAAAGATAATTTATTTATTGGCTTAAAATTACATTATGGAAATAATCATATCAGAGCTGATTTCCTCTTCCACTCTTCCTCCAAATCATTACCTCAGTAAAAATATAGAGGGAAACAAGACACTTTAGAACCCAATTTATTATCTCCTGCTGGTAGCAATAACCTGAAAATAACAGCAAATAGTAAAATTCCAACTTGAGGCAAGACAGTGGTGCTGGGAACAGCTGCAGTCGCATTTAGGAAGGAGAGATTCATTATAACAGCTGTAGAAATGTGCAATGTTTCAGAGGCTCCCGGGTTAGTACTTGATTGCTTTTTCAAGTTTGTTCTGCAGATTGGGAAGAACACAAGAGTTTTAAAAGGTAAGAACAAGCGTCATAAATAAGCTGCTACTTGAATCAGAGACGTTGCCTCTCCCTCCCACTCTTTGCTTCCCTGGCTTCTGCTTTTCCCCTTCCCCTCCAAAAAAAGGTTGATACTGTTCCAAGGAAAATAATTACACAAACCCCATTTTTTCTATATGAATGTAGGAAAATGCCATTACAGAGTCAATTATTGAACAAAATCAGGAGGCATCCCCCTTCCTAAAGACATTCCTAGCAGCTGTGTTCATTTATCACGGGCATAATGTCAGGTTTTTTCCTGAAGAAGACATCCTCAGCCAGGCTACCTGTGCCATTTAGAGGCTGCAGTGTGTGAGAATTTTGGCATTTGAAATGCTCACAGAAAAAGTCCACCTTATCATTCATTTAAAATTTAAAAAAAAATAAAATCGTTAGGGTATGCAAGAATAGTAATAGAGAATCACATCGAGCTTTGAAATAAAAGAGATGGAAAATCAGAGTTTTTAATCAAATGGCTGAAGAAGGAGTGAAATTCGTTTGGAGAGGACTCTGCTGGTCCATCCAGTCACTGTTGCTGTTGTGCTGGAATCTGTGGCTCTCTGCTCCTGCAGGATGTTGGAAAGGGAGGCTGTTGTATATGCATTTATTAATGCAGCTTGGCGTTTTGTGTTCTTGTCTAATTCCTGCAGACGTTGACTGGAGGATTGTAGTCAGTGTAGAGTGAGTATAAGCTGGCACAGACCTGGAATGTATTTGTGTATTTGATTAGAATAGTGTTTGTTGATTTACCTTTTATAGAGTATAAAGAACTACCTAAGGCAGTGGGTAAATAAGCAGTCTTATTCCAGTGACAGGGAGGATGTAGGTCCTGGAAAAAGAGCTCCCAGTGCTAGAATTAAATAGGGTATCAGCTCAAGGGGGGAAGAGGAGCAGGAGGTGCTTGGCAGGGAGAGGAAGGCAGGGCTTTTCTTCAGAATAGGAAGAAGTCTTCCACAAGTCTGGGATGGCAACCTTTTGTAATCAATTTTCCTTGTTTTGCTTTTATCCAAAATCATTTTAAAATACCCTTGGGTGCACTGGTTGGTTTTCAAGGCAGGACAACCATCCAGCTTTATCTATTGGCTTCCACGTTTAAAGAGTTTAACTCAGTCTAGAAACAACCTAAAAATCAGTGAGGAGGAAAGAGCCATTCCCAGCAATGACACCTCGAGTTAGAGCAGAGTGGGGCTGGACTTCGTTCCTTGGGTTGACCATCTGCGCTCAGTTTTATTTCCTTTCATTTCTTCAAGTGAACTCTCAAAAACTGATACAGGTTTGCAAAGCTTGATGCTGAAAGGCGGGTTAAGCCATGCATGAGACTTCTTGGTAAAAGAAATACTCTTATCCTTAAAAATCTAATATTTATCTCATTCTGTCTGTCACTTCCCTTGCAAGGTCTCCAGAAAAGGTCTCTCTGTGCGAGCATTCAGGTGAATTGGATTTATGCCACCTCGTTCTAATCTCTAAATGAACATGTCAAAGGCCTTACAGTGGCTCAGAAGCCATTCAGAAAAAGGTCTTTTTTACTAATATATGATCTGTCAGCTTGGAATTAAATCACACCGTTGTTTTATTCCTGTTGCTCTGATGAGCCAGAATCATAAGCACTGATATTGCCTGAAGTCTCAGCTCCAGGATGTGCAAATCAAAATGTATGGGGATTTTGAGCACTGAAGTCTTGTGTTCAAAAAAGAAAAAAAAAGAACTTGTGTTTTTCTTCAAATGATTAATTTTAAAGAAAATGGTAAAATATCAGCAAAAGAAAAGATTACTCATATACCGGGCATGTTTTTATAAATTCTTTTCAAATCAATTCCATGCATGGAAGCAAAGAAAAACAGACATTAAAAATAAAAATGAGGATAAAACAAACTCAGTAGCTATAAAAATTAATGAAGTCTTGGTAATACCATGGCAGAGTAAACTCAAACAAGCCTTTGCCTTTTGAAAGACTGCTTTGATATTGATTTATCTAAAGAGACAGCCAAATTCAGCCCATAATGTAATTAAAATGCAATATCATATAATGACTCAGAAGATAGATTGAAGAGTCTTTCCTGGTCTTTTCCTGCTTTCCTCTACCCCGAATAAAAAGGTGAGAGAAGTTAATTGAAACTAGAAATCTCTTATGATAAGTGAAAATACAAAGAGAGTCAAATTTCCGAATTTACTGTCGGTATCAAGCAAACTTGGCAGAGTTTGGAGTCAGCTCATTTCTGGGATAAAGTGGATTGGAGATCCATGCGTGCCTTGGATGCAGGCAACTCAAGTAAATGTCTCACCTCCCGGGCAGGAAAGATGCTTTCTGCATGTGTCTGCAGAGGAAAAAAAATGAGATCTCTGCTCAATTTTATTGGAAGTAGATGAACAAAATTCAAAAGTGTGGACCCTTTGTCCGTAATGCAGAGGTGGCCGTGCCCCAGA
Source organism: Acropternis orthonyx (assembly GCA_035583155.1). Lineage (NCBI taxonomy): Eukaryota > Metazoa > Chordata > Aves > Passeriformes > Rhinocryptidae > Acropternis > Acropternis orthonyx. Next base: position 5,807,106 of record JAWWEU010000163.1, on the reverse strand, counting down.
AGGGGATGGGGATGGGGATGGGAAGATTCCCCTGTGCTTGGGGTTTAATCACCTGCCTCTGCCTGGCTCCCAGTTGCAGCGTGAGCTTTTTGGGTTTCCTTCTTAGATGTGTTTCTCCTCAGGCTGGTGTAAAGAGGTCTCCTTGGCCATACCTGTGGGGATGAGACCCCCGTTTATTGCTCCAGCATTGTCGGAAATCAGCGCTGCATTTAGTTTTAAAGCTCCTGTTTACCACTAAGCATAGTCTTAATTGGCTTGCTGAGTATGGACGGTTTAGATAAAACTTCTACGTGCCTTGCTGAACACAGGATTAACTTTCGCTCTGGGAGATAAGGCCCTGGAAAAATCACTTCACTTTTGGTGCACTTTGAAACACGAAGGTCAGCAGTAAACTCCTGGAGCACTGTGTGTTGGCCAGGGCAAAGTTACAGCCTTCATTTCCTATTTTTTTTCCCCATCTCTCAGTTGCCAGACCGGTGGATGGGAAGCTTTGCCAGGGTCCTGCTCCCTCCAGCTCCCAGGTGTGTCACCTGCCGTGCCCGGCCGAGTGCGTGGTGTCCCCGTGGTCGGCGTGGGGACCCTGCCAGCACGAGGACTGCCAGCACCGCCACGGAGCCAGAGGTGAGGGCTGCCCTGGGCCAGTCCTTGGGCAGCAGGTCATGGATAAGATTGCAAAAGCAGTGGTGTCAAATTCTACATGGGGAGCTTAATGTGTTATTTTTTTTTTTTAAAAATTAATCTAGTATAGGATGAAGCTCTTAGATGTGTGTAGTGGAATGTGACCTTTAAAAGCTTCTTGCAGTTACTCGTGTGAGAAATAAAAAAAAAGATAAGATTTTTCAGCCTGATTCAGATCCTTTTATCCTGCACTGCACTTGTGGAAAAGGAGGATTTCTTGGGCTAGCAGCTGCCAGGCTGTTCCTCTCTGATCCCCCTTGGAAGTCCTGCTGCGTGCCTGGAATGTGTCAGGACTGAGGTGCATCCCACAGCCCTGAAATCTGGACTCAGGCTGACCCACGAGGTTGTTCTCATTCTTCTGGGTTTGGTTTAAATTCCTGAAGAAGAAGAATATACAAGTATGATTTAACCTCCCCAGGATTTTAATTGACTGCTGTACATGTTTGTTGCTACAACACATTCAGATTCCTTGCAGAGCCTCTCCTAAGACGTCAAGTTGGAAAGATGAGTCTTGGAATTCATGCCAGGGAATGGATATGATTGTTTGGAAATTACACTTTTCTGAAAACTGCCTAAGTTTGTGAAATGGTTTGAACTGGTCACGTTTTTCAAATTAAAAGAGAAACAATTAAAAAATGCGTGTCTAAATAGAAATACTTGCGAAAGCATTTCCTGTTTAAGTAGTTTTGAATAATTTCTTTTTGCTCATTTGAGAACTGTGGAAGTTTGATCTGTTATGTTTCCTGAAACGTTTTATTTATAATTTTCTTTCTGTTTCATGGCCCAAGCATTTCCACAGGGCTTCTGCTAAGGCTGTATATTTGCCTCTGCTCTGAGACTCGGGGAGCAAAGACCACCATGTATTTTTTTCCTGCATTTTTCTTGGAATTCTGTGTCATTTATATAACAGGACATGCTGCAAGATACTTGTGTATTAGTTTTGCATTTTGTACAGCAACATGACTTTTGGCTTTATTCAGAAGGAGGTAGATTATGTAATCAATTCTATGATTATTTCTGTAACCTTTTTCTTCCACTTTATATTTGAATCTTCCAGTTTAATAGGATGTCATTTCAAAGAGGTCTGATATGCATTATTTATCAGAAAACCTTACACCTTCATAAAGCAGAATACTAATTTCTTAGTAAACTGCTCTGCTGTGTCTCAAAACAAGTCTTTTTGTTAGTGGATTCCCAGGCAGAATATAGATATCCTTTATATCTTCAGTTCCTTAATGTTCCTCTCTTTTTATCTCAATGCTCTTATTGCATTAATATATGCATCACTGGTAAATTTCTGTATTTTGACATGTGTATTTCTATCTCATGTTGATGAAAGGGAAAAAGAAATGTGAAAAATGTGGGTTGCTGGGATTCTTTACACACTGTTACATTTTGCATGCCCAGGCTGTGGGCAAATATTGCCAAGTGCCATCCCAGTCAATCCAGGTTGTAAATGTTGTATTCTTGTTTGTCTTTACATCCCCCACTTCCAGGTGCCCTGTAGAGTCCTCTTGCTGCTAGATGGTTGTATAAATACTTCTGCTGTGATCCAGTTGATTGAGCTCTGCTTTTTCCAGGCTTTAGGATGAGACAAAGGCAAGTGATCGTGGATCCAGTGCGCACCCTGGCAGGTTGTCCTCATTTAGTGGAGTCTATTCCTTGTGAAGACCCGGCGTGCTACGAGTGGATCGTTTCAGAAGGAATATGTGTGACTGACCATGGAAAATGCGGGCCTGGACACCGTGTCCTTAAAGCTGCCTGCAGGAGCAGGGAAGGTGAGCAGTGGGATGGTCTCAAAAAGCTGTGTGGGGTTTTTGTGCCTCCTTCTAAAGTGACATATTGCTGCAGAGCATTTGCAAGTGTTTACAGTAGCTCCTTACTGGGTTTTTCTGGAAGTTTGACATTTTTGAGTCGGCTGTGTTGCTCATGAGAGCCTGGTGCTGATGGGACTTGGGATTTTGCCTGGAGCCTTCTCTTATTTTATCCTAAAGCAGATGACTCACCAGTGTAGGTCATGTGTTGTCATTCCTGGCCTTATCACCACAAAAGTGGGATATCAGTGTCCTGGTTCCCCCTACATCCTGCTTCTTGGTTGTCTTGTACTAAAAGTAGGGCTGTCACTGAGGTCAGCAGCACCATGGGCATTCAGACTATTAATCCAGCCTTTAGCATTTCTTCTAGCCTCAGTTTTTAGTGTGTGGTCTGAATGTTTATCTCACTGCTCTAACCCTGTTACAGTCATGAGAAGGGGTGCTTGGTTGTGCTGCCAAAATTAACACAAGGCTAAGGTGTAACTGAAGTGATTGTACCAAGTAATCCTTCACTTGGCAGCAGTGTGAGACCTGCAGAGCCCTCAGTGTACAAGCTGCTAATAATGAATAAGTACATTTTTATGTGACGTTTACAAACAACCAGCAAGATCTTATTTCTTGTGTGTGGTTTGAACCTCAGCCAAAGGTTCCACTTCTTGATAAGGTCAGTGTTGTCAGATCTTTAGATTCAATTACATGGAGCACAATTTTGCAGTCCTTAGTCGCAGTGAGACTGTGCTATCGTCTCAAAAGTGGCAAAACTGTGCAACTTTAGAGCCTGATTGTGTCTGAAATGGAGAATTCTTCTTTTAGGTGGTGCTGAGACAAATCACAGGAAACAATTTCAAGTCAATAACTAGAGGGGTTAATTGGCAAGTGGCTAAAATAGCGTGTCATTCACAAGGTGTTAGAACCTGACAGAAAGAAATGATGGCTCTGCTTTGTCTGAAGAGCACAGATGCTCCTTAAACAAATTTAAATCTGTGTGTTTTTTTTGTAATTTTTTGAGATTGGTTCAAAAAAAAAAAAAAAAAAAAAAAAAAAGAAAAGAAATCTTCAACTGTTGTAAAATGACACAGCCAGAATATAGTGGAGTCAGCAAAGAGCTCACTGTGAGTCTTGTCCGAGTGGTCTCTCCCGGTGTGTGATGGGAACTGTAGGGCTGCAGTGAAGTGTGCAGGTGGATGGGGTTGCTGAGGAGCACCTTGTCCTTCACAGTGTTAGAGCTGTGCCAACATCCATGCCTATGCCCCAACTTGTTTCTGGGAGGGAAAGCCTGTTCCATGCAGATGCTCCTTGGTCTCTGAGCAAGCTCTTCTCTGTGGCCTTTGAAGTGTCTCCACTCAGTTGTTCAACAAGGAAGTCTCACAATACTTTTTCCATTTCAATTACTCTGTGCATGTTCTAATTACAAAAAAGATACCTTGGGACGTTCTTCCCACCCTGCCACCCTGAGGCAGACACTGTCACTAGGACATGATCAGGGTCCAGTTGAAACTGAGGAGGTTTCACAAGGAAGTATCCAGATCACTAAGCAGGTTAGATAGAAGCACTGCTTAATACTACTTTTAAGCCTTTCTGATTTTGAAGAGGTTTGGAAGAGTCCTTGAAGTAGAAGCTGGAAAAAAAATCAAATTGTTTCTTCTATCCTCAATCCAAGAGCATTAGTAGCTTTGTTCATAACTTTATTTCCTTCTGTAATATTCCCTTAGCTAAATTTCCTTTGTGAGAAGTAGTCTCTTTTTTTTGGATAAAAGTTGGAGTAAGTGTCAGACTTGCATAATGTGTTTTACCTGGAATAGCTGGTTAGTTGGTAGTAGGAGGCCAGGAGGGAGTCGTGTGAAACAGATATATCAATTATGGGTGGTAAAACAGCATAAGGCTTGTGCTCATGGTTAGCATTGTACTATGTGTTCAATATCGTGTGCCAGTATAAGGGCCCTGCTGAAAGCATTTAGGGGAGCTGTATTTTGTGCTGCTGTTTTTGTTTACTTAAGCATCTTTTGTAGAATTCAGTTCTGTCTCCTAAAATCCAGTGATTTATCCAGTCACTCTGTCATCCATGCCTGGCCCAGGTAACAAAGTGCTGCTGGCCCGAGCTGGAGCTTGGACAGCCCACGAGAAAGTCCCTGGTGGGTCTGACTCTGGTTTCCAGGGTTTCTCTGAAGATTTCTCTGTCAAAGCAATATCTCTTGGTAAGGACTGGCACGAATTTCAGTGGTGTAGCACTTGTACTTCTGCTCGATCTAGAGGTACAGAAATGACTTTTGTTTCTTAAATAGGGTAATCTGTAATAACGAAGTGGCCTCCACAGGGCACATGCTGCGTACAGCAGTTTTTTTATGGAGTAGCTGGAGTCTGTAATTCGTGATTTGTGGTGCTTTAGCATAGATGAGGAGTAATGAGAAGACAGTAATAATCTCATTACTTTGTCATTGTTAGGTGTCTGCTCCCACTAGCAGTGTCTCTAATCTCTGTTAATAAGTTACTGAACATGTATATGATGCGTGTGAGATGCTCTTGCTGTCTGGTCTATATCCCTCGAGTGCTCTTCTGCTGTATCAACAAAAGACAGTAGTGTAATAAATCAAATGAAATTAAATAATGCGTAGAAATGCAATGTGAAGTAACGCACAGAATGGGAAAAGACCTCTATTGTATGCTCTTCCCAAACAAAATTTTTCAGGTAAGTGTTTTTTATTTAGCTAGTGAAGGACAATGGATATTTTTGGGAAAGTCTGTGAAGTCAAAAGAATAGTATAGGAAAATTGACGATTATACTAAAAATTCAATGGTGTAAGTGTATTGCTGGGTACACGAATCTATAATTCAGATCAAAGAATTTGTTTGAAAACTCTTTTTTTTATATTCACAGACAACTCTGATTATTTGTGTTTTTTCTCAGTCATTGTTTTCAGTTGTTCAACAAGGAATCGAACAATCGCCTGGCGGTAACGTATTCTTGATCAGATGGTTGCAAGTATTTGCCATTTGATTTTGGGCAGTGTTGATTAGAACTGACAAACAGTAATGTGCATTGACCAGGTAAAAATAACTCTGAAAAGTTCCCAGCTCACAAAACACGAACATTCTTACTTTCAAGTGCAATTGGGCAGTAGCCAAAATTTCATTTTTTTGAAAACAATGGTCATAATCACCTTTCATGTGCTCTGCCTCTTCTGTCTGTGTGAGAGGTGCAGGCACTGAGAGCATGGTGAGTCCAGTTGTGCCTTCATTGTTAGTTTCACAGTGGTTTGATTTAGGTGCTAAGAGATATATAAACATCTATTTTAAAATAAAAATGTTGCTGGGTTTGTTCTGATGAAGGGATAATGAAGGCACCCTTTTTGTTGTTGTTTTCCTTATCTGTTTGAGGCTGTAATAATGATAGAAAATATGACTGAAACAAGACAAATGTCAAACCAAACTGTGTGTTTTCAGAAATGCCCCTTATGCAGCTTGTGAGCAGAGTAGTCATTATGGTAAGGAGTACAACCTGAAGACCATATGTAAGGGGAACTATAACAATAAATTCATGAAATAACAAGTATGACTCATAAAAGTAACAATTCCTTTTCCAAGCATTTTATAAATGTTCCTGACAATACCATAAACGAATTCTCACCTATTATCAGTGCTCGTGATTAGATTGTAAAATATTATTATTCAGAATCATACCCACAAGTTGTCAATCTATTTTGTTGTAATTCCCATGTCATCATTTATTAATTTGCTTCTGCTTGTTCCAATTCCTACCAGAAGAATTATTAGTAGCAAAGACAATTTCTCTGTGACAGTGAACAGCACAGTGTCTAGCTAATCAAAAATATGAAATAACTTACACCCAAAGGCTTAATTGTTTTAATCAGAAATTATTAGATCAGCAACAAGTTTTAATGCAAAGGTCGTGTGATTTTGCTGGATTTGGTCTCTTTTACTCTACTGGTGGTTAACAAATCCAGTCACAGCTCAAAAGCCGCTGAGTATTTGCCTTTCTGTAGTGTCAGCTTGGGTGTCAGGGTTTCTTTGGTTTGTGGGAGTTAAAATTCATAGAATCGGAGAATGGTTTGAGTTGGAAGGGACCTTGAGGGTCATCTAATTCCAAACACACCCCCACACCCTCCACCGTGGACAGGGATGCCACCCTCTAGATCAGGCTCTTCAGGGCTCCTTCCAGCCTGGCAATCCAAGGCTGTGGAGTTGTCTTCCCTTTCGAGGGCAGTATTTCTAGCAGTGCTGAGTGATCTCTCCGCTCCTTGTCCCTGCACAGTCCCTGCAGAGCTGGGAGATGCAGATGCTGAGCCCAGAGGAGCAGAGCCTAGGGGGGCACAGGCAAATGCTGCTGCCTCTCCTCTCCTGTACACCCAAAGCTTCCTGGGACCTGTCACAGAAAAACACCACCTTTTAAAGTGTTAGTACGTTCACTGAACAAGAACACCTTTAGATTGAAATACATCTATTCCCAAATTTCTGTTCCATCTGACAGTTTTGTTTGTGAAACTGGAGAACAGTATTTCAGAGTCAAAATATTTTTTTTCAGCACTTTTTAGATTAGAGGGTTAATTTTTTTTTTTTTTTTGTAAATGAACTAGACTTAAACAAAGTTAAAAATCAAAATATTTTTAAGAGGTTATTAACAGAGAAGCAAAGTGTTCCTTTCATATTAAGCAAACATTTTGCCTTATCTTGAAATTAATTTTTTCCTAAATCCACCCTCAGTCTCTCTTCAGACTACTTTAAACAGTTACATTTTTCCTTCCTTTTTTTTTTCCTTTTTTTTCTTTTTTTTCTTTTCTGGTTCAGTGCCCAAACAGAAATCCATTATTCACAGGCCTCGATTGACAGAGCAGACACTGAATTCCTGTTGGAATTGAAGTGAAGAGTAAAGGGAAGTAAGGTAATCAAAGCAGTGTTATTTTAAGATCCAATATTGTGTTCTGCCACGGGCTGACAGTGAAGCTCTGCACTCCAGAAGACTCTTTGGGGGCAGAGCAGTAACAATGGTGTGCTCAGTTACCTGCCTGCGCTCCCAGCTCCATCCCGGTGTGCCCCGTGGTCCCTAAGAAGGGCTGTTCCCAGGGACAGCCTGTGGTACCTGCTCAGCATCACGAGGGGCAGCAGCATCCCACCAGCTGTCCCTGAATCCGCCACGGGAAGGGGCTGCAAGGAGAGATGATGGCTGGGTTTGTTCCTGTTTGAGGGCACGAAGTGATCTGAAAAGTCCTGCTTTAACAGGAATCATGGCATCACTTAGGTTGGAAAAGACCTCTAAGATCACCGAGTCCGATCTCAGCAAAGCCAAGTTCTTGCCTGGGTAGAATTCACGGGTTTTCATTTTGCAATGGATTAATGACACAGAATGAATTTACCAAGTCTGTTTAATTTCTCAGAGAAAAGACTGTGTTCACTTTACTGAAAGTAAGTCTGAAGTAAGTTCTTTGTGACATATCAGAATAAGATCTTAAATCTCCACTGATTGTGTCCAGTGACACAACATCGTACCTAATGGTACACTGAGATTTTGTTTTCTCCTGTAAGAGTAGCATAAACTTAGATGGTGGTAATTCCTTATTTTAGAAACAGAAACCCTTGGAAACTACAAGAAGCGGTTTTATTTGTAAAATTAAAGTCCTTGTTTTCAAGTTAATGTGGAAATGCACCCATGTTTAATCTGACCTTAACAGATGGAGTAATGAAAATCAATTTTGCTTCGGTGCCTGTGAGGGCTGTGATGTCCCAAGCAGGACGGGAGGAGAATGCACTCCAAGTGATACACAGGAATGAGAGATCAGTGTCCAGTTAAAAAGCTGGTCAATGGATTAGGAACTGTTTTGTCTCCGCTTCTTGAATCATTGAGGTTTGAAAAGACCCTGCTCTGGTCAGGTTTGTGTGCTGTCAGCATTAGCAGGGCAGAGCTGGCAGTGAGAGTTGTGCCTGAGGAGGGGGCGATTAATACACAGAGTTATGAAGTGGTCATGTGAATGCAAACTGGAGGGGAGGCAACTTTACAGCTCTTAGACTTGGAATTACGTGGCAGGGAGTGGTAAAATTATGCTGTTACTCGACACACTTGCACATTGAACCAATAAAATCAAAGAGGTACCAGCTCTTCCAAGCCTGCAGGTTCAGTCACCACTATGGGGCTCAGCCTTCTGCACCACACTGCTCCTTCCTCCTCTGAGTCCCTGAGTGTATCCCACCATACCCTGTCACTGGAGCGGCTGATCCCAAACCAGGGTGTTTTCCTGACTGTTAGAGACACAAATCCTAAAAGCTAATCCTAGAAGCTTTCTGGCAATTAGACAGGATCCATATCTCCCATACAGCAGCCGTGGTGGAAGGAGGACGTTGCAGTGTAGTAGCAGATGAGTATTATGAGTGCTTGAGGAATCCTGAAGGATGGTGTGTGGTTTGCTCAGTAGATTGGAGACCTGCTTTTCTTGCAGTCATAAAGATTGATGTGCTCTTTGAGCAGGCTGGCTGTTAATGAGCCAGGTGGACTGGATTTAGTTACCTCCATCAAGCCTTACCTCACAGCAGCTGGTACCATGCCAACGATTTGATGTCTCCTGCTGGGACCATTTAGAAAGACAAAATGCAGATTGTGCCCTGCCCTCGGACTGACTGGGGCACAAACAATCTGAGGACAGATACTGCCAGGAGTTCAAGAAAATTTACTGTCTTTGCATCCCCTACTGAAACTGATGTCTGCAGAAGAAGCAGAAGATCAGCTTTAGGTTAATTTTAAGGTAAGCTGCTGAAAAGTTAGAGCTTGCTTTGCTTAGTCACACTTTAACAGTTTTACTTCATTCAAGGATAGAGCAAAGGTGTGGCTGGCAAGCCAAGGAAGGCAGAAGCTGAAAAGTCTGTAACCAATTCTTGTAGTAGCTATGTTTGTATAAATATCTGTGCCTTGGAGGCAGGAATATTGCACTAAAGTGCAGGCTGAAATAGCTAATGCTGGAAAAGTGGAAGTCTGTGGGCTTGAACTGAGAGGATAAACTCAAGCATACCCTGATTCATTTTCTTCATCTATGAATGCAAGTATGTTGTGTGATTTCCAGCTAAACTGTGACAGTGCTTTTTCAAATGCTGGTGCTGAGTCTTGTGTCAGTCATCCAGAAGGCAGCTCCAGTTGGTACCCAGTGGTAATTTTAGCTCCTTGTATTTGGCAGATGGAGATAGAGTGGAGTTGATTAGGGATAGCCAACTTTCATCCCTCCTCTGCTTTTGTCAGTACAAGGTATTACAGCTACCTGTGAAGGTATTTTCTTGATTGTGTGCTTGTGGTCAGTGCAGAACACCCTCAAATGAATTACTATGCAAAGCCATGATCCTTTTCAGTATCTAGTGCTCCTTTTTAATACCTGTGTCTCCAAAAGGTGTTTTCCACAACTTCATAGTAGTGCTAAAATGGTGAGGGCAAAGGCTGCTTCTTCCGTGTGGCTGTTTCAGCAGAGAGGAGATGGATTTCCAAAGATCCACCTCCCCCTTGCACTAGTGAGGGGGAGCAACAGGTGATGATGTTTTTTAAAAACTAACCTGGCCTTCAGAGGTCTGTAGATTTGGAACAAAGGTTCGAGATAGCCCTTTCAGAAATGAGAATTATAACATTAAGAAAAATATGAACATCGGTTATAATGGCAAGATCTGTATTGCCCTTTATGTTTTAAATGTTATGGAGTAAGTTTGACCTAAGTTGATCTGAGCTTGTGGTAAAGGTTACCTAAAGAGCATCGTGTGTGTTTGTGTGACCTATAGGTCTGTTACTTTGGTGCAAGTGGTTTGAAGAAACTGTATAGAAGGATTAACATTTATATACTGGGCTAGTTCATGTGTATAGTTAAAACTATTTATAAAATGCTTTTTAATGTCCAGGGAACCTTTATTGAGTTTGATGCTTTCTAACCTTTTGATTATGAGACTGAAATGAAGTTCCTGTCTTGTATTTTATAACCACAGAAGTATTTATAGTTAATTTTTTAAGTCTGGAAAAGAAAATGTATAATAGTTTGGTTTGGTTTTGCCCTTATTGTAGACAAAAATCCCAGGTTGTTGCAGTATAAAACTAGAAAAATGCTTGTATGTACCAATAGAATTCTTGTTTTTCACCTGAAATGGAGCATGAAGCATAAAATCCCTGCTTGGCTGGGTTTTTTAAACTAAGCAGAACTTCACATACATGTGGAGTTCGTATTCTTTTTGTAGAGTTACTAAATTTTTTAGGAAACCCTGATTCAGAAAGGGGAGATGTGAGCAAAGTAGGATCTTTCTTGAACTGTGTTAGAAAGGCAGGTTGATGACAAGTTGTAAAATTAACTTATGTGGATGGATGAGGAAGGAGGATGAAGGGATCCTTTTGAGAAGTATTACTAAGGACAGGATGCTGGATCTGTGACCCAGAGGTGGCTGAAGATACCAGGAGGAGCGGGTGGAACATGTGGCAGTGAGGGTTGATCTCATCCGTAAGGGTTCTGGTCTTTAGGATTAAATGCCTTCCAAAAGGAGTTAAGGATTTTATTGTTTTTCTGCTAGTGAAAGAAATGTTTAACATATGTAGATATTAAGACAGCATTTCTCCCTCCTTGACTGTGATTAGGTAACATTTGTGTTATGTCTCTCAAACACACAGTGTCTTGAGGAATATTATGATGTCTTTTTATCCTCCTCATCCCAAGTGGTGCTTTAGTTCCATCCTTGTCAGTTTTGATACATATAAAGGGACTCTCTAAAAATGCCTATTTATAGCATTTGCGTCAGTAGTATTTTCAACTGGTTTTGAGATGGTGCTTTTAGAGCTTATTTACACAGTTGTGACCTCAAAGCTTCCACAGCGTTTAGTTTCCTCCTCATAATATCTCTTTGAGGTACACCAATTCAAAGATTTTTGCATTAATACTGTCCTTAAACCATTTGTCTTTAGCCAGATATTCAACTATGTTTAAATGACACCATCACACAAGTTTTCTGAAGGATCCTGTAGCTAATTTGCAACAAAGCCCAGCTTTCTTGCTGGTGGGAGGTGGGAGCCCTTAATGTGGGTATCCAGTAAAATGTGAATGGGCAAAGTTTCATGCTCTGCAAACTCATAGCATTTGTCCTCTTGTGGGCACTGATGTTTGACCAGCCCACGTCCATCCAGCAGTGGGATGACTTCCTTCAGAGGTGGTAATGGCTTCTGACTTTCTCCAACACTCAGCAGGTAGTTCAAGTAAGCATTTGAATCTTAGAGACCAGCCCCTGTGTCAAATTTTATTTACATTAATAAAAGGCTTCAAAATTCTCTGGATAAACAGCATCATGGCAAATCCTGATCTCCTTAGGATGCCAGACTAAAACAAGCCAGAAAATAGGTTTTAATTCATGTGATATTTTTCAAATGCTTAACAGACGGAAATTGCCCAATTCACAGTTAAAAATTATTTTAGCCAAGGCTTTTCTCTCCTAAGAGAAATAGTCCCCAGTATAGGAGGTTTAAATTAAACAGGAGATCATTAGGGTAAAGAAACTGGCTGTATTTTATTGCGTTCTGTATGTGAGGCTTGGTGGGACAGAGTCCAACTCATATGATATAACCCATGAAAGAAAGAAAAATGTTTCAGAATAAGCCAGTTAAGTTCTGTATGAGGTAGAAATAAACTAAACCTGATGGTGCAGATAGGAGACTGAGACCTTACGGAGGGGGAGGGTAGAAGCCAGGGTGTGGGGCTGGGGGCTTCCTCCAGCTCAGTCTGCAGGAAGGTTTGGGGTGAGGGAGAGGAGAGATGCAGAAGAAAAAGAAGAAAAGGCTGGGAGCATCCTGCAGCCATGAGGTCTCTGCTCACAGTTCCTCAGGCAGGGTGGAGGAGCAGCACCTGAGGTCTGGCTGTGTGCTGTGCTCCCGGTGTCAGCAGGAACCTTCTCCTGAGGTTTAAATAAGGGAATGATTTGAATCTAACTTCAACAGAAGGCTCCTCACATTGATCTCTGACCACAGCCCTTTGGTGGAGGAAAAAAGCAGTTTGTTTTTTTTTTTTGTTTTTTTTTTTTTTTAAATTGTGTAATTTAATCCTTCCCTGCTGGGTGGCCCTACAGAAGGCTTTTCCTGCAGCAGAAATTCCTTCGGTGCCGCACGTCATGTGCTGGAAAGGAGTGATTGTGAGAGCCACCTTCGTACAGTAGCTCTGAAGGCTCCTGAGTGGGAATGAAAGATAAGTTTTGTTCTTTCTCTAAGTTTCTTTTTATCAAGCTGTTTATGAAGTAGAGCTGATTTAAAAACAATTCAGTCACTTGTTTGGAGGTTAATGGATTCTGGAGGGGAAGGCTTCCCCTACAAAATAAGAAGTTTTGACAAACTTTTAATTAAGAATCTGGGACACGGAAATTTTGGGGTAGTTCTGCACTACTGAGATTGGCTCTGGGGCATATTGGTCTGTCAGGTTTTTAAAGTAAATCTTCCTCTTAATTCTAATTAAGTATTGTAATGCCAGCACTCTTCATTAGGCAGCAATTTGTGATTAGTCAGGTGGTCATAATGGAAAGAGAAGAATATGTGATAAAACAGTAGAGAAATTGCAGAGCAGGGAGAACAGCCACGGGATGCAGCTCCTGAATGCTCTTTAACATCCCCCTGTTGGTAGATTTCCCACTGAATTCACCGAGTTCTGTGGGACAGCATTCAATCCTCACACAGATCCTGCCTTGTGTGGAGACACAGGTCCACTGGACCTTGATTGCAGGACTTGAACTCTGAAGTTGTGACAAGAACTGATGCTCAAGAACAGCCCTAAAAAGGGAAGACTCCTAATTCCCCCACTAACTTTGAAGCCGAGCTGTTATTTCAAGTGTAAATTACATTATCGAATTGTTTATCTGTGAATTGAATCTGGTATTTAATAAATGGGAGCTTTTGTGAAGTGCTGGAGTGAATGTGAATTAGTGAATCGAGAAAGATTAGCTCTGTGAGGAGATTGAGAACAATTTGAAATTCCATTGTGTGGTGTTTTTCTTTCTGTCTGTATGAAACATGGCTGTAATTGCCTCAAATTAGGTACTGCCTTTGTTTAGGAGAGTTAAATAGGTAACGAGATAAGATGTTTCGTGGTTCCTTTCTAAATAAACAGCTTGTTCAGTTTGTATCTTTAGGCAGCTTGCTAATGTCAGAACAAGGTTTGTGAAGGGAAAATATGTACGAGATGGAGTTTCTTTAGAAACAGAATTGTCAGGGATCGTTGGGATGCGTTTTGCAACTGGAAGCCTGATCTCCCCATACTGTATAATTTCAGTGTGTCCTTCTGCCATGGTTGTTAAAACAGATGCGTTATTTAAGAATTCCTATGGAGATGTGGACTGTAGGCATGAGTTTGCTCAGTTCCTTTCTGACAGCTCTGGTCTATGCTTTGCCATCAGTTGCCTGATGGTGTCGCTACTAATGAACCCTTGCATTGTCCCGGTAATGACCAAACCCAGAAAGAGAAAGGAGGAGAAGAACGATCCCATGAGAGACCATTGTAGTTTGAAAAGGGACTTTTCTGGAAGAAGGGAGAATATTTATCTGCCACAGCAAGTGAGCAGGGCGTTTGCTGGAACTGGCTGAGCCCAGGGCGCTTTGCTGGAGGGACAAAGCCATTTCCAGGTGGTGTCAGGTCCACCTGCACCCTTCCCGGGTCAGGGGGCAGTTGGGTCTTGGCTGCCCGAAGTATTGTAGAAACCAAGACGTTCCTTTAAGTTTAGATTCCATTTTTTGTCACCGGATGCAAAATTCCTATCACCGTCCCCCCTCCCTCCCCCCCCCCTCCCCGGTTTGAGATTTCCCAAGTTTCATACCAAGTCAGCACTGTTTGTTGTACACTTAGTGCTGTGTCAAAGGAGACTGGAACCAAGAGGGTGTTTTGTTCTGTTTCATGGTGTTTACAAATAAAGCTGAGTGATTTGGTAACTCTCTTGGAACCTCTCTGAGACTGTAAGTTGGGCAGAGTGCTCCCTGGGCATGCATAGATCTAAAGGCAGCAGTTTCTTGCCTATCAATAAGTATCTCAAGGCCTTTACTTTTAATGCTATATACGACTTAAATCCCAGGAAAATAATTCCACTACTGCCATTCATTTATATCATCGGGAGTCTGCATTAATTCAGCCTAGCATAGGTTCTCTAATACATTATTTATTTAGGTCTTCAAAATGTCTGTGGTGCTGCATGTGGTTGACAGAGCATGTTCTTGTTTGTTAATATTATATGGCATCCTGTTTTCCCAAGACGCTTCAATAAATGTATGTCTTCAAATAAAGCTGAGATTTTAACAAGCACTTCCCCCCCGCCCCCCACCCGTTGTAACTACAGCATCACAGAATCTTAGCTCTGATTTCTCTTCTCTACAACCACCTATTTTAAATAGTTCTGGAAAGATCTTGAAATTCTTTAATGCTTGTTGCCTTTTTTTTTTAAAAAAAAAAGCTTATTTAGATTTCCGTTCTGAATATCTAGCTTCTCCCACTGCCTCCGGGCAATAGAAGCTTAGAAATACCCCAAAATTCATTAAAAAAATTCCTGATGTGAAGGGTGGAGCATTGAGCTCGTATTTTCTGACAGCTCACAAAGCTTACAGATCAAAAGACACGAGTGCTGCGTGAGTGAGGGTGAACCAAACGGAATACAATGCTTGGAAATGAATGAGTCATGTGAATGAACATTGGCATATACATCCCCAGCCCCACATTAAGATTGAAGTGAGTTGTCTGCTCTACAATTGCATAATTGCTTGTGTGACTGATTTGGTGCTGCTCTGTAATAAGTTGTGAATACTGCACGCTGACCTGGTTAATGGGATGTTTACTAAATGAATGTATTTGTGTAGTTTAATAGGAGGATGCTTGGAAAAATCAGCAGAATGAGGAAGAATGGCTCAAGAGAGCCATTTTTCAGCAAGTGCTGGGGCTGTGAAGGGGGCAGCAGGCTGAATTGCCATTGGCATCTGGGGGCTTGGTGGGTGAGGTTGCGTGGGGGTGGCTCCCCTTCCTTCCTGGGCATCAACATGAAGCATCCCTGGCCTGAATTCCTGCGTGAGTGGCTGCTCCAGGCTTGGGGTACCCAGGCTCTGCCTCCCACTGGAGGTGCTGCCAGTGGGGATGTGTGTTGGTGGGAGCAGCCTCCATCCTGCAGCCCTAACAGCTTCATTTTTTAAACTGTCTTCTTGGAATTTAGCTATTTTAGGTAGTAGAGACTAAGATAATTATTTCATGAAGTAATATTATCTGCAAATTAACCTTGGATCTCTGCGTAGGTTCAGAAAGAGAGAGATAAGGAATTTTATCACAAATTGCAGACTTACCGGGTTTAACGTAAAGGCCGTGGCAAGTAATACATTTAAACTGCATTTAAGTAGTAAAGACCAGAATATCAAAGTCTAAAAGCAATAAACATTAATTTATTCCCAATTTTTTTATATTTTCTTTCTAGTTTATATGTTCTTTTTGCACACTGTCATTTAATGAGATTATATTCTGATTAAAGTAGAAAAATAAAAAAGTAAAATGTTCTATTTCAGTAGATAAAAATGTAGCTTTTAAAATACATCAGCTTGCCCTGCATGGTCTGAGTAAGCTGTACAATTTCCCCTTCGTTCAGCTTGGCTGCTAACTAGGGGATTTTGGGGGGAAAAGTCCCTCTTATACAGAGTTTCAATTGAAATCCATATTTTAATTTTCAGTGACAACTAATACATTTACTGCAATCCCTTTCAAATAGTCACTGGCAGTATTCCCAGACATATATTTTTGAAGGTTAAGTGGTTTAGGATTTATGTACTGTACTATGTAGGTGTATTGGGCTTGTGTGGCAAGGGTTTGATAGCAGGGGGGCTACAGGGGTGGCTTCTGGGAGAGAAAATCGGGACTGAAGTTAAGCCCGGGGAGAAGGGAGGGGTGTAGGGAAGGTGTTTTAAGATTTGGTTTTATTTCTCATTATCCTAGTAATAAATTAAACTAATCTCCCCGAGTCGAGTGTGTTTTGCCCGTGACTGCAACAGCTGAGTGATCTCTCCCTGCCCTTATCTCTCTCCTGAGCCTTTAGTTATATTTTCTCCTCCAGCACGGCTGAGAAGGGCAGTGAGAGAGGGGCTCTGGTGGGCACCCGGTGCCCAGCCAAGGTCAGCCCACCCCAGCAGGTCAGTCTGAACGAGCCACTCAGTCTGCAGGACCCTGGCACTGCCAGAGACCACTCTGTGGCTCAGAAACAGCTGTGGTAGCACCAAGTCCTGCTGGTTTCTGAGGAGCCCAGGGGGAGGTGCTGGGCTCAAAAGCTGCTCTTGCTGTTTGCAGAGCTCACTTGGGTGTCATTACATTGGGGTGAATCACAAAGTGTAGATGCACCTTCCTGCAAGCTCAGAGTTTTGACTCTGTCCAGAAAAACCTCTTTTTTTTTTTTTTTTTTTTTTTTTTTTTTTTTTCCAGTAAGCTGCAATTGGCATGAGTAAGGAGCAGCAATTGAGATAATATTCCACGAGGTTTGCGTTTTAGTACGGCAGGGTGATTAAAATTGGATCTGCCTCTTCCTCTCCCTTGAGGACCATCGTGTGCTTTGTGGCTGGTGAAGTGGAAGGAGCGCTGTGCTCAATATTTATGGTGTCACTCTGGGCACCTGCAGTTCTTCCAACACATCTTGCACTATGGAGGTTCTTGGCTCCAGCTAATTAATGGCTAAATGCAACCTGATGTGAAGGCTGGAGAGGCTGTTCATGGCACTGTTTGTGATGAGGGTCACATGCCACTCGCACAGATTTGCTAGTTCTCATCATTGGTCAGACTTGATTTTCTTTCACTGCTCTACTTTCAGGTCTTTCAGTCATCCTTTGGCATTTGGGCTCTCCCTGTGTTGGGAACCACCACTCTTGGGGTACCAGATCTTGCCACCAAACACACAAAAATGAAGACTTTTGTTATTACTCTCCAGCCTGTACTACAGGTTCTGTAAGTGCTGGAGATGACATGTATTTAATTCCAGCGTGAGTGCCATGGAGTTAGTGCAAATCTGCACTTTTGCAGCTTACCAGTTTGGGAGCTGCTCCCAGCTCTGCCAAAATATTTTTCTACAGCTGTTCATGAAGTCCACAGTCTATTTTCTGTCCAAACCAGCCCTGCAATACTTTGTTCCACAGTCCTCTTGCCTCTTGACCTCTTCAAGGCTTTCCCAAAATAATAATATCATCTTTGAACTCTCAGTGGTTTGGTTTGTTGCAAACTTTGCCCGTTCCCTGGCAGTGACAGTGGCTGGAGGCAATCCAATGTAATTAGTAAGTGTTTTGGAGACTTTGCTTTGGCAGCCCTGTTAAATATGTGCAGTGAAAGCAGGATTAGTATGGGGCCTCATCTGTTTTTTTTTTTTTTCTCATTAGGGCATCTCTATGATCTGTAAGCTTATTTAATTGGAAATTAGCCATTCTTATTAACACAGGAGATACCCTTTGGTCCAAGTCCTGACATTGGATAAATGTATATAGTTTCCACTAAAGAGAGAGAAAATGCATCCATATACTCCAGGGTGGAAATTTGCCCTTTTGTGTCCACTGCAGTTCTCCTGGAGGAGAATTTCATTTTCTGGTAAAGGCAATAAATTTTCACTGCTCAGATAAGTGACTAACAGAGGTTCATCATCAGGATTTGACGAAATAAGCCCCCTAAGAAGATGGATGATGACAAGGGGAGTAAGAGTTGTTATCCAATCATTTGTCATGGTCCAGAACATGAAGATATATTGGTAAGACCCCAAAGATGCGTAGAAGTTCCTTTTTTCCCCCGCAGTTGGTTGGTGTGCAATAAGTTACCCTGTGCAGCCAGCCAGTATTACTCTGTCTCTGAGAGCTCCTTTTGTTTGTATCTCTGTATACACAGCACATGAGTGGAAACATCTAATGTATTGGTGGGCAGTGTCCTACACATCAACCCAAATGCAGCCCCACAACTGAAGACAGAGGCAGACTTCCCTCCCTTCTCCCTCCTCCATCCCACTCCAGATGTTAACATTTCTGCCTTGCCTCCCTTACTGTGATAGTGTTCTGCTCCTGGCTTTCTCCAGAGACTTTTTCCCTCTGACTGCTCTGCTGTGGTTCCCTGCTCTGCCCCCTCTAGTCCTTCCCTTGTCTCAGGGCTGCAAAACCACGGAGCAGCTGTGGGACACAGTGTGAGCTTGTGAAAAACTGGATTAAACATTCATGGCTGTAGGAGTGCTTGTTAGCATATATGTATTAATTCAACACTTCCTGCTGGCTTTCAATATGTTGGGAGGTTATGTTGCCAGTGAGGTGACTTTAAAGTCCGTGGTGGAATACATTCCAACCAACTGCTTGAGAGCAGGTAAAAGTCTTCCTCTGCTTATCTCATTTCAAAGAAGAACCTTTCCCCTTAATTTTTAACAAGTGAGGATTCCTCTCTAAACCAAATGTGGTCGAGACCAGATTTCTGAAGGATTTTGTTACATTTTGGCTCTGTAGCAGAGATAGCTGATATTGGAGTTTCACCTTCATGGAGGAGAGAGACAGCACCACAATTTGCTGTGGTAAACTGATCCCTTCTTTGTTGCTTGTGAATGGGAATTCATGCAAAGATGAGGTTTGACTTGGCTTGTTCTGGCACAGAATGGCTCAGCAGCCTAAAATTGGTCAAAGCCTGAGAGCTTGGTATCATGCACTTAGTCCTATTAAATTCTGAGTAATCTGTATAGGCAACTTCAATACATCTGTGTGCTGGAGTTAAAATATGGCCCTCATGTGTTTCCGCAGTCTGGTCTGGTATTTCATGGTCAAAAAGCTTAATTGGCTCAGTATGTTTATTCCCTTGCATTTCTCTCCTGCAGCTGGCTCAGGAGGATGGATGTGATGAGCACTGCTAACACGCAGAGTTCACATGGCAAGGGTTTAGATATGGAAGTCTCAGGCTTAGTCCTCAATAGTGGCCTGTGTGGGGACAGAGTGACATGATGTGGTGCCCCTCAGAGTTTTGGGATTGGAGAAGCCCGAGTCCAGGGCTGGGAGCAGTCCTGGCTGGGCAGTTTTCAGAACTGCCCTGGTGTGATCCTCTCGATGCCTGTGGCAATCAAGCTGGCATACTCTTCCTCCAGGAGGATGGGGATGATGGACCCCATGGATTTGGGAGCCCTTTGGACCATTCCTGGCAGTGTGTCTTCAGGTGCCCAGTTGTGCAGACTGTCTGTGGTGGGAAGATCTGCTCCTGGGGGTTTCAGAGCTGTCAGACACGTGGCTGTGTTTCCAGGGAAGCGAAATGCAATTCCTCTGAGTCCCAGCCATGTAATTACACCAGTAATAATAGCTATCATTTTTGATGCCTCAGTGCCAAATGTAAAGGTGGTTCAGTTGTTTCTGTTAATGTTTTCAGAGGAGTCTGTTCTGCTGCTTTTTCCCCCTTTGTGCCTTATCTGTGACTGAACAATTACCAGAAATGTGATGAGGACACAAAGTCATCCAGTGACTCTGGGGTGTGTGAGCAGCCCTTATCTCAGCTGCTCATCAGTGCAGCCGCAGTGACCTTTGCGGGAGAGAGGAGCTTGTGCCAGTGTTACACTTGACTTTGAGTCAACTTCTGCACTTGCCCGTGTGCTGGGTTGTGTGAGCTGCTCCCTTACTTGTATTGCTCTTCTCCCCACCAAGTCATGAGCTACACACAATTTCTCTTGTGTGTTATCCCAATGTTTTCCTTGGTCAGGTATCATTTGTTTTACTGATGGCTCCTGAATCTCTCAGTCTAAATTCCTTCTGTGCTTTCACCTCTTTGTGCTGTCCTTAAGTTTGAAGTGACCCTGCATAGCTGTACGCTTCCCAGTTCAGGGAAGTCAATGGGATTTTTACTGCTGGAATTAGACCCAATTTACAGCAGCCTGTGGGTGAGCAAATATTATTGCCTAGTATTTCCCCTCTCTACACTTCTATAGTGCTTAGAGGAGTCTGGTGGATGGAGCACTCAATTATTTAGCATCTCTCAAATTTTTGCTTACAACACCTAAACAAACACTAGTATTACTTACTTTTTTTCTGAATATATAAAATACAATTCTGCTACGTTAATTTGCAAATTTATAAAAAACATATACTGTTGCTTAACCAGACCTTTTAATGAAATGGGTTTTGAATTGAAATTTTAAGTATGCATGAAGACAGTAAGATACCATTTGCACTGTTATGATTTCAATAATGTATGGAATTAGCAGAGCTTTATTATATTTCTGTGCCTGCATGCCCTCCACAGAGTAAAAGTTG
The DNA here is from genome assembly GCA_035583155.1 of Acropternis orthonyx. Taxonomy (NCBI): domain Eukaryota; kingdom Metazoa; phylum Chordata; class Aves; order Passeriformes; family Rhinocryptidae; genus Acropternis; species Acropternis orthonyx. Next base: position 5,786,373 of record JAWWEU010000163.1, on the reverse strand, counting down.
TAATAAATATAAGTTCAAAGGTAAAATTTTATTGCTGCGCATGAGAAGAGAAAAAATAAATTAGAATAATGTAATCATGCTCATATATGTTATGAATTTTGAACAGTGTCTATTAGAAAGTTTGTCAGAATGTGCTTAGCTTTGAAAATACAGATTAACGCTGAAGGTTTTAATATTGTTCTTCCTTATGTTCCTATTCCTTGCGAATATAAGTGTAAAATATCTCCTGCCGAAAGCAATTGTCATAAAATGACACTTTCCTATTTTAATAGCGGCATAATCAGAACAGAAATATTTTCCAAGTTGTGGAGAGGTTATTGCTTTTTTTCACACAAAGAAATTTAGTGGCAGAAAACCAAATTTCATCCACATAGTCTCTGCTTTTTGTGTTTCCGTTCTTATATGTGAGAAGTGTGTCCAAATGTCTCCTGACAGCCTCGATACTTCTGGGTGGTTAAAGAGGGGCTGAGGTGCTTTCATTTGATTTCATTTACTGATTCTGTGTTTTTCTTTAATCCAGTAGCAAAGTTAAAATTGTGGCTCTCCAACAGGTTGGAAAACCTGTTAGGGAATGACTGGTTGGTGTCTGTTCGGGTCCTTTGGGGTTCATACTTTTTTTTTTGCTCTTTTGGAACAAACAAGGAAATTATACTCTTTGTTCCCCAGCAAAAAGTGTAGCCATAGATGCAATGTTTCAAATTTAAAAAAAAAAAAAAAGTTTTCAGACCATTTGAACTCTAAAAAATAGTTGGGCAAAACACTGATAAGAGTTTTAGAGGTGTTATTCTTTTGGTTTTTTTTCTTCCCCAAACAGCTGTCATCTTTAAATCCATATAAACGTTCTGGAGACAGAAAATATCAGGAAACTTTTCTGAATAAACCATTTTAGGTCATCATAAGTGATTCCTGCCTTTAAATGCTTCTGCTGATGCCGTTGTAGCTGAGCTGTAAGCGGGATGAGGCTGCTGCTCCAACATAATCAGTGATGCAGTTCCAGAGGGTGGAGCGGTTTGGAGACCAAATGCGGTTTAAATGGCACTAGAGGAATGATGCACTACTGACTGAAAATGCAGGCATCGTTATTAATGATGTAATTAAAGTTTCACTTCATGGGCAAAGTGGAAGCACACAGAAAATACTGTTAATACTGTGTTTCCTCCATTTGATTTATCCCCATTTTAAGTACTAAATGATCTATGCAAAATACAGTGGAAATTAAACACTCTGTCTAAAATTCACAGCTTTATTATGTAAAAAGTGGTTCAGGCAGAGGTCAGGGTACATTAGCCAGAAGTAACTTCACCCAGCTGAAAAATATCTTGTGTGCTTTAGATGCATAGGTGGTACTTGGCTGAACCCGTGTGTACACTGGCAAGTTTTCCTCAATAACTGAAGGTCATGGCTTGCTGTTGTGTTGTTCTGCTCAAGAACAGAGCTCAGACATTCATTTAGACCCTTGACTGATGCCCGTCTGTGATACTGGGTGTATTTTCTTCTTTATTGCAATTTTTAAAAGCTCCGTTCTGAGATTTGTGGATCAATTAGAGACAAAATTGAAAAAGATAGTAGTAATAATAAAAATAAAAAATAGCCTGGTATTTGGTCCTGCAAATTCTGAACATTTCCTGATGGACCGTGAGAGCTCTCAGAGTTGCTTTATGGGATTAGGCCAGACTCTGCAGCTGAACTAGAACACATTTTTGTGTTAACTGCTTCTAAATGAGCTCTTAGTTTTAAGTAGTTGGCATAAATCTAATTTTAATTTACTGTTTTCATTTTCTTTTGCATTGATCCTCTTTTTTGTAGAGATTCAATTGCAGACTTGGAGAAAGATGTTTTTTAAAGAGTCCAGATGGTATTTGCAATTATTTATTATCATTAGCATTCACTGTATCTGAAAACAAGACTTTTGCCAGCTTAGATCGACCTCATTTGCTGCACTGTTGTTTACAATTTTTCAGTGTCCCATGTTAATACAAACTCACTTCTGGAGTGATTTCTGGGGCTAGAAGAGAAAAAGAGTCTGGGTAATCCCAGAAGATGTAAAATTACCACCTTATTTTGGGAATATCTCTTGGAGATCAGTCAGTCACAGGCTTTTGATGGCTGTGAGCAAGCCAGGAAGGCATATAATTATTGAGCAGCATAATCTGAAGTGAAATCAGAATATTCAAACCAGCAGGTATAAAAGCATTGTACTTTTCCATGTGTGAACAAGCAACTTTCTTTTTCGGGTCACTTACTGTGTGAGAACACAATTAGTTCGCCCTTTGTCATAAACCCCTTATAAATTTTTTTCCAGTTTTGAGAGTGAAGATGGCGCATTAAGTCTTCAAAATAAAATGTTTGGAAATTTATGGTTGTGATGCATTGGAAATAAAATGCCACCTTCTTTTTTTCTAAACTAAAATGCCTGAATTCTTCTACTAAAATTATTCTGCAAAGATGAAGGAGACTCTGTACATTATTGGAATAAACAAGTCCACTAACCCTTTTTTTCTAAAAGGTTTGGAAATATATGTATATTTTGTAATATTCTAATACATTTGACTTATTTGTGTAATTGCTTTCTACAGTATTCTGTGTTGATTAGCATTTGGAACAAAGCAATACAGAGAAGGAAATAGAGGGACACCTGTTTCAATTATACCATAGCAGCAATTTCAACAATAAATCTTAATTGCAATCAGTCTTGATCAACCCACCTGTGCAGATTCCCTCATTTACAAGGAGGAGGGATAATGGAGAAAAAAGGAAGAAAGTGCAAAGAAGGAGAGGAAAAAACCCCCAGAACACGAATATGGATTATGTTAAGTTTTTACACGTTATGTTTTCAGATTGCTGTGTGAATTATTAGGAGCAGCAGCCTGCCTTTCCCTGCTTTTCTCTGGGGATTGAGGGAACCCATGTTTCCTTTCAGCTGCCACGTGAGCCATTTCTCTTTAATCCAGGAGAGGCTGCACAAAAGGCCACGAGGTAGAACTAATTCTGCTCCTGTGCCCAAGCTCAGCAGGTGAAGGTGCAGCAGATTCCTTGCAATGACAACTTGTGTCTTCACGTGGGAGAGGAAGCACAGGGGAGTGGATCTGAGTGTGGCTAACCTGGGGCAGGCGTGTCGGTGTTTGTAACCCTGTGTGTGAAACGCCCCACGGAGCTGCTCTGGCACCTTCCCCGCAGGCCTGGCAGCTGCTCGCTGACGTGTCTCTCCTGTGCTGGGCTTTCTTGGAGCTTCCTCGGAGTCACAGATCAGTTTTCTTGTGTGCATTTACATAAAGAGAGAAAACAACTCGGGGCAAACAGTCCAAATTGTAGGAGAAGATATATAGGAAACAAAACCAAATGCTGTTTTGTTTTTTTTTCCCATACTCATCTTTTTCTCATACCTTCTGTAGTGATTGCTTGGACATAATAATGGACATGACCGTGCCAGTGATGCAGGGATTTGGGCAAGACTTCTGATTTTATGGGGATTTTGGAACATATTTCCAGATATACATTTCTTTTCCATATTTGTTCTCATTCCCTCAGTTCATTTTTGCACTTTTTTGTCTTTCCTTGCCCTCTTGGGTTGCTATTCCCTTTTCCTCTACTGTGCACTATGCCGTTAAAAATGTTTTCCTTAATCTAGCGTGTTGTTTTTCATAGTTGCGTTTTAACCAAGTCTCTTGACTCAAAGCCTTAATGATTGTCTCATCCATTCTTGTTTTCTTTTGTTCCCTGAGCATGTCCTGATTTTATTTGTGTTTATTTCCTCCTGTCTGTTGTGAATGGCTTGTTCTATTTCACGGCTTCACCTTCTTTCACGCTCTTGACCTCCATTCGTCTTCATTGCTTTTTGCATTCCCCTTCGCCTCCACGGGGTTCTGCTTATGGTGATGGACCCCTGCAATTAAATTTATTCCATATGCCACTGCTCTCCCTGAGAAACTCGCACGGCTCGTCTCCCATGCTCTTACCTGTTGACTGGCATTAAGGAAAGTGAACCAGGAGCCCGGGGTTTCAGTGAGGTTCATCTGCTGAAGGTGATGCAGCAACCCTTGGATGCTCTGAGGTGTCTCTGCAGCTGGTTATGCAGCGTGGGGGAAAAAAAAATGTGATGTTGTGGTGAGATGAAGACATTCAGGATGGTTATAAGACATTTCTCCCATTGTAATTTGATTTTTATTGCATTTAAATGTACTGTTTTCAGTAGCTGCTGAGATGCCTAGGCCAGGATACTGCCAGCAGACAGCTTTCTCTGAATGCACTTGCTCTTAGCAAACTGGCATACAGTCAATAGGAATTCCTCTGGATTTACTGCTGCCTGTTGACATCTTACTCTGTTACAGGCAAGTATTTAATCAAAGTTTATTGTCATTCTTTTCTGAGATTTAAGTGGGACATAAAATTTTACGATACGTATAGTATTTTAGATGACAGCTTCATTATTTCCACTGAATAATTTGAAATGCTACAAGGAGAAATATTGATGGCAAACCTGTAATTGTCATTAAATATGCAGCGTTTTTGCAGCAGTCTGGTGCAAAAAATAAATTTTTCTGAACTTCTACATGGCAATGCGGAACAGTCTGAAATGCAATTTCTTTGCCTTGAACCTCCCTAATTGTGGAGGTCACTTGAGGCTCCACAAATGAGCAGACTTGAAGTCTTCAAAGTAACTTTGCAATTTTTCCTTCGAAAACATGAGCATGGTATAGTGTTGAATGACAAAAGGAGAATACTTGGTTTGTTATTGAGTTGATATTTCGATTCCTGCTGCCTGATGGGATTTGTATTTTTGCTGCCGTAGTTGCATCCTGTCCAGTGGACATTCCCTTTTTCCTGAGCCAGAGGAGGGATGTCTTTGGCAGGAGTAATTAAGAACTGTCATGGGAGATGGGCACAGCAGGTCACTGGGAAGAATGAGACTAATGCACCAGAGCTGCAAGGTAGTGTGTAAAATAGATGCAGTTTCATATTGGACTGATTCCAAATGAATCATTCCTGTTGGTTCAGTGTCTCTCCATGGAGCACGTTATCCAGGACCATGGGAGTGTCTTCTCCTGGAATGGAAAAGGCAAGGAGAAAAAACCTGAGTTGCTGGAAAAACCCCAAACTCTTGAGTCCAAGGGGTGTTTTAGGTCTTTCCCTGTTCTGTTTTCCTTGTTGGGAAGAATTTAGTTTGCTTTTAGGTGACTTAAAAATTCCATTCAGAATGGCACTTTTCCAGGTAGCTTCTCTGGTACCTTGTTAAAGAATTCAAATAAAGGACTGGTACATTAGGTAATGAGCAACTTTGTTAGCAAATATATTTGCAAAAATGCCATGCTGTCCTCTCTTTTGTAATTATTACATCCTGACTTGGAAGAAAATGGATTAAATCTTTCCTATAAAATACTATCTGGTGAGTATATCTTGGGTATTTAGCTTTATAATCACTAAACTATTCAGGTACAGGGCAATCAGTTTAAAAAAATGCCATTAGAGCTGGTCAGGATGCTTGCAATAAAACACTTTGAATAGAAAACTGTAACATCTTTCTTAACTATAGCTTCTTTTAGGAAAGCAGGCATTCAGCAAGGCTGAGAACAATCTGTGCTTAAGGCATGGAGTAAAGAGCGTGTGAGAGGGATCACCTTGGGCTCTGGGATGCTGAGGATGCTGTTTCAATTCCTATACCTCAGGCAGTTCAGAAGTGAGTTGTGCCTCACAGGTGATGGCATGTAGTTATGTTCTTGCTCTCAGCCAGCTGTTGGCCAACATCCCCAGCTCCTTTACCATCAGGCAGCTTCCAGCCACTCCCTCCAGCCTGTCCGGATCCCTCTGCAGAGCTTTCCCGTCATCCAGCTGACCCAGCTTGGGGTCGAACTTACTGAGGGTGCGCTCAGTCCCCTTGCCCAGGTCATCCATCAAGATGTTAAACAGGACCGGCCCCAGTACTGAGCCCTGGGGGGCACCACTGGTGACTGGCCTCAGCTGGACATAACTCCATTCCCCACTGTCTCTGGGGCTGGATATCCAGCCAGTGCCCGGTGCATCCATCCAAGCCATGAGCAGCCAGTTTCTCAAGGAGAATGCTCTGGGGACTGGTGTCAAAGGCTTTGCTAAAGTCCAGTTAGACACATCCACAGCCTTTCCCTCATGCACGAAGTCCATCACCTTGTCATAGAATGAGGTCAGTTTGGTCAAGCAGGACCTGCCTTCCATAAAAATCACTCTGGTTGGGAGTGATCCCCTAGTCATCCTGTACATCCCGTGTGATGGCACTCAGGGTGACCTGCTCCATCATTTTCCCTGGTACCAAGGTCAGGCTGCAGGCCTGAAGCTCCCTGGATCCTCCTTCCACCCTTTCTCGTAGCTGAGTGTCTTATTTGCCAACCTCTGGTCACCTGGGACTTTCCTAGATAGCCAGGACTTCTGGTAAATGGTGGAGAGTGTCTCAGTAAGCCCTTCTGCCATATCCCTCAGTACACCTGCGTGGATCCCATCCAGCCCCTCAGAACAGACTTGTGTGTGTAAAGATTATAAAAACATCTGGAAAGATTATTCAGGATATCTGAAATAAGAATTACACATTTAAGGTACTGGGTGGACGGTTTGGAAGCTCTGGAAAGTTTCATATTCCCTGTAAATCTGTGACAATGTATAAAGCACACTTCAGCTTTATCCTGTACTAGTATTTTTCATGGCAAGTGAAGGATTATTGCCTCCCTGTGTAGTATGCAGTAGTTCTCTGAGAACTCTCAGCCAGGCGGCTGGTGCAGGGGAACATTCCCCTTCTGCAGTAATAGAAGGCAGTAATTAAACCTGAACACAGTGAATAGTGCTGTAAAGTAAATCAAAGGGAGTGTTGAATTGCACCTCCATGCACCTGGTGGTAAACTCTTTATAACCAAACACAGAGCTTCCCTTCTTTGCTGAGGAACTGGGAATTGCAGCCTCTGTTTGCAGTGCTGCTGCTGCTGTCACCTGTACTAAATCCAGCATGAAAAGAAGTCACAGAGGGAAGAAGCTGAAAGCATATTTTGCTCTATTGCTTCCCTTCCCCACAAGGTGGTTGCTCCAAAATATGTGGCACCTGATCTCCTGTGTGGAGGAAGCCACCCCAAAGGGGACCTGGCTTGTGATTGGAGTGGCTTGAGCTTTGTAAAGTCAGGGTAAATCAGTGGAAATGCTCTCCTGGCTTGCAGCAAGTTGTTTTTTCTCCGATTTTTACATCTGTAGCACAGTCTGGTGGAAAAAAATGGGCTAAATTCAGAATTTGGTGACCTTCATGGTGCTCCATGGAGTCCTGATGTACCAGAGATTAACCCATGGTATGGATGGAGGGTGGAGGTCCTGCTTGCAGGGTCAGTGTCCCCATCTCATCTCTTTTGGTTCTGAAACCTGTTGCTGGCTGTCCACATGCTTCCCTGTCAGTGTCAGCAGTGGGAGAGCAGGACAGATGTTTCACCCCCTTCCCCAAAGCATATAATCTCTTGATGCTGCTGTACCATTGACTGTTAAAATCACACCTGCCCAGGACGCCCTCGTGTTATCTGCTGCCACACAGACAAGCTGTCAAAATGTTAATGGGGATTTTGACGCTGAAGTGACTCGGGAAGACAGCTGGAATAAGGCTTGCAGGTTTATTTGGTGGTTTTACATTGTTTTTCTCTGAAGGTAGTTCTCAGTGTTGTGTGAGCATCCTCAGCAGCAGTGCCTGATCCGGGCTAGTCAAAGGGAATGAGGGGTCGAGCTTGGTTTGCCGGAGTGCCAGCCGCAGTACCGAGGGATGGGGGCTGCATGCAGGGAGAACAGCGGGCACGCTGAGCCTTTCCTGGTGAGCAGGGGTGTGTACAGAGCAAAGGGAGTATAAAAATAAAGTATTTTTAACCATCTCTCACAGTCTGATTGCCTGCTGGATCCGCCGTTCCTTCTCATAATACGCTTGAAAAGTTTTATTTGTGCCTCGAGGGCGATGAGCCTGTCCTCATTTAGGGATGCAACTGCAGATAATACGGCCGTGCCACTGACAGCTTTATGTGCTCACAGCCTGCCTCTCTTATTTACTCACTTGGAGATGTGGGGCCCTGCAAGAGCAGCAGAGTTTTCTACCCTCCCAGTTGTAATTGCATCCCGGGTCGCCTTGTTGCGGAGCCTGTTCCTGTAGCGTGAGGTGAAAGAGCCGGTTGTTGCCATTATAATTTTAGGTTTTTTTCCCTTGCATATAATTGAGCCTGAATAATCGTGGTGTTTTTTTCCTGGCTTCATAATTAAAGAAACCTCAAAGGAGAGCTTTGTAACTATTATCAGGGCAAAAGAGGAGGTAAGGTTTGGTGTGACCTTGTTGTTTATAAACAGGTAGAGTTGAGCTTCCAGAAATTTCATATGTATATATATATATATATATAGTTGCAAGTTCATGAGGATCCACAAATACTAAGCAACAGAACAGTGAAACAAAATCAGTCATGACTGTTCATTGCTTAAATCATATTTGTAAGATATTAGGAGTAATTCAGTACTAAAAGAGTTACATTTTGTGAATTTTTGTGAATTATGCTGTCCTTGTAAATTCGAAATCATTATTAAATTTTTTGGACTTTTTCCTTATTATTTAAAAAAAGCAAAAGTGTGTTTTATTTTCCTTGTAAAAAACAATAGTTCTCTGTGTGGTATTCCCCATGACATCCCTCACATGCTTTCTTTTGCTGCTCATTCTGCCAGTGGTTGTTTTGGTTGGTATGGTTTTCCCCACCAGTCCCCAGTGTCCTACCTTCTTGTTGAAAGGGCTTTTGGAAAGATGCTTCTCATCAGAAGGTGTGCTTTGGTCCAGGTCTCTTGGTTCGTCTCCAATAGAAAGTATTTCTCCCTTTGATGCAGGTGGTCCAACTGATTTATAATTTTGGATCTCCTAGTTTTTTGGGTGAGAAACAAGAGTCAGAAATAAGAGTGGTTCATTCTGGTGAGGTTGCAGGGAGAGGACCAAAACATCTGTCAGATACTTCTCTGGCTACAGGAAAAAGAAATCTGACTTCTCTGAGAACATGCTCAATTTATATTGTGGAAAATAGGTTCTGTAGGTAGAGATTGCTAGAAAATATGGGGCAATTATCATTAGTTCTGTTGCTGGTTGATATTACAGCTTTCTTCTATTGATTGAATTCTGTGAATCAGTGAAGGATGTCATTGCTTTTGCTTGCCTGCTTCATAAAGTGGACTGTAGCAAAGATGTCACACACCGACCTTGAAATATGGTGTTTTTTTTCCTTCTTTGCTTTTCTTAATAAATATTTAAGTTAACTGTTCAAGTGTTACACTTCCAAGCCTGACGCCTCTCTTTTGTAGTGTATTCCTGCATGGCCAGGCGGGTGTTTGACATCAAGTCAATCTTAGTGATGCAGGCTGAGCGTGTCGAACCAAGCTGTGCCTCCCTCCACATCTGCCTTGTTCCCTTTGCTCCAGGTGAAGAAGTGCCACATCACCTCTGCTCGGAGCTGCCCCACCCAGAGGCTGTGGCTTGTGAGGTCCCTTGTGCCATGGACTGTGTCATCAGCGAGTGGTCCCCGTGGTCCCCGTGCTCCCACTCCTGCTCCAGCAAAAACGCCGAGGGCACTCAAAGCAGGAGCAGGTCCATCCTGGCCCTTCCAGCCGAGGGTGAGTGGTAAACTTTTTTGCATTGATCACTGTTAGTTCCCTTAATGAATTAACTTGCATTCCACAGCCAAAGCGTGTTCAGATCAGTGCTAATACCAGTTCTGCAGCAATGAGAGGTAACAGTTACTGCTTGTCCGTGCATCATACTTGGAGATTAAGATCTTTCTGGGCTGGAGTTAATGTGTCACTTAGAGAAATTCTGTCACAGTTCAACATTATTTACTTCAGCCTCTCAACTGAGGGCCAGTCTGGATATGAATTTGCTTCTGGAGAGCTGCATCCTCTGCCACTAAAACTGCTGCATGACACAGACTCATCCTGTGAGTGTCTTTATCTAGGAACAATGGTAGTAATGATGTAAAAACAGTGAGCTGTGAAAAAGGAGGAAATGGAAAAGGGCCTCTTTATTTTATTTTGTTAATGCAGACCTAGAATGTGTTGAGCTCCTTGTTTTTCTGATGTAGCAAATAAATAGCTCTTGATGAATAGATGTGATTTCCTCTGGATCTGTGTGGACACATCACGTGTCTGGATTTTTACATATTAATGTCAGTGATACAGCTATTTACACAGACTGTTTTCTGTTAGAAGTTTAGTCTTTCACCCACAGTTGCACATATGGTAATTAGTTTGTGTTGGTTTATCACACTGGATTTGAAAGGTCTTGAATGAAGTCCATAAAAATTCATAAAATGTGAAGAGGTCCAACAGACTAAAACCTTGTTGACACAAAATACCTGCTATTGCCAGAACTATGTGCAGTTAATGCAGCAACAAAGCACTTTCAGATGCAAATCTAGTCTAGGACAAGCTCTGCTAAGTGCTATTTTGTGAAATATCAGTAAAGCCACCCACTGTTTCTAGGACAATGTAAGGACTTGATCTTGCAAACCCTTACTCTTGTGAAAGGTCTGTATTCACATAAACATTCTTATAAGCAGTTGTGAAGAAAATTGTGGCCCCTCAGGATGCAAATAATTGTTTGGTGAATGATAATAACTACTACTAAAACAGTCTATGAGCTAGAGAATAATTAAAATGAAAAATACAGTTGGCTTCTTATTTTCCATGGAAGTAACAACATGCAAATAACAGATAAACATGGAATTATGAAAGTGAAATTGTGAAGAAGTGAATTCTGGAAGCGTTCTGGAAAAACCACAGTCATCTCAACCTGAACGACACTAAACTAAAAAGGGCCTACTTTGAAGTGAACACTTTAAAATTCTCAGGAAGGAATCATTAACCATTAAAATCAAACACCCCAAGTTTTTCTGTGTGTCTTTAGCAAGGGGTGTAATGGTTTGCTGTGCAGAGTCACACATCTGTGTACAGATAGTGATCACTGCAATATTGAGGCAATGGTAAGTTACTTGCTTTCTCTACCTCTTTCATACCCAGCTCCCAGCTGGGCCACCCACCCTGCAGAGCTGTGGTACCTTTTGCAAGGGCCATTTCGTTGGTCCTCTCTCAATGGAGGCAGTTTTAGCCGTGGCTCTGCTGTCTGAGCACTTCTGGACACCATCTCACAAGCTGACGTCAATTCAAACCCTTGGGTTGTTTTCTACAAGCCCTTCGTGACCTCCCAGAAGATGATGAGATGATAACTGTTGATTAAATTGGAAGGGCTTGGTTTAAACCACATTTTAAAATGTAAGTCTTTACGCAGCAAACGTCCGAAGCTTGGTGGAAGAGGAGATTGTGGAACAGGCATTCTCAGCAAGTGTAAAATGAATTAGAGGAACTGATGGACATTGTGCACATAAAAAGTCTGTAAATGGCTGTTGGGATGGGGTGTCCTGTTCTGCTTTCCTTGTGCAAAAGTTGTCAATGAACTATAGAAAGTGGCCAGGTTCTTGTTCTTTTTATAAACAATATCTCCTGCTTGCAGTGTTGCAGGCACGCTGCCAGGTTGGATGGACCTCGTGCTATTTCTTATTAACTTAAAACTGCCTCGTTACTACTCTCCCTTGTTCATGACAGCTTCCTTAACGTTTTTTGAAAAAAGGCACCTTATTTTTGTCCTGGGAAGTTCAAAATGTAAGCTAGATATTTGCTTTTGATTTTTATTTTTTTCCCAAATGCACCAGGCATTTTGCCAGTTGCTTGCTATACCTTTGTTTTAAACTCACGCTCAAGGACACAGGAACAATAAATGGCCTGTATTTTTCCTGCCAAGTCAAAATCTTCAGGAAATAAGTTACCTGGGGCGTTTTTCTACTCCATCATACTCAAGATTTCTGAGACTGAACACTGTGTGGAACAGTCCATTTTCATGAAAAGATGAATGGTAATGTGACATGATTATCCAAATCAGCGTGTCAAATGATTTCTCTCTTGTTCTTTTTCACTGCTGTTCATTGTGGCCATTTGGGGTCATGCCTAATTTTGGGAGGGTCAGTCCTGCAAGGCAATAGGCATCCCTTTGAGGAGCTGTATACCTTCATCTCCTGTTAATGTTAGCAGAGTGTAAAGGTGGTCTGAACCTCCTGGTATCTGGCTGCAACCCTTCGGTGCTTTCAAAACTTGCAGCACTTTGGCAATGTCCCAAATTGCCAGTTTCTCCCTCCTGGAAGAGGATGATTTTGATTTGAGTGATTTTTTTTACTTCTTTCTTCCAAAAATGACAGTGCTTACTGTAAAATTTCACTGCATTACTCCGTAGCTTTTGAGCTACAAACATCTGCTGCTTTTATGGGATAAATTTGGGCTGCTGGCTGGAGCATTAGAGCTTCTGAGGAGGCTGTTCAAACTTGTGTACTTTGTGGATTTATCACCAGTTGCTGTCAAAGTGCAGCAGCTTAGCAAAATCTTTGGACATGAGTTTGAAGGATGGTGCTTCAAGAAAGTCAAGGCTTCATACTCAAAACCTGTCTTTCGAGTTTCCCCCTCCTTGATTTTCAGATGTGGGTGTCGTTTGATGCGTTCCTCTGTCGTTATGGTTCAGCATCTCTACAGCTCAAATCTTTAAGGCAACGCGTGAATGGAGTCCAAATATGAGATAGGGATGTTCCTCCTTGGGAAATTAGCAAGGAGAATGAACATAAAAATAATGCTTAATTTGTCTTTAAACCTAATTGCATGTTTGCTGAGTGATACTGGCATTTAAACGGAATTAGCTTGGCTGTGTGTGGGAGTTATCAATAAGGTAACACAGAAATATTCTTTGCCTATTTCTGTTTCCATTATGCATTGGAATACAATTTTATGCAAGGATAGTTTAATGGGGAAACAATATTTTAGGCAGTTGTTATTGCAGCCATAAAGGTCAACAGCTTTCCTTAAGCTTTATTTATTTTTTTTTAAATGAGGAAAAAAGAGACGATACTGTGCAAACCTGACATTTTTTTCCTATTTTCCCATGACTTCCTTTTGCCATGTGCCACGAGGTAAAACACGGTGGGTTTTTTTGACCCTTTCCAGGTGGAAAAGCCTGTCCCCCTGACCGAGCCCTGCAGGAACACCGTGCCTGTAATGACCATCCTTGTGTACATTTCTTCTGGGAGGCGTCTCCCTGGAGCGCTTGCTCCGAGGACGTGCTGGTGACCGCGCTCAACGCCACCGTCAGCTGGAGCGGAGAGGCCGCTTGTGGGGTGGGGATACAGACAAGGAAAGTCTTCTGCATGAAGAGCAGTTCTGGCCAGGTCACGCCTAAAAGGTATGAAAAGAAAGGTTATTAGCGATTATTTCTACAATATGCGTCATGCAAAGGCGTTTTCAGCTCGAATATGGGATCTGCAGCGTTGAAAATAATTTCATTTCAGGACTAGCTCTCCGGGTGCTACTCCATCACTACTCTGAAAGGGGTCCTAATACGTAACAAACCCAAACAGCTAGCCCTTTCCAGCTTTCCATGTAAATCCGAACAAAAGGCATGCTTTTACTGGTGGAGATTTTCTGCTGTAGCTCCTCTGTTGTTCTAATTTATGGTTTTCTGCAAGTATTTTTCCTGAAGGACAGGTGTGAGGGAAATGTGAAGTACGTCTGAATGTAACGTTCATCAATACATTATTAGCAGTGCTCCAATAAAATAACAAAAGTAAATAGATTTTGCATTATATTTACACCCCAACGAGGCAGAACCATATGTGTGATTTATATTGTTCATTTGGTTTATATAGCTTCTATAATGTGATAGCAACATGATGAAATGATGTATTCTGCGGTACAAATATCCTGAATTTGGCTTTGCTTTACCAAATGAGGAAAACAAGTAGCACAGATGTTTTCCCTAATATCGAAAAATCAAGACGTTGCTAATTATTTTTGCACCATTAATGAGTCTAGAGACTTACAACTGAGTTTCATTTCTTATTGTAGCTCTCAAAACAATCCTGCTCCTATAAGCAGACTGTGTTGATTTCAGTAAAGTTAATTAAAATTCTTGAGGTTAATGAGATTAATTAAGTAAAAGGAAAGAAATCTAATATTCATTTGTGTCTTGAATCCATTGGTATACTCTAACTTCAGCTAATTAAACATATTGTTTATAGAGCTATAAAATAGTTGTTTGCCCCCTCCACTTTTGAGGTGGTGCAAGAGGAAATGGAACTGAAGGGGGTAAATAAATGCCTAAGTAGCAGGATCGTGATTTTAACTTTATTTTTTTCTAGTAGGGATTAGTGGCATGTTCTTCTTCTAAACGGCATCGTTTTGGGTTACATGCATTACTAAGCACTTTTGAGTGGGTTTTTTTAAATAGAAATTAATAAAAATTAAAAAAGAGCAGTTCTCTTCCTGTTCACCCACTTGATGTGCAAGATCTGCCTGATCCCAGAAAGTTACCCGTTTTGTGCTTTTTGAGTTTTTATATATTAACCACGTCTGAAACTTTTATTAGAACATGTGTGATATGTTTTTCATTTAGGATTTAAAAATGAGTGAAGAAAATCCCAGAGCTCTTCTTACTCTACTGTGTTGTACAACTTTTAAAATAACAATCAAGGCCTCAATCAAAGATCACTTGAAGCTATTTTTGTGTTTCTTAGGGGTTGAAAGTGGAGGAATATCACATCAGTCCTTACAGCCAGTTGCAAGCGGTTTGAAAGTTGTTGCATGTTGTGCTAAAACAGGACTGTTTTATAAACTTAACTCCTCACTTTCTCTAGTAATAAATTTATCTGTTTTGCTCCAGTGAGCTCTTTTTTTGTGGTGTCATAGACAGAACTACCTTTAAAAGCCTGTAGTCATCAAGCTGAGCTCCACAATTTTTTAAAAAAATTCTTTTTTTTTTCCAATCCTTGAAATGTACTGAATTCATTTGGGCTCTGTGAGTGTGAAGGAGGATTAAAATGAGACGTGCTCTGGCCAGGAGCGATACCTTTGGCATGGCAGCATGCTCACAGCCCTGTGAAAATCTTAAGAAGAGGAACTCTGTCCATCGTTTTAATTTTTTATTAAATTCTGTCTTTGTGTTTGGATCCATAGGTGTCCGGAGTCCGTCCGGCCTGAGGCCGTGCGCCCGTGTCTCCTCCCCTGCAAGAAGGACTGTGTTGTTACACCTTTCAGTGAGTGGACTCGCTGCCCAACAGCATGTCAGCCTGGTGAGCCTTTGAGAAAGTCAAAATTTGGGGAAAAATTGGAGAATTGGCCTAGAGGCTTGTGGCAGCTGTGGTTTGCATCAGTCCAAGAATTTTTAGGGCGTTCATGTGCGTGAATTTTGGACATGAGCACTTTGGGTCTTGACTTTGAGTTGACACTGGTGTTCTTGGGCAGGTGGGATCCTCATGAACGGATTTGGAGATGTAAATGCTCTGAGTCTGGATAAAATTCCTTCTGGGTTTCTGCCTTCAAAGTCAGAACTCCAAGGCCACGATGTTGTTATAACTGTACATGGAATTGCTTTGTTATATGAAGTGTTTTTCTCTTGACCAGCCTAGGCGTACGTACAAGGTCACGCAAGTAACTCCTGTGCTTTGTGGTTTGTCAAGGACCAGACATTTCTTTGATCTAGTTGGCTGGGCAAGAAGTGTTCAGCAAGGTTTCTTTATAATGATCCAGGGTTGGGTTTTGTGACAAATTTGTGTGTTTCATTAATTGTTCGGATAAAAGTCTTCTCAGTTATCAGAGTGTTTCATTATTGTTGGTAGTTTCCTTGCCCTTCAAAGGTTCTCAGTGGATGCTGTAGCACAGTCCTCGTTAGATTTTACAGGAAAATGAGTTGCTTTCTAAAACAGTGAGTCCTGTTTTAATTAGCAATTTATTTTTAGAGTTTAAATGAGCTGCCTATGAAGAAGTTGAATAAATTACCTGGTAAATTACTTTGTTTATTAAATAATAGTCTACAATTAAAATGAGAAGAAATTAATTATTTAACCTCCTTTGCAGTGTTATCATTTTAATATAATTCTAAATTAAAACTTCTTAGATGGGGGAGTTTGCTTTTTGCTAAATCTGTTATTGATATGGCTGCATTGCAAGACTTTTTTTTTTTTTTTTTTAATTTGCATTGCACAATTAAAGCCTCAGCACGATAATGAAATTTCAAAGCCACTAATACATACGTGAGCTGTGAGGGGTGTTGTATTTTTTATAGAAAAGTTGTATTTAATGAAAGCAATATACAGATGGTGAATTACTAAGCAGATCAAGCAGGAACAGGTATTGCCTGGCAGATTTAAAATTAATTGTGTACCAGCATAGGATTAGAACTTAGACAAACATGTAATCACCAAATCAACTTTACACAGAACTTTACCAGTTGAGCTGTTTGTAGTTTATCTGAGAAAATACATCCAATTTTACTATCTAACAATAAAAAAAAAGCTGACATTTTTCCCTACATTTAAATGTCATCAGACAACCGTCTGTCTGCTGGCAAAAGATTATCTCCTGCCTCAGAAGAGTAGACAGCAATGAACTTAGGGCAGCAACAGATGGACGGACAACATAACTCACCAAAGATGTGCCACTGAATCCAAGCACCTGTTGGGGAGGCAGGAACAGGGAGGTTGTTGCAAGTTATTGATTCTCTGCCATTTCAGATACTTAAAGGTGACAACTGTCTGCTGCAGTCTTCTGTAATGTTATCTGTTTTAATGGGTCTTTGAGGATGGATCGACACAACCATCAAAGAATCAATAGGGTGGTTTCAGAGTATGAAGTGGTCTCAATGAGCAGCATGTAGATTTTCCTCTGTCACCTGCTTCCCTGGTGGCCTGGAGAGGTAACTGCTTTCAGCATGGATGAGGTGCTCTCTGGTCTGTCAGCATAGATTTAAACCAGAGGGATTAAAAAAACCCCAAACAGCTAACAATAAATAACAGTTTTCATCTTTCTCCTGAAAATAGATGGTACCTGTAAGTACCTCTCCTTTTCTGGGCATTGGTTGTGCAGGAGGAAGGTTAGAAATTTCACAGTTGCTTAATTTCTAAACAAGTTTACGTGAAATGTTGGGTGGTAACTGTCCTATTTCTTTCTCCATGCCTTAAATCAGGTTTGAAATGAGGTGGGTTAAAGTGGATAAAATGCACAGTGTGCCACTATAAGAAATTCCAGTGACTTCTGCCTTGTGTCAGACAGTCCATTATCTGCTGCTTCAGTCCCCATAAACAAACACCAGCCTGAGTCGGTCAAAGTTAAAGACTCACCCCTTCAAAAGCCCTTATCTGTACAAAAAATACTGGAGACAGCTCTGCTGTGAAAATCTGTCCTTATTTGTGTGTGCAGGGTCTTGTGCTGACCACACTCTGCCTTTCCATCTGGTCAGGAGCAGAGTCTGAAGCTGGATGTTTCCAGATGCAGCACTTGTTCCAGGAGTGAGCAAGGATTTTGCCCCTCACCTGAGGATGGTCCTGCACCTCTCTGAGCCCAGGGAAGCCCTGGGAGCAAAACACAGAGGAATGAAAGATTCAGGATCCAGAGAGGAATGAGAAGAAGTGATTGGTAGGAGCTGAACGTCTCTGTGTGTAAGGGAGGAGGATGGAGGCATTATCTGAGTTGCAAAGTCAAGGACACAGAAGTTAAGATGGTCCTTAGATCTTGAGGCTTGACGTTTTTTCAGGAGGGCAAGCAGACATAGTCATGCTTGAAATCAGCTGAGGCTCAGCTTTAAAAGGACAGTCCTACACTATGCTAATACTCTGGAAAAATCAGGCTGTAGCAATTCTAAATGAAATATAAAAATTATGCTCATTAACATTTGTGAGGAATGCTATAGAAAAGCCAATGAGGAAATTCAATTTCGAAAATGGGGTTTGAGTAACGTGCAATAAATGTTGAGGATAATTTAGTTTCTTGAGGTGGAGAAAATTACTGTGGGAAGCTCATTTAGATTCGGTACTGATTAATAGGAAGGAAATGGCTAAGATTCTAATGGTGGTAGATAATTTGAATGAAAATTGTCACAAAGTGATAGAGTTCACCATTCCTAGAAGGGACGGATGGCAATATCAGCAAGACGTTAGGAAGAAAAAAAAAAAAAAAAGACAGGCTTCAACAAACTGTGAGGGTTGGTAGCTGCACCTCTTGGGAACATTTTCTATGCAGACAGAAGATCTGGAAGCTGCCAAGAAACCCTGTACAAAGGGCTGAAGTCCTACTGGACTGTAATTTCTATCCTGAAACTGTGCTAATAATAAGCCAGTAGCACAGGGTAGCAAGGCATGTCTAATTCTACATATGACTCGCAAGTTCAAGCTTCAAAACATGACAACATCACACACAGCTAGAGGAGCCCTTTTTATCTTACACAGTTGTTCAGGGTCTTGTTTGCTTTTGGATTGTCAAATTGTTTCACAGAGTTTAGAATTGAGAATGCAGACTAATCTAGAGGATATTAGGTAACAAGAACTACATGAAGGGATTAAAACTAAGGGAAAACTGAATGAAATATATGTCTGGTGCTTTCTGAGAAATGAGGGAAACACAACATGGGGAATATGCACTTGCTGCTGTTGTTTGCTGTCTGCAGCCAGGAGAAGAATGGACTAAAGAGTAAGTATTTTCATAGAGTGGATATTCCCATGTCAGTGGGGCTGTGTGAATAAGAAGGAAGAAATAAGTAATGCCAGAGCATTTAGTGACTGTCTTCTGGGTGAGAAATTGTTAAGCCCTAAGGAACTAACTACACTGAAGTAGTACCAAGACAAACTAAACTAACCCTCTCCCCCTCAGCCCTACCTCCTCAAGAAGAAAGGTCAAGAAAACTGTAGATTACTCATCCTCACTTCATTATGTAGAAAGCCACAAAAACAAGTTATTAGTCAAGTTACAAACATTTCAAGAAACACATTCTAATAAACTGGCTAGTAGGGATTTATTTAGAACAAATTGTTCCACATAAATTTAATCTCTTTTTGACAGCATAGCTGCTCTAATTAAGGAAACTGTAGATTTTTAACACATTAAAATTTTATCAGGAAGCTGAGACTAGTGACTTGAATTAAATTACTCTTAAATGGGTACTGAGCTGCTTGAAAAATCTCACAGTGGATATCACTGTGCAAATAGTCTCTGTCTCCTTTACTGTCTGCCATTACTTATTGATACACATGGATAACATCCTTGGAGCCGTCTCTCCAGGCTGAAGAGTCCCAGCTTGCCTGGTCTCTTCCTGTGTGTCAGATGCTCCTGTCCCTAAATAGTCATTGTGGCCACTCACTCCACTGTGTCCATATCTTTTTTTTCTGCTGGGGAGCCCAGAATTGGGTGCAGCACCCAGCTGTCTCACCAGAGCTGAGCAGAGGGGAAGGATCGCCTCCCTCATGGGTGATTCTCTTCCTAATGCAGCCCAGGATGCTGTGGCCCTTCTTTGCTGCAAGGCCATATTGCTGCCTCGTGGTCAGCTTGTCCATCAGGACTCCCATGTCCTCTGCAAAGCTGCTTCCAGTCAGTCAGCTGATAGATGTCCACTATTGGTGATCAAACTGGAACGTGAGCCAAGGGCAGTCCTACAGAATTGGGCCCCCTGGCCCCAATTCCCTGGGATATTTGTCTTAACAGCTTGTGTGCTTGAACAATAACACTAGTGGATGGTGCAGAGCTCAAAGAGGTAGCAAAGATAATAGACAATATATTAAATTACATTGGAATAACTAAGAAAAGTCTTAAAATGTTACTTGGGAAGGAAAAACTGATTGTGCAAAGACAGAACGGGCAGGGAAGACATCAGTACTGCCTCAGGCACCTCTGGAGATACAATGGACTAGAAGATGATGGAAAGTCAGCAGTTTGAAATGCTAAAACTCATCCCGGGCCTGTCAAACTCATGGTCATGTTGTTTGTGAGACACCAAAAGTGTCATTGCACTGTGCCCTGCTGAGGCTGCAGGTGGGATTCCTTGGGCACAGTGGTGTGAGAAAGGGAGCAGTGAGAGGTACTTGAAAAGGGTCTATGAAGAGCTGGGTTTGGTTAGTTTAGAGAGGGGAGGACTTGGAGGAGATACAAGCCCGTGCACTTTTGTAAAGGTTATGCATCAGGTGACAGGGATAAACTCTTTTTTGCATGTAGTGAACAGAAGATAAAAGAGGGTTAGCTCAGTTTACAGGAGCAATGACTTGGGCTGGATTTTAGGGAAAGGCTCTTTGGGAGGCTTTACAGGCACTGAATCGGGCATCTGAAAGGAGACTGTAGGAAGCTGTAGAGGCTCAGGCAGTGGCTGTGAAAGAAGCAGGAGAGGGATCACTGGGGCTGTGCTTACCCTGCCCCAGGGCAGCAGCCGTGGTGAGCAGCCTCCTGCCAGCTCCCAGCTCCCTTTGCAGGGACCTCGCAGTGATGGCACGTGTGGAACTTGGTGTTTTTAAAGCCAGCACTTTTATTGGACCCATACTTGTACTTTGTCTTCATGGTGTGACTTTTCCTAAGTTTTCCTTCTACTGTAATGCGTTGTAGTCTTGCTGCTGCAGCTTTGCCCCTATCCTGAGCTGGAAAAATAATACTTAAATAATGCTTAAAATATGCTAATTGGCACACTGCTTTCCTCTCTTGGACAAATTTGATGAATTATTTATTTAAAGATGTTTACCTGATGTGGAATCATTTATGGAGTTCTGCTGAGATACTATTTTAGTTTTCTAGCATCTGTTTTTGAAGTATGAATAGAATACTCAAAGAAGTACTAATGCCATACACAGTGGTTAAACCAGCTCTGTTTGTACTTACCACTTACACAGCCAAGGATTGTGTTTGGTTTAGCTGTAGAGATATAAATAAGTCTTGTCCTTGCCTTTCCTGCTGCATTCTGTAGTGTGGAATTTGTGAACTGTGTTTCTAGAGGGATTGATCTTGCATCAACTCAGGTTAAGTAGAGAGTTAGCCTCTGTTGGGTGCAGTGGTTTTCCCATCAGGAAGTTATCATCTGTAATTTCTAGAGCTATAAAGATGAGTTACTGGTAGCAGCCTGAGACCACAAGAATGTGTTTTCAGAAAAAACCTCTTCCATTATGCCAGTTTGTTTCTTTTGGTTTTTTATTCTTTTCTCCAGTTAAAGTGTTTTATTTTCTTATTCGTTTGCTTTCCTTTTTATTTATTCTCTTCTTTGATTTGATGTTCTGTTAAATAGACATTTTTTGATGCATCTCTTAGGCTGTAGATTTATCAACCTTTCAGGTGCTGTTCTGCTGAACTACTGGCAACTTTAAAGCAAGCAATGGTAGCTGTTGATCCAGCTATTCCTTCCCTGCTTGGATAGAGCCAGAGTGCTCACAATTTTGAAATATATATGAAAACACAAAGCGTGGTTATAAGCAAGGCAGGTGGATCACTAACTCGAGGTGCCAACTGGAAGGCAACTTTTCCCTTTGTTTTACAGGCAATTCCACTGCAGTTAAACAGTCTCGGTACAGGATTATTGTTCAGGATTCTGCCAATGGGGGCCAGGCATGTCCAGACACCTTGTATGAGGAAAGAGAATGTGAAGATATTCCCATCTGTCCAGTGTATAGGTAAGAACTGTTAGCTTGGATCCAGGCTCTGATGGGTGTCCACTTCTCCAGAAATGACTTTTGTGCCATTACCCTGCACAGGTTTCACCAGAAAATAACATAATGCTGGAAAATGCAGAGTTAATACAAGAAACGTGCCTTGCAAAAATCTATAAAAGCAGAGTTCAAACTGGGGATTTCAGTAGGTTTGGCATCATCAGAACAAGCAGCAATAGACACAGCTCCCAGAAATGGCAACCTCAGGGCCCGATGTCTGCAAGGAAGCTCTTAATGGCAACTCCCCCTTCATTGTATCTAAAAATAAATATAAGCTATTTTGGGACCACAAGCCCTCAACTGCCTTAATCATAATTGTATGCTTATTGCAGAAACTCGTCTCTTCCCCTGAAACTCTCACACCAGTGGATAACACACACTTAAAAAATTACTGATTAGACAAACAGTACAATAGGGCAGTTACTCACCACTCCTCATTAAAATTCCATGGCCCATCTGTTACTGTGCAATATTAGTAAATAGAAGAGCATTGTATCTTTGCATGTAAATCTGCAGCCCACACATCCCACAGGAGATGGTCTCGGAGCAGGGCAGGCAGCTGGAGGCGGTGCCAGGCAGGATCTCACCCCTCTGCCCTGCCATGGGAAGCTGCTCTCTGGTGCTCATGGCTGGCACGTGTACGAGCATAGGGAGCGGACTGGGAACACCATCAGTTGGATGAAAACAGGCTGGCAGGAGGAGAGCCTGATTCCAGAGCCCACTGGAGATACCTCCTGTGTATTTTGTGTTCCTTTGAGCCATGCCCTGCAGAAGTGAGAAAGCAGAATGTTGTTGGAGGAGGATGTGGCTTCCTAGAAGGTGAACCTGGCATCTGAATTTCAGTTCGCAATGTTTATTTCAGGTGGAATTGCAGCTTTTTCACTTGTTCTCCCTTAAGTCTTTATAGTGAATAATTTTCAGTAACTACAGTTTTTTGCCTGGACATGTTGTCTGATTTATAACCACTCCCCTGTTCACCTTTTCCCGTGGCAGGTGGAAGACCCACCGCTGGAGCCCCTGTGTGCTGGTGCCAGACTCGGTGAGACAGGGTGTGCCAGGACAGAATGAGGCGTGTGGACACGGCTTGCAGTCAAGGGGTGAGCTTCCTCCATCCAGCCTCCCAGTATTTAAGGTGTTGGAGTGTGGCATTGCACGAGGGTCTTTGCTCTTTTACAGTAGATAATCTGGAAGCTTGCTGAAGTACTTTATAAAATAGAGTGTTTTGGGAAGTGGGTCCGTTGTACAGTTTTTCTGTGCTGGGCATTAAAGTGGCACTAACATGACAGTTTGTTTGAAGTACAGGAGGAGATTTATGCTTGCCGTTCAAGGATCTTCACTAACGTGCTCTTCTGCCTAAAGCTGAAGCATGTGGGCTTTAAAAGAATTATCTGTAGGCCTCTATGAAGCAATCCATTCTTGGTGCTAAAAATGGAAAGGATAATTTCCCCATGATTTTAAATTTTACTAATGACTTGCCTGAGGCTGGATTTTCATTAAGACTGTTGGAGAAGTTCAGCGTGGTAAAGGCTTTGGGCTCCTGCCCTTGGCGTAATTAAGCACTTAGAAATTACAGTGATCCCATTGTCTGAACAGAGGTGTTGAGGAGAGTGTCACTGTACAGAGTATGTGATCAGAGTCTGCAGTGGTGCCTGCAGATGGCTGGAGATGTGCCTGTTATCAGTCTCCTGGGAAATCTAATGAAACCTTTAACAAAAAGTTATTTTTATTGAAAAAAAATTGCTATACAGGTATGCTGAGGAAACTTGACATAATAATTTACTCCTTCACAAAGGTAGAAGCTATTCTTTAAAGATGAAGTGAATTTCTTATATAATCTGGAAACAAAGGAAACATAAGAAAAGTTCTGACAGTATGTGGGATGTATCTGAAAGAAGAAATGTGTTTTAAACTAAAACTCAAAGGAGTAAATATCTTTTAACTACGTTTTGACCACAAACCTTTCCACAAGGTTTTCAAATCTGTGAGTTGCATTCCTCAACCTCCGTGTGAAGGGATGGTAATCTTTATGCTCTAGTAAGTGCATGAACTTCGTATTCATCTTCCTCTGACAGAATTAGAAGTATAACGGAGGAGCATCACACTTATTTTTACTCTGTGGAGAGCCCTCCAGTAATTACATGGGCTATGTGCTGTTCTGGTGTAACCATGAAAAACATCTCATACCTTGGTGACTTTAAGCAAAAATTGTTTCAGCTCTGCGTTCCCTTCTTGTAATTAACTGTGGCTTCTGTAACAGCTTCGGTTTTCATAATTACATGTAGTGAAAGAACCAGTCTGCTAGGTATTATTGAAGATGAGGGGGGTCTCCAGGAAAATGAGTTCTCAGATGAAACCCATGGGAGAAGATTTTTAAAGTTACCTTGTGCGAACAACGGGAATGATCTCCACAGAGAAGGCAGCTGAAGCCAAGCTGCCAACTGACTGTACTGTGTCTGAAAAAGAAGCTGCTGGATTTTCAGCAATCCATGGAAGTGTTGAGTAAGGGAAACTTCCATAAAGCTGCTGTTAATGCCTCGCCTTGCTGCTACCCGAGCTCTTCAGGAGCAGCCCCTGCGCGTGAAGAGGTGCTGGGAAATGGCAGGGAGCAGCCATTTAGCCAAGGGAGGGGATTGCTTACATGCTTTGCAGGGGTCTTCAGCTTGTAAACTTTGACACTGGAGGACTTCTGATCCTCTCATTCCTCACCATGAAGGGAATCTTTAGAGGTATTTTTTGAAATAACGTCTGGGGTGAGGGTGGGGACTTGGGCTTGTTCAGCCTGGGGAAGTGTCTAGTGTGGAGTTCACAGGGAGCCACGCTTCCTGGAGGTGCACAGTGGGTAACAGAGGGTAACAGTCCCAGACTGGGGTGAGAGAAACTCCCAGGTTGCCCAGACAGACTGTAGATTCCTTGGAGATACTGAAAACTCAACCAAATAAGGTCTTGGGCAGCCTTTTCTAACTTTGAGGTCGGTCCTCCTTAGAGTAGGCATTGCCTCTTCAGAGGTCCCTTCCATTCTAAATGGCCTTGTTTGATTCTCTGAGTCTGTGGGGTTTTCCGGGGGAAACTGTGCCGTCACTGGAAGAACTCCAGGTGTTAAAATAGACGTTTTTCTGCAATATTCAGGCATCCTGCAAATGAGCTTGCATTTGAGGTATCATCATCACCACTCCACACAGTAATTGGCTTACATAATGTACCAGTGTCTTTAGCCAGTAAGTGCTCCTTCTCCAAGGAGTATTCATAGGAATTTGCTTAGTTTCTTTTTACCATATAACAGCAATTACCCTTTTACCACCGAAGATAATCAGTCTCACTGTTCCTTGGAGCATCCATTTTTAGATTTTTTTTTTTTCTATCCATACCCTGACTGTCATGTAAAAAAAGAGGATTTTAGTTTTCAGTGACTGTCATATCAGCCAATTATATAAGGACATTGAATTCATATAAATTATTTCTAAAGAAAAACAGAGTGTGTTTATGTGTACCTGTTTAGAACAATGACTCTGCTGAGGGAAAATTAAGTCTGAAATGACATTCAAGGTCCATTCTTTCTCTCAGCTAGATTCTGAGATTGATACTTACAGATCTTGTTCCATGAGTGTTTTCAGTGAAATTGCATGTAAACGTGCTGTGTAATATGCAGAAGATACCAGAATCTGTCTGTGAATAATAAGCAGACTAGCCAAAGAGATGACAGCTATCTGAAGCTTGATTTTTTTTTTTTTTATGGTTTCATCTTGGAAAGATATTACACTAATTACAACAGCATTTTATTTTTTCTACCAGCCTCAGTGGGCTACCTTATTCAGAAAACAGTCATATAGGAAACAGAAAAGTAGCCTTTAGAACTAATGAATATAATTGTTATTTAAGTTTAATTGAGGTGTGATTTGCAAAAAGCCCCTGAGAGAGGGCACTCAAGTAAAACAGGGTGGGGATGTCACTGTCGCTTGACAATAGACAACACTTCCAACAGTAAGTGAAAAGCTTTACAAACTTGCTGGATAGCTGTCATTTTCCTGGCAAGGGACTAGTTTACTAGAAGGTGACAGGAGTTTGAGAAAAGGTCCTGCACATGGGTGGGAGCAATCCCAAGTACAGGTGCAGTCTGGGTGGAGAATGGACAGCGTAGCTCTGGGGAGAAGGACCTGGGGATGTTGATTAGTGAGAAGATCAATATGACCCAGCAATGTGTTTGCAGCCCAGAAACCCAGCCATGTCCTGGGCTGCATCCAAAGCACCGCGGTCAGCAGGTCCAGGGAGGTGATCCTCCCCGTCTGGTGAGACCCCACCCGCAGTGCTGCATCCAGCCCTGGGGTCCTTAACACGGGAAAGATGTGGACCTGTTGAAGCAGGTCCAGAGGAAACCACAAAAATACTCAGAGAGCTGGAGCACCCCTGCTGTGGAGAGAGGCTGAGAGAGCTGAGCTTGTTCAGCCTGGAGAAGAAAAGGCTCTGGGGAGACCTTAAGAGCCCCTTCCAGTAGCTGCAAGAGAGCTGGAGAGGGACTTTGAACAAGGGCATGGAGTGACAGAACAAGGGGGAACGGCTTGAAACTGACGCAGGGCAGGGCTAGATTGGATATTAGAAAGAAATTCTTTACTGTGAGGGTGGTGAGACACTGGCACAGGTTTCCTAGAGAAACTGTGGATACCCCATCCCTGGCAGTGTGCAAGGCTGGGTTGCATGGGTCTTTGAGCAGCCTGGTCTGGTGGAAGGAACAAGATAATCTTCAAGGTCCCTTCCAACCCAAACCATTCTGTGATTTCATGAGAATTGCTTTGCTTCAGGTGACTGTCAGTGACTTTACTGTTCTCGGATGTTTGTGATGGAGGATGCTTGAGAAATGACCTCTTCTTTCAGTGCTGACATGAGCAGCCACCTTAGACATATATATTTTTGGGGAAAAGATGTGTTGCTCATTACAAGAGATTGTTAAGGTTTAATTAGCAGATGGAAAAGCCTGTTTTAAGCAAGTGTCTTTGAAGGCTGCTTCAAACGCCATTGATAAAGTAAATAGACACGTATTAAAGACCAGACTGGTCTAATGAGACTCTGCTTTAAAAACTAGTCTTGGAAATACACTGACAACATGATTATGAAAAAAATAGTTACTTTCTAGAAGCAAGGAGAAGCTACAGCAATAGAACACGTCATGCCTTACTTCTGCTCTTCCTGCACTTTGCTGGGATTCCCTTGGGGGTTTTGACCACGTCTGCCCTGTGTAATGAGACAGTAAGTCCATCTCAGAGCTGTAGCTCCCCTTTGCAAGAATACAGAAATGCTGTGACACAGAGCAGTAAATATTTTTAGAGGTAATGTATTGATTTGTGTATAGGAAAACAACAAGAGACCCACCAATGCAGTAATGAGAAGCTACTCCTCTGCTTTGGAAAAGGGCACTGCCCCTGGCTCACAGCAGGTCATGGGGTGGATCAACCCTGGGCAACCCCACTGGGTATCTCAGTAGCATATTTATTCTGGTGTGCTCCAATATCACACCACGTATGATGTATCTCCTCCTTTAACTGTGTTGTAAAGTCATACCACGTGGACTTAGCTAAGGTGGTTAGTGTTAAATAGAACCTGTTTCAGTTGAACAGTTGATGTATAGATTGATAGGGAAAAAGTGGGATGCAGGCAGCACCAGACTGGAGCAATTTCAGATTCCTGTCTCCTTCATTGCAGGTTTGTGTGTCTTGCTCTGCAGCTTTCTGATAGCCATAGGGACATTGGAGACAAGAGCTGTTTTAGACTGAGTTCAGACCAAAAGCTTGTCATCATGAGAAAAAAATGGTAACAATGTGGTATCTAAGTTTTCTGAGTGTACCTAAATGCAGTGATAGTTCCAGTAAAATCTTATATAAAATATAGGAAGTACTGTGATCACAAACATAATGGTGCCTAAGATAATGTGTCCATATTAAGCAAGATGAAAGGATGAGTTTAGATATAGCCTCTTAACATTGCATCTACAAAAGTATTTCAAACAGGCATCCTTAAGCTGTATTATCTTGTGTATTATCAATCAGTAATGGCCATATACATTGATGTTGTTTCTCTCCAATTATTTTATTGTAACCTATTTATAATGAGTTGTGCCATCAAGAAAGCATCAGTGTTACCTTCTATTTTTTTGCTCATAAGGTATTCACCCAACAGTTCTTATTCCCTCTTCTGCAGGTAGTTAATATAACTGCTGATTAGCTAAATTAACAGATGTATTCATTGTAATTTGAGTTGCAGAATGCTTTTGCAGAGAATTACCAATTCCAGGAGGTACATATTAGAATCCTGTGATAATTTACAGGCTAAAGGCAATGTGATAGCCTGAAGTTTACAAGGAATACATTTATGATCTAAATGTGGCAAAGACTCCAGTTCTCTGGTGATGTTTTCTGAGCAGTGCTCTGCGGTGTATAAATCCGTCCAGCTGATAGCAGCTCACCTGTCATCAGCAGCTCCCTTCAATATTATCTTTGCCTCGTAGGGCAATGGCACCTTGAGCCTTGTTCTGAGTGATGCTGGGAGTTCATTAGTTTGTCAGTGTCTTTCCTGATGGTGCCAGTCTTGGGTAACACAAATGGAGCACAGTGAGGTGACCTTGAGTGGTCCCAGCCAGAGCCATGGTCTGTAAGACACCTGCCTGGGCTGCTGGTGGCATTGGGAGCAAAGAATTGAGGGGAAGAATAATTACCAGGGTAAAGACAGGAGCTGAGTCTCCTTTGGGATAGATTTGAAAAGGAAATTGTGAAGCCAAGTTTGTCTAGGATGGCGTTGAGGTTCAGGGGGAAATTTTCTTTACAGGATGAAGAGCCTCCACCTGTTTATCAGCCATGTCTGCCCAGGCCTTCCCCCGTGCTGCTTTAGGGATAGAATCATTCCCCATCCTATTGCAGATTCCTAAAGGATGCGTAACCTGTGTTGTTACCCTCCTGCCACTGGTAATGCCGTTTTTAGCTTATAAATACTAAGGTTTATAAGGTGGGAAGAAACAACCAAACCAGAATTGATTTACCATTACTTGTTTTGGATAATCTGATTTGTTTCCTTGACAAGGCAGTGGGCTGTAGTTCAGGCAGCAAGGTAAGTGGAAAGCAGCACAGATAATATTCTCCGTACTTCAGCAAGACATTGAGTCCAGTCCCACATGACAGTGTGAAAGCATGACCTAGAGAAATGCAGGGTGAGGTGGTTGTGCAACTTGTTGAACAAAACCCTTCCAAGCTCTGTTGTCAGTGGTTTGCCGTCAGCCAGAGAGACTGTTTCAGATGGCTTCCCACAGGGCACGTGTCCTCTGGACTGTCTGCAGTGTTTGCACTAACAGTGTGGATGATGAACTGAAGGGTACATCTGGAACACATCTGGGTAATTGCAAATCATGAGTGCTTTGAAAGGCAGACCAAAAGTATGTGTTGGACAAGTTTGAGCATGCTCTGAAATCAGAAAAGTGAAATTTTCCTTAAATAAAAGAATGTGGAGGAGTTGCACTGTAGAAAGTGTGCAGCAGTACTGTAGAGGACAGTCTGGAATTATGGACTGTGTGTGAATGGCATTATACTGTTGTAAAAAAGCACCCATCATAAAATCATGTGTTACTTACATTTTCCTTCTCATCTCCAAGTTCCTGAAATTTTTTTTCTGTTTCCTAAAATGGACTATATTTAACAGCTAATCCTCCCTTTTAGTTTTGTTCCATAACACCTTCTGCCACTGTAAGTAATGACAAACAATTAAGATCGAATAGAACCACCAGAACTTTCTCTTGGGTAATTCTAACTCCTGGTTTGCAGAGATTCAGAATAGATGAGGAACGTTTTTGCAAAATACCCAAATTTCATTACTAGAAAGAAATAAGGTATTTAGGAGTCTACCTCTGGTGAATAGCAGTGAACAAATTAAAATCTCTTGAACTTAATGAAACTTTACCCTTGATTTTGCATTTAAAATTAATCTTCATTCTTGGTGAACTTTATATATCTGCACACAGGAGTTGGAGAGATTGATCACTGCACTGTGGATGTGTGATTGCACCAGCCTGGATTGCGTTGGATTTCCATCAGTTTGCCTACAGGCTTTGATCCTTCATTCCCAAAGCCCGGATTTAACTGTCCATTTGATACTAGATCAGTTTTATGCAAAAGTGTGTGTTTCACAGAGGGGAAAACAAAGGAAAATTTAGGAGGAGTAGACAAAACCACAGTGCTAATGTCATGTATGCATCCTTAGCCTTCCCGGCACCAGTGGCATGAGGAAGATATCCTCTCCCAGACTGATTTTTCCATGGGATTAATCTTGTTTGCTAACACTTGAAGTGACTGGGAGAAGGAGGGGACGGGAAGGGACAGATGAGGCTTTGTGAGATGTGATGGGTCGGTCTCTCTGAGCATTTTGGCTGCCTTTGGTATTTCCTCAGTTTAATTTACGAGAAATAAAATCACCTATAGAAATCATCCTGGTGCTGTAGCAGAGGGGTCTGTGTCAACGTGTGCATGGCTGGAGTATGCAGCTGGGCACTGCACTGGGGCATGGAAATTCATCCTCATATTGTATTACATCCCACTGATCCTCAGGTAATGTGTTCCTGTAGACCAATTTTTCTTTCTTTGGGTGTTAGTTGATAAGACGGGGAAAAAAGATTGATACTGATTTTCCAGTGACAGGTTGTTCACACAAGAGTGATGGTGGAGTGCCCTCCTGTTTTTAATGGGGGATGTCAGCAGGCATCACGGGATGCTTAAAACTATATCTCAGCCTGGGTCTGCCCTGCTTCCACCTCAGGTAGAGCTGCTCGAGGAGTATTTCATAGGTGGTAGGAGAATTGGCATGACATTGCTTTGTGGACACTAACTAATAGCAGGAGAGACTCCGAGTCATTTCTGTCACTGTAGCCTTATGCCAGCAACATAAAAATTGAAGAGACTCCTAGAGAATTTGTGCTGACAGCAATCTACAGTGCAGCATTTCATCCAAAAGCAACAAAATGATCTGTAGACTTCCCATGAAATAAAGGTGATGAAGACTGCATCAGATAAATTACATATAGTTGATTTCCTTCAAAACCAGGACAGTGTACTCCACTCTGTAGGAGGCAGCAAGAAGGCTCTCTAGCTTAACTCTACACTGTTCTTATCTGATAAACAAAACAAATATCAGCATCTTAGTACCACACGCAGCATTTGTTTTCTGGGAGGAAAAAGTTAAAAAGCCTTAATCAAGTAGAATGGCCTTTTGAAGCCATAAGGCAGGAACACTGAAAATGCACAATAGGGGCATGTACCAATAGAGGGATTGTTAAAAGATCAAAATAATGAGGAGCAAAGCAGAGGGATGGACATCAAAGCTTTCCATGCTATGTATTTCTGCCTTGATTAGGAGGAAAAAGGGAAGAAGAGGGGAAAGAAGGTTTTAGATCAATAGGAAGTGGCCCGGTCACCTCAAAGACAGCACCATCCAAATGTGTACAATTTACAGGAATTGCTGGAGCATCTCGATCATAAAAGTCCCACAGGATCTGACAGTACTCACACCATATTTAACAGGTACAGAGAGAGAGTCAAGATCATCTTATCTGAGGGAAACTCCTTTTTAAATGTAAGGGTAGATAGATTTTCATTTTGTCTTTCATCCCTCTGATTAAGTTCAGCTCTCTTTGGTCCTCTCAAGATTTCTTTTATCTGGTGTGTAGTCTGTACGATCTAAGCAACTATCGTTGGCGAAAGTCATTTTTGAGGTCCTTTTTTAAATGATGGATTGTCATTAAACAGAGTATAGTAGATGAAAGAGGTCCAAGGAGAACCAAACTGTGCTGTGACTGAGGAGGATGAAAGGCGTAATGAGGGACATAATGAAGAGCAGTCTCTCCCTCAAACTGGAGGCAGGCCCTTCCAATTATGACTTGTTTTTACCACCAACTCCCAGTGATTTAAAATCCTGTTTATGAGCAGTTGATTCAGACTTTTCATACAAATCTTGACAAATTCATATTACGTGAGCAGGAGGCCTGGCTGGTCACGCATCATGGTTTGTGCAGGGGATGTTACGGACTATAGCAGAAATCTCTTCTGTGGCCATGGGTGGGTTGTAAGCAGAGCTGATCACACAGCCTTGTGTGCTCTTTATCAGAAACCCAGGAGCCATTCCATCCCAAACCCTCTGTGTTTCCTTCACTTGGAGCCTGAAACACAAGGGTTTCTCATCCTTAATGTTTTATATGAGCTCATGTAACTGTCACTGTAAATAACTATAAAAATATCTGATTTTTTTCATGTCCTTCCTAATCTTTTGGCCCCTGTGTGTGTCTGGCCTACCTCAGTTCAATGGGTTAACCCTGCAGCAAGTAAACTGTTTTAGTTTCTTGATGATTTTCAATTTAACTGAATCATCCTTTGTTCTTGAGACATTTGTGTCCTGGTGGGTCTCCTTTTTTGTTTGCTATTTTATATAACACTTTCACATCCCTCTTGTTCACCTCTCCATGTGCAGACAGGCCCATTCAGTACTGATTTAGATCTACTTTTTGCTTTTATAAAATTTTAATTTCCTCCTTGTCACAGTTGTGCTGTTTACAACTCCAAAGACAATTCATGCCAAAGCCACTGTGGTTCATAGGGAAAGCATTAAAAATTCATCTGAACTGAGCAGGGTAAGATCCAGGTTCTCTGGAAAATGGCCCTAAGGAGAACTTTTCTTCAAATAGACATTTTAAATGAGAAAGCTTGAAGCATGACCAAAAATATGCAAGTTTATTAGAAAGCTTTTATACTATTAGTTGTCAGGAAAACACTAGAGATGTTACTTTCACAGTCTTTCCCCAAATAATGCCTTTCTTGTCCGTGATGATCTCGTTACCTGGAAGGATGAAGACTGGTTGTTTATTTTTAGAGTACTTGGTACCAAAGGGATTTAGTTTGAGAATTGGACAGTTCTGGGTTAAAATGCTGATTCTGCTTAAATCAATGAAATATTAAAGGACTCCATCACTTGTTTGGACTTCTCTCTTCCCCCTGCCCCCCCCCCCCCAAAAAAAAATCAACAACCCCAAATGAAGAAACAAAAAAACCCCAAAACAACAAACAAAAACCAACCAACAAACAAACCCAACTGCTGGTGAAGGGAAAATAGAGATGTTGTAATGAATGTAGAGTTTGATTTATAGCTTATGTTGTTCATTGTCAGACTAAGGTTTGGCCTGTCTGGGCAATTTCCTTCAGAGGAGCTTGATAAAAGTTGCAGTCTGTGTTTTCCCTTGTTCTGCATTAGTTAGAAAGCACTTCTTACTGGAAATTATTGAGCCACGTTTCTTTCAATAATTAAGAACTAATACTCAGCATGAATATTAGCATCCTAACTGGCAGAGCTCATCAGTATGGCTTACTATAAATCTTGAAGCACAAGGGGTTTTTTTATAGTGACATGCCATAAAGGTGCCCAAGGAATCCTCGATGTCATGTTCGTTGACTCCGAATTTGTATATTCATGTTTCTCCAATCCCTTTATGTCTCCAGGAGAGGTGTTAGATGTGAGATTTCAGTTTCAGAATAAATGAGTAACCTTGACTCAAGCTGTCTTTCAAAATTCCCAGCATCTTTCTTTCAAACAGGTGCACTAAAGTGACAGTGGAGTAACTGGAAGTGACAGGGATGCTTATGAAGTGCTTGCACTTGGGAGAATACAGCAGGTGCCTGTGAACCGGTCAATATATTACATTTGCTTTGGGTGTCCAGGGGTGCTCTTTTCTGTTGCCACCGTTTCTAAATATGTTCAGAAATACTAAAAATACTGAGAAGTGTCTTTAGCACTTTCTAAAATGAGTCTGATGATCGCAGTTGTGATACTTCCAAATGTTCTTCCTCTTGGAAACACCCCTTCTCCACTTCCCTTAACAGCATTGTCATTGATTCGCCTCTGAAAAGACTCAGGAGAGGATTCTGTCTTCTTTATTTATAATAAATCAAGTGAAACTTCACCCAAAAAATTGGAATTCCCCTGGAATAAAATTACTAGACAAGAAAAAGCCATCTCTATACCTTGATGGCAATAGATAGTAATGAAAAAAATGTCACCTTCTAACAAAGATTTTTCTAAAGTCAATTTTTTTGCTGGCAGCCGCTGGGTTTGCCAGGTGCTTGCATCATTTATTAAAGGATTGCTGATATTGGCTAGGTGAAATAAGGAAAGTTTGGAATAATATATTCTGATATTTGACAGAGTTTTCCCGAAGTAGGATATTTTGTAATGTCAAATTTGGATCTTGGATGTGAAGCCTTGTAGCAAATGTTGCTTTTTACCGCTTTTCTGATCAATTCCGGTCAGTGCTATTGTTTCTTTTTGACAGTTCACTGAAGTTTCAGCCCCGCAGTCATATATTTGGGTTTTTGTGATGTGCCCCAGGGCGATTGAAATTTCTTCGAGTTCTGTCTTTTGGATATTAACTTTCTGCGTCCCCGCTTTTATCCCTGTCTTTGCGTAGGCAAAGGAAGCGCCTGCGGTAGAGGCAGGCGGTGCCAGGGATTCTAACAGACCTATTAAAATGCCATAGGCTTGTCCGAGGCCATCGACTTCAGCATCTGTTTAATTTGGGGTGAAGGAGCTCAGCACGTCCTCGGGGGATGGAGGGTGCGCCAGGGCAGCGTTCCCAGCCACGGCTCTGTGATGGGAATACGCGCCTTGCACGGCCACTGCCCTCGCTGACCACGAGCCTCTGCTGCAGGCTGCTTTTTGTCCCTTGTGCTCTGGGAGAGCATCTTGGTAATAGGTACTTATTAACAGTGACTGAGAAAAATCAAGCAGAAATTGGCCCGCAGAACTACATGCAGAGTTTGGGGGGGTTTAGCTGTTCTGCCGCGGTTTAACCCCCAGAGCATCGCTCGGGGTGCACCACGGGGAGGGTTGTGGGACAAACCAGAAGCCCCCTGTTTGTGAGCGGTTGCCTTGGCCAACAGGTGATTTTTGGGTACCACTTTGAAAAGTTTGGTTAGTGCAGCGGAGCAAAAGCACTGCCTGTGAGATGGATGGTTGGTGTGGTTGCGTGTGAGCAAACCTCCCAGCAAGCAGGGGCAAATTTGTGCTTTAAAATACACAGATACCTCAAAGCTTAGTTTCGTGGGGTGTAAATTTTCAGGTAATCTAAGCACATCTGCTCGTAATAATTAATGTCTGCGGTGTATGAAAGGAAAAGGCACATCAGCTCTGTGGCGTGGCGGGATGGATTGCTTTCTCTCTGCTCATCACGGTGATTAATTGTAGCATTTCTAGGAAGATGGCTGCTTTTCATTCACTTTTGTTTTTAGATCATGTATCTGGCCCTTTTGTTAAGCTTATTTAAATGTTAATACTCTGCAAATCCGGTGTGAAAGCATAAACTTTCCAATTTTAAATGCTTTGATGAGAAACAGGGCAAAGTGTGTCTGCTCAAATTGTCTTATCTGAAGCCTTTCAAAGATGCCTGTCTTTCCTAGTGAGATCAATTTCACAGGTAAATGTAAATAGTGAAAGGAAGCACCAAAGAAATTTAGAAAGATTATGGAATTTCATTTGACCCTAATTGCTGGTGTTTCCAAGGGGCAAACTTAATAATAATGAAACTTACTAACAATTTGCAGTTGGTTCCGTGGTTTTGCAAGTATCACATTTTTACTGTGAGTGAACTAATCATCTGATGTGTTTTCAGAAGTTAAATATGCTTAATTCTTGGGCTTTAGTTGAGTAAAATTTGATTATGTGCTTTCTGGAATGTAAGTGTTCGGGTTTGCAGTGGAAGAAGTGCAGCTGTCAATTAACACTAACCCGTCAAGGAGGATGACGAGGGGAGCCCAATGGTGCTGCTGTGTTTTCTCCCAGTGCATCATCTTCCATCGCTTGCAAACCAGTTAATAATTGTTGCACAGGTGGAAGTTCAGCCCCAGGTTTTTATTGGTGTCGAGTTTGCCCACTCACAATGGCGGGGAAGCAAAAGAAATGATGTGCAGAGAGCATTTATTGAGCAAAAGTCTGAAACTTGTGCGGAATCTGGCTTACTGTTTAAAAACCTTTCTGGGTTGCTCAAATCATATTGATTAAATGATAAACAAAGTATTTTCTTAAACTCGCACAGTTACTGGCATAAACTCCCTGATTGAATTATGTGGCAAAGGGAACACTAAGGGAAAATATCTTTACCAGTTACAGTTATATCTTTTTTTTTTTTAAGGTTTTCTTATTAAAAATTTCATCTCAGGGTTTTCTCAAAAGATGAAATAGACTCAACAAAGAAGTTAATGCAAAAATAAGCTATTGCAGTGGCATCAATGAGCAGATACAATAAGCAAATAAGCAATTTGCAGATAGAGAGTCAACATCCCATGAAATGTTTATAAAGGTAATATTTAAGATCTCATAAAATCAAATTGTATTCAGATACAATAACAAAAATCAGTAATAAACCAGTGGTGAATCAGTCCCAGAGATTATCATGAAGCAAAAGGCTTGATTGCATTTCAGAGGCTTTCTTTAGTGCTGAACATACTGTATGTGTTTATGTCAACTCCACCCCGTCTTTGCTTACCCCGTTACTCACGTTTAGAGCGCACACATCCGAATCAGACTGCTGGAGGCATGTGGTTTTTGATGCAATGTAATTTAATTATCGAGAAAGTCTTTTAGGATTCGTGGTGCTGAGCATTTTTAGGTTTTTTGTCCTCAAGGAAAATAGCTATTCTAAAATGAGGCTACTGTTCTTTGTTTTCCTTCCCTGTGTCCATCAGTCTATTACAGAAAGAAATTTAGCTTTTTTCCCTTTTTTTTTTTTTCGGTGTGGTTGTCTCTGTTGGATAATTATTTGCTCCAGTATTTTTGTACTAATCAAAAATAAGTTGATGCTCACTTCTGGCACATCAAGATCACTTCCTCTGAGTTTGCTAGAGCCAGGATTCCTTAGGACAGACATTTGAAATGGCCAGCTTATCCTTGATAGCCCTTTCCCTGAAAGGAAAGGCCCTCCTGACCCTCTCAGTGAAGGATGGGGCAAACTTGGGCCAGTTTTTGAGGAGGTGAGGGGGAGAGTGGACATTGCCTGGTTTTTACCACGTTTGCAGGATGATCCTTTGTTATCTTTAAAGCCTGTTCCTAATTCTGATTTTGCATGCTTGTGCTGCAGTCTGCTGCTAATCCTTAGGAACCTGACCTAATTTTCACCTTTGTTCTTTAGTTCAAGGGCAGTGAATAGCTTTGACTGAGCTTAGCTGATCTCTCATACTCCAGTTTATCCCTGCCATCATTGTGCCCATTCCCTGACAGGGAGAGCTTTCACTTGGGCTTTTCTCTTTTTTCCCTGAACTGCACCTTTCTTCCATTTTCTTTTCCCCACCAGCCTAGCCTTCCAGGACACCTAACTTAGCTTTAATGCAGATATATTTATATGAATGTGTTAGTTTATCTGCCTGTCCCAGCTGTTCTCCGTTGGTTCTTCCTTACGGCTTATGGTCTGAATTTACTCTCCACCCTGACAAACCAGGTGTTGCCAGTTGTTCTCTATAGATTATTCCAAAGATGGAAAAGATGTATAATCTGTAGATAAAATAAAAAATGTCACCCATCATTTATATGTTCTTTCAGAGGAGCTGCACCCTTTTTATGTTACTATTCCAGGCACATGAATTAGCCTGTTAAATATTGGCTACAACATGGTTTCAATCAAAAATGTATGTTATTGTGATAACTGTGTGAACGTTTTCAGTCTGATTTTTAGGGCTTTGGTGAGGAAGTATATCCTTACTGTGAAACCTTAGTTATCTAAGCTGAAGTGTGATGAGAAGATGATGGAGGAGCTGTCTTGAGTTGGGAGAGGGATGTGGGTGCCTCATCGGGCACCGCCTCTGTGTTTCACATGGTGTGGGTCTCGTGGGAGACAAAAATCAGGTCCTATTTCTTCATTTCCTTAGGTAAGTTACTCTGCAAAGAGTTGTTTAATACTTGTAGCAGGTGTCTGTTGTTTGCTATCTGTTCAGTGTTTTTGTAGGTGTAGCAGATTTGGTGTCGATAAAGAGTAATTTGATTTTGGAAGGTGATTCTGTATAACATGCTTGTTTGGGGTTGTTACTGAGGAGCCCCATTGTAACCATAATGGAAAAGGTATTAAACTTCATTTTAAACAAATATGATAGAAAGGCAGATAAGCACTTGAAACATTAGAGTTAAGCGTTTCCTCAATTCTTCACAGTCTTTGCCCCTTTTTTTTGGGAGAGGCCTGTCAATCTTGCATCTCTTAACTGAAATGTAACCTGTGTACACTCCCAGTATACACTTACTTTTTCTGGAATAATTTTATACAGCAACATGAAATGAGCTTCTGTTATATTGGACAATGTAGAATATAAGAATTTCTGCAAAACACCATGTGATTCTTCAGGGCTTTTTGTTTTGTGTTTATTGTATTGGAAAACATTGTAGTCTTATCAAGACTTCTCATTTATTGATAGCAGACACACCAGTATTGGCAGCTCATCTTTTTTTTTTTTATTAGAAAAAACTTATGCATTTATGAAGTAGAGGAGAAAACACTATTTTCTTTTTTATATGGGTACCCAATTCTCATCACAGATAATGTAGTTTGGGATGGTTTTTTTAAGCTTCACTGTGTTTTTACAGTTATATGATTACCTGCTCAGTGGGTTAATAGTTAAAATAGCCATTTTATGCATTTCTTTATTGTTTTCAACAACTAAAGAACAACTTTTTTCTTATCTTGGTGTAATCAGTAACTTTACCAATAATATTTTTCAGTAGCTTTTTCTTCACCTTTTGACAAAGTCCATTTTTGTGTATGTCATTAACCATACAACCTCAATATGTAGTATTTAATTTAGGGTTGTTTTGGTACTTTTGATCTTTACATGGAAGGCTTTGAAGGTGTCTTTGATTCACACATCTAATGCTTTATGAGGCAAGCAAATAAGTAATTCAAGCTTTGTAGGTTGTGTGCTACATAATGACCTGGTCATAATTTTTGAGTTGATGGTCAGCACATAATATCTGATCATCTGTTTGAAACAGTTGTATTTCAGAGGCTGCATTTGACAATTCATTATCTTATCTGTGAGAACTCTTTTTTTCCTTCATCTTGCCTCAAAAATAGTATCCATGCAATTGAACTTTTGGTGAAAGTCAAGGTCACAGCTTTGGAATAAAGTTATATATGGGAATTGCCTGTCTTTTTGTGTTGGAAAGGTGAGTAAATCAAAAGTACTGATATGGTAATCTAAATCTGTGGTGTGTTCTCTTGCATTTTATTGAAGAGAAATGATAAGAAGTTTGCTTGACTTTTAAAAACTGTTCTTACAGAAACTTTCTTGAGAAAAGTCTTAATAATCTTATATGGATTTAACCCTGCACTTAAAAAAATAAATTAAAAAAAAATTGGGAATGGCAGTAAATTATGACATATATATTTATATCTTGAAGGCAAATCACACAACTTCTCTGGAATGACAGGAGTTAGGAGCCCAAGGGAAGAGCTGTGCTTGGAGTTGAGCGAGGGGCTGCTGGACACTCCCAGCCTCTCAGGCTACAGTTCCCATTGAGATTCTTTATTCTTTTTCTGTTTCATCCTTTTCAGAGCTGGGTCATAGTCCTTTTGAGCTGTGGGCAAAATTCTTTTCAAATACTGGCTCTTGTTCAATTCCCTCTTACCCCATTTTTTAAACACACATCCATGAGATCTGCTGATGTCAGGTGCAGAGCAGTCAAAAATAAAAGTTGCTTCCAAGGATCCTCCTCTTCCTTATTTGTTGGTTCAAACTTCCCAGCTGAATAAATTTCTCCTTTGTTCCTTGTTCCAGTGACCTCAGAGGCCTGAGTGAAGGCAAGGTTTTTCATAGCTCCTACCGTGTTGTTGCTAAATTGTTCACTAATTTATAGTGAAGAACTGATCTATTACATACGCAACCCCCATACTTCCTCATGGTGTGGCCTTGAGCTGCTGAAGACTAGTGTTAGCTTCAAGGGTTTTTTTCTTTGTGTGTGGGAGGAAAAAGTATCTTAAATTGCATTTTTTTTCCCCCCCTCTGAAATGAATTATGCATTATTCTGAGTAAGTGCAAACCGTGGATGAAATATTGGCATTTAATAATGTAATGCCAGAACCTTCTGGCATAAAGTTTAGTAGCTAGACCAATATTTGAACTGTTGAACAACGTTACTGCTCTACTAAACCCCATCACTTCGCATGTCTCTCTGCAAGACCTACTATTGCCTCAGACTGCAAGTGGAAGATGAGGTTTTATTATAAGTCTCTTGGATTAGGTACACAGGAACCACACTGGCTGACGTTGGCTTTGATATATATGAGCAAAAGTTTATATAGTCATTTTTGCTGTGTCTATTCTAAAAGTTAATTAACTGATAAGATAGAACCCTGGAGCGTGGGCCTTCAAATAGGACAAGACAAAGGTTTAAAGAGAAATTGAGACAAAGGTCTGATGCGCCGAATGATCTCGGGAAGGCGAAATGCCAGTGCGGTGGCTTAGGGAGTCTCCCAGTTCTGTAGAGCTGCACAAGCCGAATTTATTTGGCTGTGCCGTGTCAAACTTGCTCATAGACACAAATTACTATGAATTCCTGCTATGCTGTATTTACACTGTGATTACAGCGATAGCAAGACTTAGTCTCCCAAGTACAGCACATTTGTATGGAAAGTTCCCTTTCCTTTGAGCTTCTGATGAATTAAAAAGCTGCTGTTTACTGTTTCTTTGAAATACACACTTAAAATTCCCAATATCAGTTCTCGCCTCTGAAAAGGGAATGTGATGTGAATCTTGATGAATTTTCCAAGTATTGAGTTGGTTTTACATTGAATTTTATTTCCTAAATAACTTACCTAAAGTGGAAGAAATAATTATCACTTGGGGGAATTTTGGAAGTCCCTGTGGTTATTTCCTCTTGGTTTTAAGGGACATGGTAGTGCTGGACATAATTGGACATAGACTTTGTTCCCTCTGCAGGGAAGAAAGGGTCAGATGCTCCTCTGGGCTTCGTGTCACTGAGGCAGCCTCAGGTCTGAGCTCCTGATGTGCTCCTTAATGATGCCCTCCACGGCTGGGTCCTGCTTCTCCAGAGGTGAGCACAGCTCCTGATGTTCTGTGTGGACTCTGAGGTCTTCCCAGGGCTGTGGAGGGTATTTCTACTCTTCAGGAGAAGAAAATTGGTGACAAATGAGCCAAGACACGCATGTGAAGTAAATGGAGGGTTTGCTGCTGCTGCACTGGCAGAGTATGAACAGCCACCTCCACTTCTCTGAAATTTTATTCCAAGTTAATTTCCAAAGATGACCTTCCCCTGCTGTAAGTGCTCCTCAACTTAAACCTTTGATGTTGTAATGACAGTTGGCAGAAACCTCCTGCATCAAGAAATAGTCACACATGGAGCAATTTTATGGGAGAAACTGCTCTGAACTCCAGCAAAGATGAACAAACCTTCACAGGTGAAAAGAGGGTATAAGATGAGAATCAAACTGATAATTTTATTATAGCCAAGATTAAAATGGTTTTTACTGGAAAGACTGTAGGAAAAGGAAATGTGTTGTAGTGTCCCAGCCAGCTCTACCTGGGGTTGGCTAGAATGAAGCACATGAAGATTAGCTAAAAATACTAATCTTCCAGAAGGGTGGAAAGTATTTCTAGGTCTGATGCAATTTCGTTTCTGTTGTAATAATTTTTTTTAAAATTTGATTTGATTGCTTTTTTCAGTTAAACAAACCATAAATTATGTGATCTGAGCCAATGATAAAGAAACCACAAGGGAGAACTTTTTGTGTCCAAATATTGTATCTGTTATAGATGAACAATCCTACTGTGATCAGTCAGTGTTTGGATTGTGTAATTGCTTTAGAAACAAATGTTTGCAAACAAATGCTTCATTCACAGAAGAATCATTAAAAAGAAAGTGCAATAGGATCTGTTTTCCTATTGAAATAAATGGGAGTTTTCCCATGGTTTCAGCAGGAATACAACATGCTTTATAAGCCCCCCTCCATTACAACAATTTAGTGCAAATTTAAGATAAGTAGAAGCAGCTAAATTAAGAAATGTTTCTTTTTTTTTTCTGCCTGTAAGAAAGGAAGGGAAGATCACTGTATGGAAAACATAACATCCTGTAAGATGTCTCCCTTTGCATCTTCTCTGATCTTCTGCCTTGTTTTTAAGAGACTGGAAGGACAAAGCAAATAGTCCCTTAAGATCTGTTAACTTCAAAAGAAGAGTAAAAAGGAAGGTACTGGCAGTGAGAATGGTCTGAACGGCAAACCTGAGGAAAAGATGGGTGTAATTATTTTTATTATTCTGAAGCATTGGATCTGCTTCACTCACACACAAACAGAGTTCATTCAGCACGACCCAGGGGAAATACCACTTCTTATGGGAGTCCTTGTCTTTTCTGTGCCCAGTTTAGAAATACACCCTTCACTGTCTTGGACAGTTAGTTTCTTTTGGCAAATTTGGGTGTCTTTTTTTTTGTTTGTTTTCTTTGTCCCCTTGTTTTTTCCCTCCAAAGAAAGGATGCCCTGAGGTGGGGTTTCTGCAAAACACTTTTCCCTGCACAGTAGGAATGTTTAAGAAGAAGTATAAAAAGCCTTTCTGGATGTATAATTTTTACATTATGTATACACGTATGGAACTCCCACACATCAGAGTGTGACTTTGCTCTTACTGGGATTCCAATCTGTGTACTTAGTTTTCCTGCTGGGTAAATCTCCTAAAAAGCCTCAAACATTTAATTTCTCAAGGTTGTGGGTGGGAAATTTTTCACAGTCTCTTTCTGCTTCTCTCACCTTTAATCTAAGTACAGTGTCTTTACTGTACTTACACCGTGCTGACCCTTCAATCTTAAGTCCAGTATCTTTATTTTCTCTCATGAGGTGGACAATATTATATGATGGCTGAAAGATACTTAATTTAGATAACATGAATGATTTGAGCATGTGTTTCTATTAGCTGCGGTCAAAGTAATTTTAGTTGTTTTATCAGTTTTAGTTAGGGGGATGAGTAGCCAGACTTCAGACCTCAAAGCATTTAGTATTCTTATCTGTTCTTTGGAAAAGTGATAGTTGAAGTGGCAAGTTTTATGCAGGACCATATCTGCAGAATCCATTGGTATTTGAGCAAACTTTCAGAGCAGTTTCCGTGAGAGGAATGTAGACGAGGATGAGTTGAAAAGTTGTGGAAGGGCCCATGTGTGTCTGCAGTGCTGGTCCCTGAGAAGGGGCCAAGAGCAGCGAGAGCTGTGAATACCAAAATGAGAAGAGCCAGAGCTGGGGACTGGGGAGCTGAGGAGGAAGGGAAGATTCAGGTCTTGAGGTGTGACCTTGGACCACAATGTTTTACATATAATGTTGGGACAGTTGTGAATACACTGATGTGTTCTGGGTTTAGTATTTGTGCTTCCCTGCAAAGGGGGAGACGGAGTGACATGGCAGAGTGTCTGCCCTCCAGGGCAAGAGTCCACATGTATTCTCCTAAACTCACATAATGCAATGTTTTCAAATGCTCAGATGATACAGGGGGGATAGTTTCATCAAACCCCATGCCAAAAGAATTCAGACTGAAATGGACACGTTTACAGAGCTGCCTTCTGAGACATTCCCAAGGTTGGGTTTGCCATGGGAGTTGGTGCAGTGTTGAACTCTCTGCTGCCATTGTGAGAGAGGACCAAAACCAGACCCTGGCTGGAATTAAACAGACTGTATGAAATTTGAAGTTCATCCAGCTCTCACTAAAAACCATGTCCAAGGAATGTGGAACTGAGGCAGAGCTTTCAAAAGAAAGTCAGTGCTTGCTTAATCAGCCAAGTGATTTTCCGACTTGAGTTACTAGGAATACTGTAAATGTTGCTTTGGTTTTCCATTTTCTCTCTCTCTCTTGTGTTATTTGGCATGCTTGATTCACTGTATTTACTGTCATCTCAATGTGTGTATTTATAACAGGACGTCTTAGTTTTATTTTCAAGTTGTGCAATAAATAATTCATCTTAAATATAACTTGATGATAGGCGCTACAAAGAAATTGAACTCGAGTAATTTTAGTAATTGTGGGCCACAGAAAGAGGAAAAATATAAGCATATTTTTGTATTTTATGTTCTGTGAAAGGAGCATAATTTCTATCATTAATCATCTAATGCACTTCCATTGATTTTCTTTTTAATAGAAAATGAAAGTAAAAGCAATTCAAAACCTGTAATAATGTTAAGGAAAAAAGGAAAAAATTGTGAAAGATTCTTTAGACTGATTGCATAATGTAGAAGCACTCAGATTGCACTTACTCTCTGGCCAAAATAAATTTGAAGCATTAAAAACTCATATTATTTTGTCTTTCTGGCCAGGCAGAGTGTGAATCACTTACAATAAGAAAACTCTTGTGTGAAAATAATGCTCAGTGTTAATGTATCAATCCTGTGTTCTGCATTCAGTGTGTGGGTGGGAGGAGGAATGGCCTTTATAGCCATGTATTTCTCTCCTGCTTCTCCTCAGAGGTTCAGCTCAGAGATGAGGAAGAATAAAACATCAAGTCACACAGCCTGGCAAAATAGACACGTACAGCTCAGCTCTTACGGCAAGTCTAGTCCTGTATTCCAAACCTCATCCATAAGTCTCAAATTAAAATTGCACTTTAAGGAGTTATTTTAGATGGAACAGAGAGGTGAGTCCAGCTGAAGGCATTAAATGGCAGCGGTTGCACTGGAGGTGGCCCCCGAAAGCTGCAGCTGGGACTCCTCCTGAGGCTCCTGTGCCTGCAGTAACCTGGTTTGTTCCCCACGTACATGTCCTGCTGTGGAGAGAAACCAACCTAAAGAGCAGTTAAAACTTGAACCTTTAGCTTGAGAAGGACCTTCAGAGTTGTGCATGCTTTTTTTCCCTTCCCTTCTAATTCTCTCCCAAACTTTTGCCCTTTCCCCTCTTACAATCTCTTCTCCGTGCTCATGCTCTGTACCCAACTTTTCTGCCTGTTTCTTCTCTGACCCCTTTCCATGCAAATCATTTCAGTTGCTTTCCTTTATCTTTTCAGCTGATATTTGCCATCTTTATTGCATGCCAACCTCATCTCGAGCTCCCCTTGTTTGTTTGGAGAGCACCTTGGTGGGTACCTGTGTTTATCCAGTGCTCTGTTTGCTCGGTGGCATTTGTTAGCCC
Source organism: Acropternis orthonyx (assembly GCA_035583155.1). NCBI lineage: Eukaryota > Metazoa > Chordata > Aves > Passeriformes > Rhinocryptidae > Acropternis > Acropternis orthonyx. The sequence goes on along the minus strand of JAWWEU010000163.1, from coordinate 5,741,678 downwards.
TTTAGCACTGCTGTCAATATCATTAATAATTACAAAATGGGAAGCTGGTGACCTCAGAGACAGTTTTCCTGCTGCATAATTAGTTGTTCAGCTCTTCCTCAGCTGTTTTTACTCGATTTGTGTCTGTGATGCCCTTCCTGGAACCGTTTGTTCTTCTCTTCAGGTTTACCTCTAGTGCTGATCTTATGCTTTGCTTCTGTTGGTCCAGACGTTGGGCATGTTTCCTTGCAGGGAGGGCTGGACTTGAGTGTGCAGTTGTGTCCTTATGGAATCAGGGCCTTAGACTTAAACCTGAGTCTCAGCAGAGCCTTGTGTTATGTCTTCTATTGTGTCTGCCTCTGGTCCTCTGTAATTAGGGGTTGTGTTAACATACCAAGAATAACATAAATGGTCCACCTGGGGTTTTGAAGAAACTCGTAAGTGTAAAGGAGCATCAATATAGAAAATAAATGAGGTCACCACGAGTTATGAGACTATTCTTATAGTCAGCAAGTTTGGATTCTTAATTTATTTTCTTTTTTTTAAAAAACTTATTACCCCCTAACTTCTTTTTCACTTGTTGTTAGTGATACGTGAAAGAAATTATACATTATCTTCTTATATTGGGATGCCAGGAATAATTATGCAACACAAAATGAGATTTTTCCTGAACAGTGAGAAGGGGGGGGGGAAAAAAAGCTATATTAAAATAATTTCTATGAGTTTACATACTGGCTTTGATTTTTCACACATCCTGGGAATTTGAAGCCAGGGAAGATTATTACCTTGTTGTGCCTACACCTCTTGGGTGTTAGAGCTCTCATAGCTCATCCTGTTGTTCCCGTGCTAATTCCAGCCCTTTGATTTGCACTACTGCATAGCTTTAGTTTGTTTGGCCTGAGTGTACTTTCCTGGAATTATCAGTCATTGTTTTCAGATGTTCTAATGACATTTAATTCCAGAGTTTTGAAAAGACTAATTTAGTTTTCCCAAATTGAAAGTGCCACGGTACAATATAATTTTACGGGTTCGCATTTGATACTCTCACTCTTTATTTACCCTTTGGAATCTGTTGAAATGCATTTTAAAAAGAGAATTGATTATAACTTTGGTAAATGAATATGATTACAGAGGCTGTCTGTAATTGGATTTTTACTTAAGAGGAACTATATTTATGTTATCTTTCCTTATTGGATGCGACACTGTGCCTGTAATATTTCTTTCTCAATACACTTCCTTTCATTAGGACCATCTCAGATGCTCCTCTAAGTCAGATCTGAGAGCACCTGAGTTACCCCAGTGTGATGCTGACGTGCCTCTTTGGTGATGATGTAATGAAGGATGCCTTCAGCGCCTCTGCAATTTGACAGCGTACAAACATTTGATTTCACCATCTAAAAGTTTATAGAACAAGTGTCTGCTATTTACTTTCAATTTAAGAGAAATGTAGTTAAAGAATATAGCTTCCATATGCTTCTGTGTGCCATATGCTGAGGTGCTGGGATGCAGACATGCTCTTGTGGGTGGAAATACAAAGCCAGCAGACAGAGACTGTCACACTGAATATCCTGTTAGCAGTCCTTGTTCAGGCTCCCAACAGGGCCCTGGAGCAGCAGAAAGGGAAACTCCCTCCCCAGGCTGTACATTTAACACTTGACTTATGCCTTGAAGCAAAGCACTTGCATCTGCAGCTGTTTTCATTGCTCATATTAACCACTCAGTTTTGTTGGCACCTTCACAGGTGTATCCACACGGTCTGTTGAACAATTCCAGCCTTTCCCTGAAAAAAAGTGACTTTCTTTTAGCCTCTTATTTAGCCTTTCAATTGAATTCACAATCTTGTGTTTATCATTACAGGAAAAGGCGTGCTTTGTTTTTGTGCCAGCAGTTCTCTTTATATCAACAGAACTGCATTAAAATGTCATCCCACAGTTTGGCCCCAAGTGTTTTATTCCAGTTTGGTGTTGACTGGTGGTAATAAAAAAGAATAGCGGAAGTTGGAAAGGAAATCCTGCATTTCCCCTCTTCATGGGAATCAATATTATAATTCGAGAGCCTTTATCTGGCAGTGTCCTGTTATTAGCTGTTTTATTCATATGTTTGTGTCCATTTTAAATGCTGCAGAGATGGTAGAAATTACACATTATATCTAGGAGGGATTTATTGCTCTGATTTTTTTCCTCAACACATAGGGCTTGCAAATGCATTTGCTCTCCAGTGGTATCCCTCTTAGAAAAACAAAACAGATGTTGACATAGCAGAAATGGCTTTACGGTATGAGTTTATTTAAAACCATTGTGACAGAACTGAGGATTAAGGGGAAATATTTTTTATGCAACATAAACCACATATGAGCCAAACCAATCAGTAGTTTGAAACCACGGAGGATACATAATTCTACTTTCCTGGTGGTTCACTGAAAACAAATTTCTCTCATTCTCTTTCCAGAAGTGCCTGTATATGAAAATATTTTTCTTTTAGAAGTTAAAGCCAACTAAATTGAGAAGTAAGTTTGCAGCAGGGAGAAATGAGGGAAATAGTTCTTGATTGAACCACTGGAATGGGTCCATCATCTCTGCTTCTTCCTGCCAGTCCCTTCTCAATCCATTAAAATGCCCTAATGGGCTTTTGGTTTATTATTTAATTTATTTCAGCAGTTCATGCTGCTCACCTCAAGCATGGCTGTAAGCATGTAGCAGAAACGCTGCTATCACTTATGACTGACATGCTGCAAAGATCAGGCCCATTAAGCTCATGCTTTTGAAGATAATTCCGTTTAGAGTGAAGAAGTCATTCATTGGCATAGTTTTGAAGATGTTTGCAGGCTCTTGTGTGGAAATAAATTGCCTCCTAACATGACTGAAACACCCTGCGGTGCTTCCGAGGCGGTGTGGGGTGTGTGAGGGTGCCACGTGCTCGTGGCTGGTGTTCTATCATGTTATGTGAAGTGAGAGGTGCCTGCTCTCCCAGCTGCACGGCGGGTCACCACAGGGGTGCCCACCAGCTCAGTGCTAACACCGATGGCATCGCTAAGTGCAGAAGTCCAGGAGAGTGGGGGAAGCAAGTGAAGTGCTCCTTAGGCAGTATTTTGGGCATCAAGAAAAGCTTTTTGGATTCCTTGTGCTCTGGCTGCTGCCTTCTCGCTGATGTGGAGGCTTTGTCTCCCTGTTGGGAATGACTGGATTGAGTGACGCAATCTGCACTTAAAAAAAATTCCAAAAGTGGAGAAGAGAAGCAATTCTGTATTTTCAGCCACCTGCCCATCCCTTATCACCTCACAGGAGGTTCTCCTTTAGGTCTTACGTCTCTTACTAGACTATCCATTTTATTTTATTTTCAATTCCTTCTTGTCTCTGTGCTTACACATCTCCAATCCACTATATTATTTGCTGTTTTAATTCAACTTTCCTCTCCCCGTGTTTCTATTGGCACCAATTTCTTTGAGCTCCGTGATCTCTGTCAAACATTTGCTCAGATCTCGCATGTCCTTATATATCCACCTATTTTAGCATCCAGATAGGCTCAGTGAGCTCAGTGAATTGTTTGTGTGCTTAAAATGACTACCATGGTCTGTTATGGCATCACAAGTCCTGCTGAGTGGGGTTGGCACCGTAGGGTGGTGTTCACGCCCCCACCAACGCCTGCCGCGATGCCGAGACGATGCTTTGCGTGCCCTTGGCCAGACTTCGCGTGGACACGGCTGTGCTGCCAAGTGTGTGGTGTCCTTGCTGAAGGTACCGAGGCTACACAGCCCTTGGGCAGCAGAGCCCATTAGTTGTTTAACCTTCCTGAAGAGGGCAATTACAGCACATCCCTGTGCTCACAGCACAACCTCTGTCCTCACCCTCCCCTAATTGAGGAGGGGAATGGCTCAGAGTCTGGCTGCCAGAGCTGGGAGCTGGGAAGGGTCACAGGACTGAAAGTGAAAGGCAAGGATCAGCAGTTTAGAGATAGTTATTAATATGCTGATCTGCTGTCACTTGAGTTTAACGAGACTTTTAACAATTGCTTGCCTTTTGCGTGCTCTTCAAAATGCTGGGTTTTTTTTTTTCCATAGAAATCTAATTATATTTTAATAAGATGGTTTTTAATTTCCAGATGGTTGCCAACCCACCCCTTGCTCCCATACAGTACTGTAGGTAAAACCCCAAAATCATGTGTATTCATTGCAGAGTTACACCCCAGTAAGTCCTTTAACTGTAAGAAAACAGGGTTCTTTTTCCTTTTCTCTTCATGCACTCCTAGTCACATTAAGTGCTGGCAACAAGGGAAAGTATATGCAGCCTCAAAAACCTGAATTATTTAGCAGTCATCGTAAAATAATACCACAGGTTGTTAAAGTTAAATAATAAAATCTGGATTAAATAATTTCATCTTCAGTAGTTTTATGATACAATGTGTGGACTTGCCTGAAATTCCAGAGCCCGACATGACTAAAGTCTTGCGGCCAAATTCAGTTCCTTACTCTGTTCCCGAGTTTATTACTTTAATCAAGTCATGACCTTCCTTTGCTTTGTTTAACCTACACTGTAGGGTATAAATAGCCTATAATCTCAGAGATTTTATGAGAACTAATTATTATTAATGAAAAGAAAGACTCCATGATGTGCAGGCTGTTTTTATTTATTGTAATTCCTTACTATAAATTCACTGAAACTTTAGCAAGTTTTATCCTAGGCTTCCTGCAGCTCAGATTTAAACATTAAATACTTCTGTTCTCCATCGTGGCTATACAGTGTCAACACCCACCCTGAAAAATTAATCATTACAGCCCTGAAAAGTGCAATTGATGGAGAGTGGGAGAGCAGAAGAGGCAGGACAATATTTAGGGAGCTCAGTTTGGAGAGGCCAGACCTGGTATTTACACCTCAGTGCAAGAAGCATTTTCCTGTTGCTTCTGCCGCTCAGTCATTCCCTGCATCTGAAATATGGAAAGGATGACAGTTTTGGAGAAGGAAGCTTTCTTTTATTGTTTTTAAATTTTTCTACTTCAAAGCAGTTTCAGTTCCTTGAGTAGCATGTGCATCAGAGCTTGTGAATCCTGGCCTCCACCAAATATGTTTTCTGACATACAACCGCAGTATTATATGTTTTCTTGCTTGGTCGTACAATGTATCATTGGCTAAACTGTTGCCATAACCATTACAAATGACCACCTCCTTGAGAATATTGAATTTATATCGTCATTTAGATAGCACACTGCTCAAATAAGAATGTGTCTATAGTTTTGCGGAGCTTCTAGCACACCTTTGAGTGACCCATGAATAACGACCTAAAAACAAATCAACTTTAGTTCTGTTTAATCCAGGAGAGTGAATCTCACACAGGCACTGGCTGCCCAGGGCGTAATACAACATATGTAAGAGTACCAAGATTTCTGTGCCTGTCCTTTCAGCTGTGACGTGCCTGTCGGAGCAGGACGGCGCTGCCGAGGTCGGTGACTGCGTGCTGTGGGCAGGAGCTGCGCCATCCCTTGTCCAGGAGTGCCTCATCCCCTGCAAAGACGACTGCACGTTCACCCCCTGGTCCAAATTTACAGCGTGCTCGTCTGACTGTGAAACAACTCGAAGTAGGAGACGGTCACTCACAGGTGATGTATTTTATATTGTTTATCTGATGGTGGTAATTGTGAATAACGTTCCCAGGTGGTGTTGGACTGATGGTGAGAAAATTCAGAGTAGTTACCATCCTTAATTGATTTTTGCTCTGATGCTGATCGTTGCCTGCCTTATGCACACTCATTTCAGTACGAGAATAGTTCAGAAAACTCGCTTGTGGGAAGTTTTAGACATAAACCAAGTGAAACAGTGACCACGCTTTGTGTGAGTTTATCTGAGCTGTTAATCTGGGAAGGATGCAGCAAACACCTGGCCAGGAGTACGAATCAGTGTGGTTTTCTGTTTGGGACTGTTGAACTCCGGAGGAAGTTGAAGACTGGGAGTTTTGTGCTCAGCAGTATTCCATAGTTCAACAGGGCAAATTAATACCATGAGTAAAGGAAAAACAGTACCATTAGAGCAGTTTTGTTTGATCTTTTCCATGTATTCATTAAACTCACCAGTTCAAACCGTTTCCTGGAGCAGTCTCCTGTACTTGCTGTCGTGGTATGTTATTATGTTGTTTGAATGCTGACCAAACTGAAAAGCTTTAAAACTCCTTAACATTAATAGCTTGGGACTGCTTGGTTTGCTGGGAGTTGTCTTCACCCACATGCATAGTTAAATCAAATAAAAATGAATTATAATGTTCTTAGGAGGTTTACAAGAAATCTGCTGTTATTGTTACCCTCAACACTCACATCTTTTCAGGTTTCTCTAGTTGTGTTTGAGAGCTGTGGTGTAGCTGGCTTGAGTTTGCTCTGTTAATAGAGGTGAAACTTCAAAGATTTCTACTATGGAGTAGAATGTTAACATTGCTGTAAGAATATCTGCTGGGATAAAGCCTGGGAACTGAGTGGCAATAAAATATGGTGGCCACCCCTGCTCCTTTCTCCTAGACTCCCCTTGTCCTTGGCTGCACGGCTGTCTTGTTGTTTGGTGTGTTACTGCTAGAATGTTCCAAGTTTTTAGTACCTAACAATTACAGCACACATATATAATGGCTTCAAGCTGCCATTCTTCAGTGTGGCTCATTAAAGGATAAAGATTTCTCTTTTACATAAAACCCAGTATTATATAATGCTTTGTTGTTTCTGGCAAAGAGCATATTCTAAAATGTTCTCTGTGTCGATGCCTGTACGTTTAGTAGGAGAAAGCCTTGATCCCTGGCAGAATAACAAGTGCCTGATCTAATAGGGAAATATGTAAGAATTAAGTGAATACTTCAAGGTAGTTTTAAATCTGAATTTTCTTTATGAACATCTGTGCAAACTGCAAAACAGTACGATCCTGTCTATGCCCTTCCTTAGTCTGTTCTCCATCAGACATAGATCTGTTCGAGTAAGAGGACCAAAAATGGTTTCTAATATTCAGGTTTTGCTGCCTTGTCTCCTCACCTGCACTGCATTTGTGACCAAACACCACGAGTCTCTCCCCCATATGACCTTGCTGGGTTCCATTTCCCCTGGCAGGATGGACCTTGTGGTCTCAGCCCGTGCCCAGCGAAGGTCTCCTGGAAAGGAGGTGGTGAACGTGCGGTTGGGTGGGTGTCCTGGGTGGGGACAGCACAACACCCCAGGGAGCAGCAAGGGAGGACAAGAGCAGGCATCGGGTTTGGTTTGGCCAACGTTTTAAAAAGGAAAGTCAATGAGTTTGGTGCTGACTTGTACTTGCATAAAAAATCCGTGGAAATTAGAGGCAGCCAAAAGTCTTGAAAAAGTCTCATCCATCAGAACTTGATCCAAAGATTTAGGGAAAGTGCTATTTTAGGAAGTGTTTTGAGATGTTAGAAGAGTCCTTTATCCATTTGTATTTTGCCTCTCTAAGCCCGCGTGAATTGTATCTCGTGTTCATCACTGTGTCTATGCTCAAGTGAATGCTTTGGCTTCTTTATGAGAGTTCATAACAATGTCATTTAGTGAGAATCTGCTAATTGTTTGCTAAGTATTTGCTTGCCCTCCGCTCAGTTTTTAATAGTATTATTCATTTTACTTTGTAATTCAGCATCGACTCTACATATAAAATTAGTTGTTACTTAAAATGTGACTTATTACAGAACATATCAAAATTCAAAGTCATTATAATGAAAATGCAGTTTTTAGGTTAATTAATACAGCCAGTTAATTCACTCTATTATGGATGCATAGCATATTTTTAATATTTCCTATCATTTTGACATGCAGTATGAACTACCTCATAATATTTAATGCATGTAACCTTTTATAGTGTTCAGAAATATAATTTAAAGAAATAAAATGCTTTTTAATTAAAAGGTTTCTGTCCTCAAAAGTTTTGGGGATGTTATTTTTAACAGTAATTTTTAAAGCAACCTGTGAAGATGCTAAAAATATCCCCACCACTAATTCTAAAAATATTTATTCGTGAAGAGTATGGGATCATTTTCACTTTTGCCCTCAAAATAGGGCTTTCATAGCATCTTCATTGGAGAGAAGCTTCCAGCCCAACAGTCATATAAAAAAGAGTCAAATAAGTAAGGAATTATTAACATCCTTACCTGAGCCTGATGTGCTTTGTACCATGATGACAGAGCACGGGCAAGTCCCAAATTCCCGTGTTTGCTTACGCAGTGCAGAACATACAACTCTACAGCCACACTGAGTCCGTGGCCCCTGTCAGCTCAGCAAACACAGAAGGCTGGAAGCGCCACCAAAGAGCTCCCAATCTATTTAAAGCCTTTAAAAAGACTTGCCTTGAAGGATGGAGGAGTTGTACCTGAATTTGCTCATAAATACCTACATAAAATGTAAACATATATTTATGTAAAAGACTGTAAAGATGCTGGCACTATTTGGTTTCTTTGTGCTGGCAAATTTTACATTCCCCAGAGCTCTGGCAATACAGTTTTGAAAGAGCTGGGTCTTGAAGGACAGTGATATTAAGGGTCTGCAGTCAGTGGCCTTTACTTTGGAGGTACGTGTTTGTTTGCTTGTGTGTGGTGAATCTACTCTTGGTTCTAGACTAGGGAGAAGGTTGTTAGTTTATATCGCTTATTTTTTTTTGTTTTTAGTATCTTGTTTGTGTGCAATATCAAAGAGAAAACATTTCTTTTGGGATCAAAGCTTTAAAAACCTTCTGCAGAAGTGTTTTTAGAGCGTCCAAGATCCCCGAGGAACATTTTGAGGATGGGATACAGATGCAGTTTGCTACTGAAGATGAATTCTCCCTTCGGTGCAGATGCCAAAGACATTCCTGAGCTCAGCCAGCATCAAGATCGCTTCACTGCATGTTGGCTGACCTGTGCCAAGAAAAGCATTGATTTTTATCTTTAGAGGCTGCATACAGACATTTGTTCCCCTGAGCAGTTGTAGGGATGCAGGGAGCATGAACTGTCTTCTTTGCATTGTTTCCTCTTATACTGGAGACCCCTTCTCATGCCTTGAAGTCCTGCAGGAGCAGGGCATGGAGAGTGCAGTTGCAGAGAGCTCTACCACAGTCTTATTTGGATGCTGCTGCTTCCTGAAACTATTGAAAGAACCTACTTTTAAAACCTGTTGAAGGAACAGAGCAAAGGAAAACATGAAAGCAGATATAACCATTGAAATGCTTTCCAGCCCTAATAATTTACTGAGGATTATCTTTTTCTGTTTTCAACAAAGCACAGTTCGTGTGCACGGCACATCTTTAACTAATTTGTAAAGAAACCTCAAAGAAGAAGTTGTGGCTAACGTAGAGTACTCTGGAAGTTGTCCTGGCAACCATTGATTGTGAGCAAATAGAGACAAAACAATCAATTTATTTTCATCAGATAATTAGAGAAAAGTGATATTATATGAAATTGCAAAGCAGTTTCTGGGCAGACCATTCCTAGAGTGAGACTTTGTATTTTACTCCTTGATCTACCCATCAAAACACTATTTCCAAGTTCTCTGGTTGCCCCTGGAGATTAATACATTGTCCTTGCACACCAGAGCACTGGCAGCAGCTAATAGATGCTTCAGAAACATTCCTGGATATTAACATTCAGATTGTCTTGGTTCTAATGTGTTGGATTCATGCAAGTATAAATAATGTGACGTGTTGTTATCGAGAGCAGCAGATGCTGAGCTAACAAACAGATTTCTGTGCTTGGAACAGGGCGAAGCAGGAAGCGAGACAAATGCCAGAACACAGAAGTTTACCCGCAAGTTGAAACAGAGCTGTGCCCCTGCGAGGTGTTCTCCTCCCAGCCCCACGGAAATTGGTCCGAGTGCATTATCCAAGGAGGCCCATCCGAGCTGCAGCCGGGAATGCCGTCCCTGGGAGTCTCCAAGGAGTGCGGCGAGGGCGTGCGGCTGCGAGCCATCGCCTGTTATGACGGGACCGGCAGGCTCGTGGATCCTTCTCGCTGTAGCACTTCGGGTAAGGAGATTGAGACCGGCCCCCCCCACGTGGAAATAGCCCCGGTGCTGAGCGCTCCGTGGAGCTTGTCGTGGGTGGGACTGGCTGGAATAGCTCTCCCAAGTTTGCCGTGGGTGTTGAACACAGTGCTTTGAATATTTTCTTATTGTTCTTTAACAATAAGGGTTTCCACAATATGAGAGTCTGCTGATGTTTCTGCCATGGAAATGAAGTACAAAAGGGCTAGAGTTGGCAGAGCTGTCAGAATACCAGAGATATTTCGTTTATTTCTCTGAAAATCCCATAAAAGTATAAGCTTAGGAGAAGGTACATTTCAATCAGCGTTTTGCTTGAAGACAGCTCCTACTCTGGCTTTTACTTGTTTAGAAATTTTTATTCCCTCTCACTAAATTTGGAGGTTTGTGTGGTTGCTTTCAATGAAGGAATTAGGAATTTTCTTGAGATAGCTATATTTAATTACAAAATCCCTGTGATGTCACCTGCTGTCCCTCATGCCAAACGCACATGGCAGCCAGTGGTCTCCTCCTTGCAATTATGTGCCAATCTTAAGCTCAGATTGATGCAGTGTGTATTTTCCTGTCACTGCTTGCTGGGGTTCTGTCCACCTGTATTTCATGTATAATCAAATAGCCTAAATCAGACAGAAAGAAGGCAGAGTTAAAAGCGGAGCGAGCAGGATATGTCATTCCAGTTGGATGTTTTCTCTCAGTTTCCATGATTTGCAGTTCATTGCAGTCATAGAAAGATTTGGGTTGGAAGTTACCTTAAAGACCATCTAGTTCCACTCCCTGCCACGGGCAGGGACACCTCCCACTATCCCAGGTTGCTCCAAACCCTGTCCAGGCTGGCCTTGGACACTTCCAGGGATGGGGCAGCCACAGCTTCTCTGGGCAACCTGTGCCAGGGCCTGCCCACCCTCACAGGGAAGAATTTCATCCTAATCTCTAATCTAAACCTGCCCTGTGTCATTTTAAAGCCATTCCCCCTTGCCCTATCACAGACATAAGCCTTTATCTGAGGAACAAATCCTATACCTGTGCTGCCCCCCAACCACTACTGCTCTCTAACTTACAGTCAAAAGACACCACGCAGTGGGATGTAGTAGGTTGGAAGGGGTTGTAGTAGGTTGGAAGGGGTTGTAGTAGGTTGGAAGGCTGCTGTGTGGTGGGAGAGGGAGAAATGATGTCTCAGGATGAGATTAAGTAATAGAGTTGGAACCATGAATGTTCCTGAGTGCATAAAGGAGCAGAGAAAGCGGTGGGGCTGCTCTGGGGAGGGTCTTCAGGATGAGGATCAGCAGCCTGAGCCGCAGGTAATAATAGGAAAAAACCTCTACCCTAATGAAGTGCCTGAGTCCTGGAGTGAATTCCTCTCGCAGCTGTTGATGTCAGTTCCAGCTGGCTGCACGGGTTCATAAAGCAGCTTTCCATGGTTTGTGTTTCAACAATGTGCTTTTGTACCAATTGATTATGCCTCGGTGGCCCATGAAGGAGCAGTGCCGTACCTTTCCCCCACATTACCTTTTCTTCTGCAGAAAGATTGCTGCTGGGTTTTCAAAGGTGGGTTTGCCTGTGGCACGACTTGCTCTTTTGAGAAACTCAGGGTTTTTATCACTACTAAAAAGGGGAGGTTGTCTGTGCGTGGGGCTTCTCTGAATAACCTTGAAGCCTGTTTTCTGTCAGTGATATTTATGTGGTATTTTTAATGGTCTGGCTTCATTTAGGGAGGTAGTAGGGAGTGGTAGCTCCAGAGGATTTTTGTTGGCTTCCTTGTCTGCAGCTTTTTATGTGAGCAGGAATGATTGCAACACCACCCTGGCACAGGGCCCATGTCAAAGGACAAAGGGGTGGTCAGTGCTGTACAGCAAAGCCCTCTTGCATGCCCTTTCTCCTGCACTCCATTTACACAGAGGTTTGGAAGTGGGATGTAAAGGAGGGGTGAGATGTTTCTACCTTCTGGATACCCTACTGAGGGTGAACTATTAATTTCCAGCCAACCCTTGTTTAACACCCAGGGTGGGTTGCACACCCCGTGTTCCCTGCAGCAGCATTCCTTGGTCTCCAGAGGGACACAGACACTTCAGTGACTTTGGTGCAAAGTGCCTAAAAATGAGCAGAAGGCTCCACAGGCTTCACTTCCATCACTTGGGACCTGCCTTCCAACCAGAGCAGTTACATGAAGAGAAGTCTGATATTTATGGTGTCTGCAGCTGGGAACTTTCAAAATGCACTTCTGAACACATTATTGAATTAGTGATAGAAACAAATCATTATCCAATTAATAATTAGCAGACTTCTTTTCAACCATAATAGAGAAGAGCAATTTACAGAAGCATGCAGATTTGCTAAGCCCTGAGAAATTATTCATGACAGTGTTTTTTTTAAAGCAGCTCAGTTTGTCTTGTTCACAATTAGTATCAAGTGACCTTTTAACATTTGCTACCTGACCATGATGACAGCTAATTAAGCCATTGCCTTATATAATGACTGCCAATCACTGTGATATCTGGACATTGTTCTTGCTTTATGAAATAGAGAGGTAAGCGTGTTCCTCTTTTATGTCCTTCAGGTCTTCTGACTTCTCTTTGTTTCCTCCTCTTTTCCCTTTGCAGGACAGTGCTTTTCCTTCATTTCTCTTGAACCAGGACAGGAGGGAAAGTTTTAAGACACAGATTTGCTGTGTCCTTTTAAGGGACCCAGAACTGCTACAAAATGTAGATGGAAAGATGCAAATTGTGCCTCAAGAGCAGATTTAAGTTGGTTCCAGATTTGATAATGCCCCGAGTACATGGTATAGGATAAAAAGGACAGAATAGGTCAGTTTGTAGCTTTTCTAGAGAGCAAATTCTGAGCTTCTGCCTTCTCAGTGCAGTGATTTGCACTTTTGCTGACTGAAGCCTGCTCGTTGAACTTCAGTGGGGTTCAGTTCACTCCTGTCAGTGTGACCTATTATGTGAGTGTATCAATGTTGTCAAGTGAATGTACTGTGAGTCTGAGTCTAATGTAGAAATGAATCACTGCTCAGAGGGTCTGAGGCCCTGATCTCACACTGACTCCTTTTGTGTGATTCTGCATTTGTAACTTGAGGGGAAAGAAAACCCCTAACTAAAAACTGAGTTAAAGTCCTTTCATCTGTGTTCGCCAGCAGTTTAGACTCCAGCTGTCCTAAGCTTGTTATCTGCAAATATATTAACCCTTTAAGCATGCCTTCTCAGCAGGAAATGGATTTTCTGCACGTTGATGTAGTTACCACATGCAGAGTATCCCAAGGTCAAAGAACAGTGAAGGCAGAGTGTGCTTTCTACTTGCCTGGTGTCTACAGTGTCTTCTGTCAGGACCTGAGACCTGGCCTGGAGGGGCCTCTGCCCTGATCCAGCACAGCTGAGCAGGTCTTGTGCCATTTTTGGGTCAGCTCTAGGGGGCACACAGGTCATGCCTCAACTCATTTACTATCCTGACTGCTATTTACTCTTGTATTAGCTCGTGATCATTTGATATGAAAAGCTTAAAAATATAAATCACAGACTTCTCTGAATTTTATTCCTTTCTATACCAAACCTTTACTCCAATATATAGAAAAAAAATTCACTTTTTTTTTCATTACTGGCTTTTGTGATTAGACTGCTGCTTTATTTTGGTGGTGTCATCATTTTTATTTTGATCACCCTTTCAGTAAGCTCAAGGAATGAGTGACCTGCACTTTCCAGCTGAGCTAGTTATTTTCTCCTGGATTTGGTTCACTCTTCTTTTCCTTCCTTTAGTTTGGAAATACACTTATAAAATCATGGGTAGAGGTAACTAACTACATTATAAAACTGTAATTGGTAGTTTGCCCCTCAGTTTCCCTTCCTACCAGAAGACTGGTTTATGCTGTGCTCAGCTCACTGCTAGCCCAAAGGATTTCCATGTTCTAGCTGGTGTCTGGAGCATCCTCTTTGGACTCGAGATTGTCCCTTTAATTGCAGTTCATTCGCTTCTCAATCTGTCATCTGAGTTGCTTGTACTATTTTTGAATTTCCATCTCCTTTGTTTTGAAAGATTTCACGTCGTTCCTTTGCTTCTCTCTCTTGTATTCTGTGCCAACAGGGTTTTTTTAATCTTAGAGGAACATAGGGTGCCTCATCTGTTCCAAATCAAAGGCTGGAAATTTCTGTGCTCTTGCATGGAGGTTCTGCTTTTGATCCGATGGGCAATTTATGGAAAGCAGGAATTTATGAAGAGTGCTTATACTATTCAAATTGTGCTGTGCTCGCAACAACAGGAACCTGGAAGAAAGACACAACAGACAAATAGAGCCTGGCTTTAAACCACAGAGTGGTTAGCTTCAACCTGCAGTCACCTTAAAAAGCTTTCATTATCTCTCAATTTATGAAGGGCACGGCAGGGATGCTCATATACCTCAGCAGTGCAGAGTTTCCTTGTGTGTGTTCTAGTTGCTGGTGGACAAACCAAAGAGGATGGTTCCTTGGCACCTTCAGGTTCCTCCCAGGCAGGTTGATGTGACACTGCAACTGGGAATGCAGCTGGCAAGGGCACTCCTTGGAAATGCAGAGTTTAATCCCAGGTGAGCGGGATTAGCAAACAGATGCACCAGGAGGAGTTAAAAACTTTGGAGATGAGAAAACTCCCTCGTTTTTGTGGTTGCTGCAGGGATGTTCCCTGCTCTGAGGCACATCGGGGCAGCGTGTGCCAGCACTGACAGAGCTGCTGCTGTCCTGGTAGCTGTGTCCCCACTGCTGAGAGATTTAGGACAGTATGCAAAGGTCATGGATCGGGAATATCAGCTCCTGCTGCTGCAAACCAGGCAGTAGCAAGTCCCATGAAGTTTGATTTTCTGAACTGTCAGCTCAGAGGAATGTTCTGGGGTTTGTAGGAATTCTGGCCCCCAGCCTGACAGACACAGCATGACCTACCTGTGAGCTGGCACAGGAACCTGCCCTGAAACCCTGCAGGGTGTCAGTCCCAGCATTTTCATTTTAGGAGAAAATTACGTGGTTCAGGGTAGTTTTTAATCCCTAGATTCCAATAATTATTCTGCAAATTTATATTTGTGTAAGTCAAAAACTGTAAGAAGAGCTTAGTAAGTTAAAGAAATGTGGGCCAAGCCTATCCTGGCCTGAATAGCAAACCTACTGCTTCTACAAGGTGATAATTTTGGGGAAAGAAAAGGTTGAAAATACAGCATTGAATAGATGCCTGGTTATTTTTGAAGGTATATAATTTCTGGTAATTACTGTGCTACACATTCTCCTGTGTCTAGTAAATTTTATTTTGAAGAATGAAATTGGCGCAGAAATTCCTGATTTTTGTTTTGAAAGTCTTCAGAAATAGAAGCTTTTCTGAAGTTTCTCTCCCTGCGTTCTTGAAAATATTCTAAAGTATTTAATTTCATTTTTAGTCTGGATGAAACTTTATATTGAGATTTAATTTTTCAGTACAATCCCTAAATTTCAGAGTCCAGCTCGGCCTTGGCTCTCTGTAGTCACTGCCCAGTGATAACGGAGACATCCCTGTGTTATCAGCACTTCAGCACAAATCCAGAACAGCCCCCCATACCAGCTGCTGTGAAGGAAATTAACTCTACCCCAGCCCAAACCAGCACAGTCTCTCTCTGTGGCCGGTTTATTGCATAGCTGTATTTTATGAATGGCTTTATTATTGCTAGGACAAAGCTTTTCAAAGACTGCTTGAGGAAAAAGTTTCAGCTATAAGTTCACCTTGTTTTCTGGCATGGGAATTAAGGCTGGATCACAGGTGGCTGAAAGGTGTTGCCAGCTGCAGACAGGACTGTCCTACCCTCAAGCCGCCGCTTCAGGACTCTTCAAAGCCACTGCCACCTTTGACTGGTTTTCTGCACTCTCACAGCTAAATAGTTGCTTAATTTAGCCCTGAAATCCTGGCTGGATTCTCCCCTGGACTCTCTACAACATTTCTACATGTCTCCTTGGTGAGTGGTGACACTTCTAATTACAGCTGTGGCTGCCAGGGGAGCTGTAAGCACAGACACAGAGCCCAGGAAGGACCTGCCCTCCATTTCTTGTTTGACTACAGGATTTTTGCATATTGCTCTCATAGCAGTGCTCAAAAAATGTTGATTTATTCCTTATCTTTTCCTTTCTTTTCCCCCCCCCCCCAAATCTGTTCACCATAAGAAAACTTGGCCATGTTTCTTCCTTTATGGATGTTAAAAGACTTATCAAATGAAATTGGATCACAAGACAACTGTTCAGGCATTGAGTTCTCTGTGTTTTCCTGGCAACAGAATCAAAGATAAACAGCCATCAAAAAAGTTATTTCTGAATGGGTCAAACTGGCTATCAAAGAAGCTTATTTAAAGCAAGGTAAGACTTCCCCTGAGGCATTAGTACATAGAAATGCACATTCTTCTAGGTCTTTATCTTCTTACAGAAAGGAAACATGCATCTTAGAAGAAAACATTTAGAGAACTGGCTAGTTGAGCAGCATCCTCTGTAAGTGCTGTATTTAGTCATAGTGATGTCTGTTGTTACTCTTTGGCTTTAAATACAAATCTTTATTGCTTATCTTTCTGCCCAAATTTCTTTTATGCTTTTTGCTGCATTCCATAAAATGACCCTTTTGAAGAGGCAGCAGTACCAGACTATGTGGAGGAAGGGCTTTTTACTGACCTCAAACAGACTTTCTCATGTTTGACGCCCCTCCTCTTGCTAGACCACCTCTGCCCCCCCTTGCTCATGTTCATCCCCTGTGGTTTCTGTTATTAGGCTCAGGTCAGTTTTTGACAGATTGATTAAAGCTTTTCCATGAGAGTTGGGAATGTTTCTAGTGTAGAAATTTTAACTCAGTGTAGAAATAGTCTTTGGGAGGTTTAGAAGAGCTGGGATAACAAGTTAATACTCTGGATGATCTCCGGCCCTGGTTCCTGCAGTGGGCTATGGAAAGGGAATCTCTTTGAAATGTGGCCCATCTCTTCTGCCTTAACAACACATTTGTCACAAATACAGCTTGTTATGAAGCAAGGCTCTAATAAAATGTTACCATACAGAGAGAGACTTAGAATTAACATTTTTCTCTCCCTGTGTGTCATTCCATTTAACACGTTCTGTTGGAAGTATGAAGAAATAACCTTTTAGCCTAATCCTGTTCATGAATTATGTACTCTAGTCCTAAGGCCTCTGCACTTCTTCCGCTCATGGAGAGCTTCATGATCCCTTTGGGACATGTGTAGCTATATTGGGACGTGACAGGTACTGGTGACAAGTCACAGGATTCCTGCCTTGTCTTACATGGAGTTTTTGCTGTGATTTTTTAACTGTTTGCAGGACTTTCAGGTAGATAAATGGATGACAAATCATTTTTAAGGGGAAAGTGACAGTTCTAGATCTTTACTGCTGGTTGGGAGCCCTGTGGTGGAATTGAGGTGTTGTAGTGCAGTTCAGTGAGCATTTCATGCCTTGATGACATATTTTGAAGATTTTCAGAAGCAACTTCATGTGTTTCTAATTCTGTGGGACGAGAATCCTATAAAAATAAGAATTCCAGTTTCTGCACCCAGGCCAGTGTCTGTGTACCTGAATAAAATGAGCAGTGATGAGTTTGCTGGAGCACTTTATACAGAAATAGAGTTAGTCTGGCAGGGGCAGATGGGGCACATAGTGGACATCTCTGTAGGGTGCCTGATGTAGTCTGCTTGATCACAAAGTTGGGGAGAGCAACTGAGAAACATAGCAACAGGTGAGTTTAGAAGATTGGAGGAAGTGAGCCTGAATTAGGAGATATGAATGAAATTAAACTTCAACTCAGCCTGCTCTAAGGATTATCCTGATGATTTGATGAGTAGCTGAGCATTTTTCCTACCTTAGCCTATTGCTGGGTCTGAGGTATACTTTGATAGCTCTCTGTCCTCCAAGGTTTACAAATGAGAATGGTGTAAACTAAATTACTGAGAGCCTGGTTTGCAAATCTTCTAATATTCCTCAGTACAGACAGAGATTCCCACAGTGAAATCTTGGTTCTCATTTGTGTTTGGTAACACGAAGGAGTGACCATTAAAAATGGCATTATTTAACGAGATTGCTTCACTTTCTGATTCTGAATTCACTGAAGTCCTCCAGCAGAGGAGATTGAACTACACAGCCAGAGAGCTCAAAGTCACACTGCAAAATTGAAACAAAAGTCTATCAGGAATTCAGTACATCAGTACTCTGTGCTGGGGCCTGCTCACGTCACAAAAATGTCCTGTTTCCCTCTCAAGGTTTTCCATCATCTAAATGAGTCGCTGCTCTCATCGTGCGTGAGCTGTGGAAAACCAGGACTGTTCCCTTTCTTCAAATCGTGTTTCCATCAGATGTTTCTTTATAGCACAGCTTTATTTAAGGTCAGCATCCCTGCTTCTGCAGCAAGGTGACCTCTAGTAGGAGGTGGGACCTGGCATTTGGGAAAGGGCTCACGGATCTCCCTAATGCTGGTAATGGGTAGTGGCATCCTTAAAACAGCCCCAGTACAGTTAAAGTGTGCAGGTGGGTTTCTCATTCAATGCCAATAAGAGGAGGAATTGAGGCAGTGCATTGATTTAAGTGGATTGATTTTGGGGGTCACCGTGTCACTCGCCTCTTGTGACAGTGAGAGGTCACTGTGTCCTTCACCTCCCGCAACACTGGGAGGGGGCTGTGGAGGTCACTGCTGGCTCACAACCTTCCCCTGCCTTCTCAGTGCCTGTGTGACCTGCCTGTGAACAGACATCCTTGCACTAGGTAAAACCTCAAATTTGTAAAGAACTAGGAATGTGCATTTGAAGAAAGAAAAAATAAGAGAAGTTTCTTTTCCACCTTGTTATGAGCCTTCTTTATAATATTAATTGCACATGGGCCTAATTAGTGTCTTCTGCACTGTCATCTGGTGGTTTATTTTATCTGAAATAAGAGCAGTATTATAATGCACAGTACGTGCTAATTACCAGGATACAGGAGATGCATCAGTGGTTCGCGTTCTCTCGACTGGACGCCGTCACGTTGTTGTCTGAGGCAAGTTGTCTAAATGAGGCTTGTCTGTGTCTTGGGGTCCCAGCTTGGCAGCCGAAATGAGGTGGCATATTGTGTTGACAGTGCCTAATATCGTGACTTTAGAAACTGGCAGCAAGATGCTCTCCATGGAGGGCCCCAAACTCTGAAATTGAGTTTCTTAGTGTGCTCCAGCAGAGCCTGAAACCATTGACCTTCAGGTCATACAAGATTTACTGAGGGGGGGTAGATATTTTTGGTGGCATTTGGCGGCAGCTGTCTCCCAGTGATGGACCCTTGGCTCTGGAAGATGCTTCCTGCCTGTTCCAAATTGCCCAAGTCTATATTGATCTTCAGAGCACTCTGCAATTCACATCTATTTTCGGAGCTGCTGTGCAGTCGGGCCTCTGACAGAAGTCAGGTGTAGGAGAAAGGGGCAATTTGATGGTCTGTGGGCAGTTTGTGATGTACTGCAGAAGTGTGTTCAGCCTTTAGAAAAGGTCTTGTTTTCTTACATAAGTCTCATCACCATAATAAAAAATGAACACTGTCTCAGGTTTATTTTAGAAACCTGCTTTTAGCATGAATGGAGTAGCCTGAAAGAAAAAATATGCTAAACAATCCATAATAAAGTACAGTGGGTTGAGTTTCTTTCCTGATACACAGAGGATGACAACAGTGATAAGAAAAAGAAAGCTACTCAGTTTTGTTTGGACAAAGCAGACGATTTTCGCAGTGACAGGGTGATGAGCAAAGTATATAGAAAAACACAGCTGAGCTCCTCCCCTAACTGCTATTGATCCCAGTGGATGATTTTTTTAGTTGAGTAAGGACTTTGTTAAGACATCAGGGCTCCCAAGCAGCCCTTTGCTGTGGGGAAGCAGCCCTGGGAGAAGGGAGAATCATTCCCACAGTTGGTTTTGGAGCGTGGACAGATTTGTGCAGTGGATTTCTGCCCTCCTGCATCAGAAGCTCCCTGTGCGATGAATGTACACTGTGAAGTCCTATTTATTTGCTCTGTTTGTTTGCACTCAGGAGGCAGCAGACGAGCCTCCTTCTCCGGAAGAGTTCTCAGCTTGTTCTGCAATCTGTCACAAGGAATGTGCTAATTAATGGAGATTTCCTTATTGAGTTAAAAGGTTAAATATATCAACTACTATTGTTTGTATGTAACTCAAAGCGTAAGCTTGCAAGTTCTTTAAGGAAGAAAACTGTAATACAAAATCAAAAGAAATTAGGAATCATAGTGCAAAGTCAGCATCAACCCAACTGCCTCGTTGGGATTTATAGAGACTGTGAAATTGAGCAATAAAACCAACCTTTGGATGAATTTCAATAACAATAATGTTGAGTTAAACTTACCAGCCTTTTTTACAAGTCCTCTCTGGTCTATTTAGAATCTCTAATCAGTCTGCTACAAGATAACATGAGCATGTGCCTCTTTGTTGAGCAAGTGGGAATAAATTAGCTAAGGGTCCATTATTTAAGCTTTGCAAAACATTTGATGTGAAAGTTATTTTTGCTGGGTTTTTTGGCTCTGCCTTCACTGAATGTATTCATTAGATTATCTCTTAAATTTCTCAGCAAACTAATATTGCATAAAATCTCTCAAATCCTTGCACACCATAAAAAATAAAAAAGAAGATTAAACATTTGTTCTGTGGCAAGCTTACATCCTTTTCAGCTGCAACTCAAGTTGTTAGCAAATTTAACGCTCCCGGACTTATTCTGCTTGGTTCCCTCCATTTAATAATTTTCTCCCTTGAAGCAGGACTCTAGGTTTTGAACCGAGGTTACCCAGAGCGAGGTGTTCCTCCCCTTCTATCTCACAAGGTGTTGGACCTTCAGTCATGCTGGGTGGCCCCTGGCCAGTGGCTGCCTCATCCGTGGCACACTGGGAAAGCCCCAGCCGCAGAACCATGAGCAGCCGGTGGAGTTCGGTCTTGTAACTGCAGTCTGTGCTCCATGCTGAGTTTTAACGGGGAGTTAAAACAAGAGCTTTGCTTTGTAGGAGATCCCAAACCTTCAGCTGAGCAGAATGTGGCCCGCCGGGTGCTGTGGACCACCAGGTCTCCCTTACAAAGCTATTAGTTTTTTAGCACTGCATGGATTTACTGGTGTATTGCACAGTCCGTAACCAAAGGAATGTAAATATTAATTGCGAAATGAATTATTTTTTTTCCCCCTCTACCTTTGGTGTGTGTAATTAGAAACATTTCTCTTGTGTCACTGTCCACTCTGCTGCTCCCTTGTTTGTTAGAGGGTGATCTCTCCTGTCCCACAGACTCCAAGGGAAATTAGCACTGTTATTACCAGTGGCAGCTGCCGTGATGCACAGAATTGTCCCTTCTCATAGTAACGACCTTGAGTTTTATGAAGCACCTCAAGGTTTACTAACAAGGGTAGAACCACTAGAAGTTTGTTAATTGAAACCATGAAATATGTTAGAGAGGATACAAATGAGTTTAAAGCCAATTCAATTAGAGGTGCATCTGTTTCCAAAGCTGCTGGAGAAATGTTGTTTGTTTTCGCATCACTTTTAAGTCGGTCTCTTGGAATGCTGTTGGCACTGTTGTTTAACGCTGTGTGCAGACCTTACACCCACAGCAAATTTATCTTTTGGAAGTGCAACAATCAGGTGGATGCCACGGTCTCACTTCAGCTTGTAAACCTACTAATCTCCTGCTTCTCCCATTTGTGCCTACAGAGGGGATGTGGAAGGACACTGCGGTCCCTCCCTGGCTGTGCTGGTGTGACACACCAGTGCCTTGTGGATGGGGGAGCGAAGCTGTGCTCCTACAAACCTCCTCCCCTGCAGTGCCATCCACAGCCTCTTCATCCTTCTGCATCACTGACACCCCCAGCCCGTCCCCAGCTGCCTCCTTTTGCCTTGGCTCTGCTGGGTGGCACAGCAAAAATGAAACAACAGTTGTCACACCACGTGTTTGTGCCTTAACCTCTGACACTGGAGGGTTGCCCAGAGAAGCTGCGGCTGCCCCATCCCTGGAAGTGTCCGTGGCCAGGTTGGATGGGGCTTGGAGCATCCTGAGATAGTGGAAGGTGTCCCTGCCCATGGCAGGGTTTGGAATGAGATGGGCTTTAAGGTCACTTCCAACCCAAACCATTCTGGGATTCTCTGACACCTGCTGGACCATCATCCTCACTTCTGTCATCCACCTGCCATTGCTGTGGCTCTGGGCTGCACGGGAGAAAGGAGATGAGCAGAGGCTGCTACATCATGTGCTCGAGCCTTCCTAGTCCATCCCGTGTAATCTGTGGGTGCTTTGTTTGTTACAGACACTTTAGAGAAGAGACTCCATTTGTGGCTTGGTGAGCAACAAGCACGTTGTTCTTAATGAATAAATCATAGTAAAATGAGCTGTTCAGCCGGGGTAAATGCATTTGTTCATCCCATTACGTTGACAGTGTCTCAGTAGGAAAACAATAGCACTTAAACATAGAAAAAGGTTTATTTGATCATCCAGATCAATTTTTTCTGCCAATTGCCAGTGGTATGTTTCAAAGTGCCTACTTAAATATCCTGGTGTTCCTGTCACTACCTCCTGTGATATCTGTGTGTGCAGCTCCAGCTCTGTGGTCTTCAGGAGCCTGCTGTTGGTTCAGGTAGGACAGAGGCTCTCATCTGCTCTGTGTTAATTAAATGACCTTTATTTTTAACAGTGTTTGAGGTTTTGATGAGTAATAATAAAAAAAAAAGAGGTTAAAGGAAGCTTCAAGAAATAATCTAAGAACACATGGAAAGCAGGCTGAGCAGGGCTATGGAGAAGAGAACATCTTTTTCTGCAGTAGATTTTGGAAACTTAACAAGTTTTTGGTAACAGGTTCTGCAGAGGAGAGGAAAAATGGGGGATGTGATAGATGAGTGAGAAGTTTGAGGATGACACTGACAAAACCAGCTGTGTAAACTCAGCCTCGAGTTAGTCTCCCCAAGCTGAGCAACAGTAGCTCAGAAATGTGCTTCTGCTCCTTCATTCATATTCTGTTACGGTAGGAATACTTCTCTGGATAATAGCCTGAACGTAGAATTCTTTAGTAATGGATTGTTTTAACAGCCTATCTCTCTTGGGTTTTTTTATTTGTTTCATATTGTACACCATGTCAATCCTATGAGCTTTCCAGTGTGCCAAAACTGGGATTATTGTGGGTATTTTCAGCCCCCTGACAATGGCAAGTCATTGTTTGGCTCCTTCGGAGAAAAACAAACACCTTGTTCTCACAGGCAGTGGATGAGCTGGGTACAAGTTATTTACTAGTTGCCATAAAAAGATAGTCATAAAGGCATTCTCTATCTGAGCAGAAGTACATCACAGGAATATTTTTGGAGAAAAAGTTTGGTTTAATGAAATCTCTGCTCTCTGAGCATCTCAGCACAGAATTAACCTCAAGTGATTGATTGAAGAGTAACGTGAGAAGAGCCTGAAGGAAAGTTATGATCCTATTTTGATTCTGTAGCTTTGTTCAATATGGAGAATTGGCTTCCTCTGGGCAGTATGAGAATTTAATGCTCTATTAGCTGGCCATTATTTGTTTATACTTAATGTAGTTTAGAAATATGGGTGAGGAAACTCAAAAAGGGGCGAGCTGGCCTCTGAGAAACAGGATGTCTAGAAACTCTGTGGTTTGCCGAGGGATAACTCACAGCACTTCCTGGGGATGGAATACAATCAGTAGCTTTAATTTCCATAAAGTTGTAGAATAGTTTGTGTTGGGAGGGACCTTTTAAAGGTCATCATGTCCAACCTCCTGCAGTGAGCTAGACTAAGTTGCTCCAAGCTCCATCCAACCTTGCTTTGAATGTTTCCAGGAGTGGGGCATCCACAGCTTCTCTGGGCAACCCGGGCCACTGTTTTACCCATGCTGATTGTAACAAAAATTCTTTCTTATATCTAAGAAAGATGGTTTATTACAACTTTTTCCTAATCTTCCTTTTTTTTTTTTTTTTAATTCCTTTCTTTTTTGGCCTTATATCTTTTTTTCTTATAGAGTTGGATCTTGAACTGCCAAAAGACTTAGCCATTTTGCCTTCTCTGATAAGTTGATAACCCCTCTGACTAATCCTACTTTGAAACAAGGCACTTTCTTTGTTTCTGGTGAGAGTTAATTACCCAGGCTGTCACACAGCCCAGGGAAAAATGATATTTCATATGCTGGTGGAACAGAACTCTTTGGAGAACTGCCTAAGAAATGCTTCTCATAAATCTATCATGAGAAAATTTCTTTTACTTATCATAATGTATTATGAATTACTTTGAGTGGCAACCTAAGCAGATGGAATAGAATATTAGTGGGATATTTGGGAGTTTCGTTTAGGGGGAAAAAAAAGTGAGTCTATTTTGGAAATATTTGTATATGGGTGTCATCTCACCAAGGTGAGCACACAAACCTTACAAGGTTGAAATATCTCAAACATGTGAATGTCACTGCAACAGAGTCAGCTGGAAATAATTAAGAGACCCAATTCTGGTGGCTTTGGAGCTGCAGATGAAAAGGCACCACAACACACAGAGATCAGAGGGAGCAAAGAAAACCAGAGCACGCTGTGTGGGAACAGGTCTGCAGCTTTAGGGAAGAGTTACAGCGTGAGTTACGGGGGAAGTGATTGCAGCTGTCAGGCTGCGGGGCGGCCGCCGTAAAGAAAGAGGGAACGGCACCATCATGGAGCATCACGAGAGGAGAAATGGAGCATCAGCGAGCTCAAGGAGGGAGCTGCTGTTGCTGCGAGCATTTTTTAAGGCACTGTTTACAAAAGCAACATCAGTATTTCTTGTACTTCTAGAAGGGAGATATTTTCTGGGGGATGGATGCCTAAATAAGCCCGAAGCCTTTCTTGGTACTGACGTCAGTGTCAAGAGCAGGAGTGAGGCAGTGTGTTGTTGCTGTGGGTTGGTTGATGCTCTGGCTGTAATACTCTGGTTTGGAGGGAGCAGCAGTTCAGGCATAGTTCAGCCTATAAATCCAGCTCTGAACCAGACAAATCTCGGGGCCTCAGCGTTGGTGTTTCATGGTTGTTTAGGGGCTGTTGTCTGAGGGTTTCGCACAGCAGCTGCTGCTGAGTTGGGTTTTGGTGTTTTGGAGTTTTTTTTTTTTCCTTCCGTGATGCAGTGACTGTCACCTGGATAGAGTGGGGAAACCCCTCCTAAAAGAGTCATGAAATGAGCTGATGTGGTGTTCTGTAGGTAAGGAATAGAGAGGGAGTGTTCGTGTGATGAAAACCAAAGAGAAAGAAAGGGCATAAAAATGAGAAACAACAGAAATGTGGTAGGGATGAAATTCCATTATTTCCATGACCATCATTGCCACAGCTGTCAGAGGGACGAAGCTGCCTCTAATAAAGGCTGATCTGAGCAGCCACTGCCTTTCATGATCTAACATGAAATCTCCTTTTTGTTTAAATTAAGATAATACATACAGACATGACAAGCAGATAATAGGAACTGGAGGAGAACGAATGCAGCATGGTAAGCAGGAAGGTGCAGGAATTATTCCACACTGCCAACCCAAGACTGGTGCTAGTAATTCCCTGGAGACCTGCAGGGTTTGGCCACTGTCCACTGCCTTTCTGCACACCAAGAGCTCCATGGCCAGGCTGGCCCCTGCAAAATCTCTTTTCCCATTTTCCAGCCCCTAAAACACCTGTGGGT
Source organism: Acropternis orthonyx (assembly GCA_035583155.1). Classification (NCBI taxonomy): domain Eukaryota; kingdom Metazoa; phylum Chordata; class Aves; order Passeriformes; family Rhinocryptidae; genus Acropternis; species Acropternis orthonyx. Next base: position 5,716,104 of record JAWWEU010000163.1, on the reverse strand, counting down.
TGTGCCTTTTTGGAGGATCTGTTGGATTTTAATTCATAAGGTGCTGGTCCTGCAGATGCCTGGTATTGTGATTTTAAGAGCTGATGATCTTGTGAGGACTTTTATGTCAAACCAGGTTAAGGTGAAAGCGAAGCTTTAAAATGCCATTTATGAAACCCATAATGAGCAAAGCAGTTAGAAAGATGTATAAAGAGAGCTACAGTAAGATGTGGGAAGCAGGTTTCATCTGCTTCTTCCAAAAACAGATTCCAGGCTGCTCCAGCTGGCAGGCAGATCCCTCACACATCTTGTGGGAGCGGCCAAGAGAAGAGCTCTGTTGCCTTCACCGTCCTCTGGTTCCCTCTGCTGGGAAAAGAGCTTTTGTCTGACTCCTGCCTGTGCCAGCTCTGGACGTGACTGTGTAACACTAAAGGAGCATGGGAGTGGGCTGTGCACTTAGTTCTCCAGAATTTATTATGCCCACAGTCCCATAGGGAAGATAAATCACCACGTGTTGGTCACCACCAGCTTCACAACAGGTACTTTTGCCCTGTGTCCTTTACACCAGTCAGCCTTCATTGGACTAAACCAAGCAGAAGTTAATTTTAGCCGCTGCCATTCTATACAAATAACACCATAACCCCTCGCTGGGACGGCGTTGTCAGTGTCCCAAACACCTTCTCCCTCAGAAGCTGCCGTTTCGTGTTGCTTGCACAGATCGTGGCAGAGGGTCGGAGCTCAGCGGTGGCTGTGATTAAAACCTCTCTTCGGTTTTTGGTTTAGGTTACATCGAAGAGCCTTGCACGGTCCCTTGCCCGTTTGATTGCAAATTAAGCGATTGGTCCAGTTGGTCTCCTTGCAGCTCTTCCTGCGGGCCGGGGGTGAAAGTGCGATCCAAGTGGCTCAAGGAGAAGCCGTACAACAGAGGCCGTCCCTGCCCGAAGCTGGATCTCAAGAATCAGGTGAGTAAAATAGCCAACAGAAACCTCTCTGTGCTTGCTGTGTTTTGGATTGTGATCCAAAGGCGCTGTGCTGGTGAAGAAATTAAAACCAGGAGTTGTCTCTGGGGCCACACCTTGTGACACATTTTGTAGGCAATGCTCAAGCTTCTTAAGGATTGAGGGAGAGATGCTCAGAATTTGACCTGAAACACTGTATTTCTTACATGGAAAAACTGTTATCTCCCAGAGCACAGGAAGCCCTGGATTAATAATCCCACCTGGACAGTGTTTAGACATCAGAGAGCTCGGATGTCATGGCTATTTTAAAACTTTTTAATTCTTTCTGAGACTATGGTTGCTGTAGAAACATTTGTTAAATATATATTGCTATTTTTAGCAACATTTCCCTTCAACACAGCACCAGTTCCCTAGAACATTAATCTCTGTATATTCAATATTGAAGTATCCCATCAGAGAGAAATAATCTTTAAATTGCTACTCTTAAAGAAAGATCAGCATCTATTTAAATGTTACTTAATGCTGTGTGCATTTCTTCGGTGAATAGTGATTTCCTACATTTGCTGATTAATTCTCAACACTAATTAACACTGATGAAGTACTGTTTAGTTTTGCCTGTCCTTTATTTCAGATTCAGCCATGAAAATTAATTAATAGGACAGAAACAGGCATGCTGATGGAACTTCATATATATGTTATGAATATGTATATGTATAAAATATGTGTCATGTAGAATTAGTTCAGTGGTACTCATGCAAAGATTCATTTATGTAGCGCTTGGTAGGCACTGGAGCTGGTGGATCCAGTTGTTCTCCTGCACAACCACTGCTGCAGGAGTCATGTCCTGGGATGCAGCACCACTTCCACCTCCTCATTTAGAACTTGCATCATCTTGTTCACAGCTAATTTTTTTTTCCTGTGAGAAACGTGGTAAATCCTCCCTTTCTTTTTTCCTTTTTCTTTTTCCCTGTTCCTGTTTGAAATTCCTCGGAAGTAGGCTGACAGCAGCAGCAGGGGCTCTGCAAGTATAAAACTGCAATAAAGTGTGTGCTGTCCATAGCTCAGTGCTTTCCTTAATAGATCAGACAGATCACCAGAGAGGCAAAGTGAAATCCCACCGTAAGTCATATGGTAACAATAAGCTGCTTTGTAATGAAAAGATACTGGGGTTTGTTACCCATTAGACACAGCAGACTCCTTCCATTAAAAGCAAACTTATTGCTATCATGTGTTGCCTATTCCCACACACATTAGAGTTGCTAGTTTCAAAAGCCTTTCAGAAGATATTAAAGGAAAGAAATTGTTTAAACTTGGAAGTTACGTCTTTGCACAGTTTATTGGTGCCCGGTGCTTGCAAAATGCCGTGGCTGGGATTGATATGAACGTGGCTGGCCCTTCTCGCCTCGGGATCTAAAGCCCACTGCATTCATTAGAGGCTTTCTCTGGTGGGCTGGAGCAGTGACACTCCAGAATTGCATTAAGGTCTGTTTCCTTTGCTTTGTGACTTCTTGTTTTTCTGGTTTGGGGTTTTTTTTTAGGTTTTTCAGTTGGTTGCTTTTTGATCTTTTTGTTTCTTTGCCTGTGAGTTTGAGGGTTTTTTTAGGACGGAACAGAAGCTATTTCTAGGTGGTTTAGCACACAAGTGGATTATATTTTTCCAATTTGGATTTACGGGTTTGAGCCCTATCCCATATATTTTGGAGCTTTCAGATTAACAAGCTGTTGTGCTAATAAGGGAAGTGTGTTTTTATACAATATATAAGTGGTACAGTTAGATATGCACCCATACACATATTGTTTCTGTCACTGTCCATCGCCTCTCGCAACACTCAATTCTTTGTGCAGTTCAGAAGCAGTTTTGCTCTGCACCCGCTGGAATTGGACTTCCAGCCCAGATTTAACACACTGAGGTCCCTGGACACGTTGCAGCATGTACAAGTAGCCTGCCCAGATGGTAAACTAAATTAGCTGATGGCACTGCTGTTTAGCTGAGCTGGACACATATCGTTAATCCACTGGCAGGCAGATTATCTGCTCTTGCCTCTAGTTTGGGCAGTGTTTAAGTCCTAGAGCAAAGCTCTATAGATTCATTAGATGTAAAAATATGACATCCTAATAATTTTATATAATCTGGATTAAATACCTGCAGTAAATACTCGCTTTTGTTTGATATCAGACATGGGAAAGCTAAATCACCATGGTGCTGAGTTTCACTTTTCACTGGATGCTGTGTTTTATTGTGTTTTATTCAGTTGATAAAACTTGAAATAACTTAGACCCAATAATGAATTCCTCCAGGTGCCAGTAGAATTTACTTATGATTTCCTTATTATTTCCTCCAGTATATTTAGGAAATTTTTTTATTATTATTTGTTCATAGGTTGGGTCTTGCTATGGCTTAATCAATTGCTTTGGAGAACCCTTCATTTTTCCAGTGTCTTATAATTAAATCCCTCAGTCAGCTTGTGTGTTTTTCTTATTAAGCCAGATAATCTTTTCATCCCCTTCTTGTGCAGGGTGTTGTCTAGGCTTTTTGACAGACCCCTGTATGTCTCTTTTTTCAATGCCTTTCAAATATTTGACATAAATTTAACTGCAGAGAATGTTACGTGTATTCTAGCAATTCTTTCTTACCATTTCCTTCCATGTCCAGGGCTCTTCCAATACAGATATTTAGCAAAGCTAGTGCTTTGGAGAGGTGGGCAGTTTGCATGATCAAACAATTTGTTTTATGAATATAAGTAGTTATTTGAGTCACATAAACTGTTCCATAAAAGGCTGTCCTGGAGTCTGGTTGGTGTAGTGCAGCTTTGCTTGTGTATTTAGGACAGAACTGTTTAGCAGGAGTTCGATTTTTATACAGAAATAATGACACGTTCTGCTACTGCATAATGTTCCATGGGGTTTATGCTCTTAATTCCACAGAGGTTTTGACTCCTGTAGAGTATCTTGAAGCCATTCTTTCAAATGTCTTCATCTGCCTGTGGAGCCTCTCAAGCAGCCCACTCTTTTTGCAGTAGTTGCAAGAAGTAAATTCAGAGTTAGGAGAATTAATTCAGCTTTTCTTTATTTCTTCTTCTCATTATATTCAATGGACTAGGTTGAGCCCTTCCAGGTTTTATTCAAGGCTCTTCTCTAACAGAAGTGCCAAACATTTGTGTGGCCTGCATGCACTTGTTATTCTGATAGAATCACTCCATTTGCTGTAGTCACTTCAGCCCTAAACTCCGTGTTGCTGCGCTGTGAAATTAAAGGATAAATTACAATACTGGGGGGAAGAGATGACAGTATTTTAATGCAGCCCCGTGTAACGCGTGGAATTGCTGTCGCCTTGTACCTCTGTCCGGAAATCATGGAAGAGCTGCCTAACTGCATTTGGCTCCATCTCTCCAGGAAAATGGGCTTTGCCTGGAGAAGCTGCGCAGCTCTTACCCGGGGCCGTGATTGCTTTGGAGCTGCCAATTGGATTAGGGGGTCAGCTGGCAGATGTTCTTGGCTGTGCACTGCATGTTAAGAGAGGTGTAGCATTTACATTTTTCTATTTCTGCTCTTATTTGAATGCACTTACACAGCATGCAGTTGCTAAGCTATTTAATGTGTAGTTCTACATGATGAAAGGTTAAATATGAGTTAAGGGGGGTTTATTGCTCGAATATTCTTTTATAGGTTTCTAGGATTACTACAAGAAAATGTATCTTATTTTCAAGATTCATGAAGTCCAAGGATTATTTTTTTATTGATTGCTCTCATACATAGTCTTGTCAAGGTTTTCCCTCCTTCTCCTTTCTCCTCCTTCCCCTCCCCCTCCCCTCCCCAGTCTGCTAAAAGACACATGTCATAGCAAGTAGTTTATCCCCTTTATATACGGTGTATATATTTAAGCAAACATTTTTAAAGGATTGGGAGTATTTCTTATGGCAGGCATAGCAGAAAAAAAAAATCTAATGTATTTAAAATGTAAACCTACTGCTTTCATTAAAATGAATATTTTATTCTTAATGACATTTTTGGCAGTTCACTCTAGAATATGAGAAATACAGACACTTCGCACAGTAGAATTGCAAGTGCTTCTGGAATTGCACACAGGAGTTTAAGGAAAGGCAAAAGGAGGGCAGTGGTGCATTTACAGACCAGCTCTCTCACAAGCAGGTGTGAAGATGTGTGAAATTCTGGAACCTTTTCATAGAAAGTGGCTGGTTTAGACCTACTTGCACTTCAGAAGAAACATTTTCTTTTTTGATCAGCAAAAGACATATCAAATTTCTTTCCAAAAATGAAAATCTCACAAAATCATTGGCTTTTAAAACTCACCATCAGAATGTAGGAGGTTGGGTGGACTTGAAGACTGCTGGTTTTTGTAGGAGTCACTGTCTCTTGGAGGCAGAGCTGGGCTTGAGCTGCAGGTGGAGAGATGTGAGGTGGGATTATGTGTGTGTGTGTGTGTGTGTGATCTTTCCCCTCTTCTAACTGGTAATGTTAGGAATGGTCTGTTCAGGAAAGACCTTTTCTTCCAGAGCTTTTTACAGTAATTCCATAAAAAACCTCTCTCAAACCAACACGGTGACGTGCAGACTAAGGTTTGCCTTGCTCACATTGAGTAGCCGTTTCTGGAGGCAATTTTGGGCTCACATTTGGCAAGGGAAGTTTCCCTGATCCAAAAATGCCCTTACACTGTGTCAGGCAAACTCTGCCTAAGGAAGAGCAGCATAGCTTGGCTTATCCCATGGCACTGTAATGAAATAAGGTTCCCTTTTTTTAGGTAGGTAACTGTTCTCAAAGCAACAATTTTGTGTGCAGTGAAGTTTCTGAATAAGCAACATCTAGCACTGTTGTATTTTGCCTGTTTTCCTCGCTTTAGTATCTTGTCTTTATTTGCTGATACAAATATTTGCAGCCTCTGATTTGTCTTAGTCCCCTATATGACTATTAATTGTTAAAATAGTATTTGTTCTCTTAATTTTGCACATGTCTGACTGCAAAAAGCTTTATTTTTATGCTTTGTTTTGGTGTAGTACTTGATCATACCCTTCCTTTGCATCAATATATCTTTTATACATACATAGGTACGGATATAAGTGTTGGATGAAGTGTTTTCAAAACTTTTAGGCTCTTGTTTTAGAAGTTAAGTTTGAACCCCATACCTTTTAATTGCTGTCACTGAATTAGCTGACATGCAGTTCCTGGCTGGTGAGTTGCATGTATAACCCTCACCTTCCAGTAGTTGAAACTGGTCTTCAAGAATATCATTATTAATGTAGCAGTTATAAATAGCTCCTGCTTAAATCACTTCTTTTATAATACAGATTTCTAATTGTCAGCAAAAGTCACTGAACTTTTTTGAGGGACTCAAAATCTCTTCCTCTCATGGATTTCAGCTGCCAGTAGTTAATTTCTGAGCCCAGTGCCTTGGCTGTGTAAGATCCCATCCTGTGCCAGGCAGGGAAACATCTGACTTACATTTTCCTCTGGCTCTATCAACACTCATTTTCCTCATGTGCAACTTAACTTTGGGGAAAAAAAACCACCCTATCTTCAATCTCAGTTTTATCTTCAGAAGGTCGGACTTCCTCCCACTCTGCCTTAAAGGAAGGAATTAGAGCATAAACCACATTTTTCCTCTGATTCTACTGCAGTTTTACAGTGTCATAAAAATGACAAGTTTTTTTGCCTGCTACACTAATGTGGGAGAATTTTCAGTGTCAGAAAACAGCGAGAACCTCCTGTTTCCCTTACGCTTTCCTTGCTGTGACTGAAAGTTTGGATAGTGAACAGTAATTTATTTCATTAAGTGAGCAAAAGTAGCAGCCAAGTCTGTGTAGCCTGAGCAGTATCTCACCTGCCTGAAGAGAGTGCTGGGAGTCCACCATGTGGGTGGGTGTTACTTCACTTCCTAAGGGAAATACAGCCACCTCCCCATTTTCTCCTTCAGGGTAATAACCCTGTAGTGCCTACTACTCTAATTCCCAGAGTATAATAAATTTATATTTAGCTTCTATAGCTATCCACACTTGCTTTTCATTTTTCCTGCAAGTTTTCTGTTGAATAAAGAGTCATATAAACATATTTTCACAATTGCTGCTCATGAAAAGCTTTAGCCTTGCAAAAATGGAGCTTTTTAGCAGCTTCCTCAAAAGTACTTTTCACTTGGCTTTTTTTTTTTTTTTCTAGATATCTTCCTTAAACTTCTCTTGAATAATAAAGCAACTTGATATATGGTGTAATGCTGGTTTTCTGCAGCTGTGACAGAACATTTGCACTTTGTGAAGTTAAACATGTTACAATGCCAGTGTCCTTCCTGGAATTGCTTTTGGATCCACAAAAATCAGCAGCCTTGTGCTAATTGGTTAAACTACGTGGTTTTTTTTCTGCCTACTACAGCCACTACCAAGTTCTTAATGAAATATATATCAGAGCAGGAATTTTTGCTGGAAAAGAAACCGATATGTTTGCATCTCTTGAACTGAGAACGTACCCATAATTATTTCTGATTCTAATATAGTTCCTACATTTGTTGTTGAAAGGAATATTTATTGTTCAATACAACAGCATGCTGCAAAATATGGTGAAAGACAGGAATTTTACCCAAAGTGCTTTGTCCTGTTGATTTCTCTGCAGAGAAGTTGGAATTAAATGGAAAATCTGCCAGAGACGGTCGGGTGGCCCAGTGGAGAAAGTATTAGCATTTCACCTAAGGAACTGCAGTTCAATTGGTTTGGGCAATATTTATTTTTTTTTAAAGGAAAGAAGTCTGGTTTGTGCTGAATCTCTCGTGGACAATATGTCATGTTGGAGGACCAGCACACAGTGCGTGTCATAAATCAGCGTGACAGCGTCTAACACTGAGACTGAACTTAGTCTTGCTTGTCTTTGTCTTAGGAACAGAGAACACGAAGGATTGATGCCTTGGTTATTCCTTGGCAGGAGATTTAATCTTGTGGGGTTTTTTTTGTCCTGCTTCTTCCTCGTTTTAGAAGGCTTTCTATTTCTTTTCTGCAAAGTTTTGCAGTGCAATTTGTTCTCAGTTTTAGGTTTGCAATCGTTAAGGAAGGGGAGATGCTGCATAACAGTTAAAATAAGGACCAAGCTTCTGTTCTAATTGGAACAAACCCAAGAGTATTCTGAATAAAAAATGTTGGTACATCTTCACCTTTTCAGAATTTTCACCTTTTCACATCAGAATATGTGGAAAACAGTTATTTGGCATGCATTTTACTACATGTGACTGAGTCTTCAGAAAGAGTGAATTACACAGAAGTATCTCTTCTCCTGCTTTTGGCAAGTTAAATGAACATTTTGACACATTCTCCTTTTCTTTACTCTCTTTTACAACTCCTTTCTGTACAAAATTCATTTCCAAAATATGATCTTGTTGATTGCAAAGCACTGTTTGCTATAATAGAAGACATGAATGTGGAAATTTCTTTCAAAATAGATTCTAAGTCAAGCCATGAAATTCATGACAGTAATTTAGAGTTCTAAGAACCTGCCACGGAATGACTTCAAAACTTTTTGAAGTGTGAATGCAACAAGGTATTGCCAAGATGTTGGGCAGGAGTGCATTAAGCAGAAGGCAGCCCAGATCTGTCCAACCCAGGGAGCCGGTGTGTAAATCAGAATCATGGTGTGAGAGCATCCAACATGAACACAGGTTGGGTTGGCTTGAGTTGGTAAATGAGGTGCTGGCATTGGCCTGATTTGGCATCTGCTGCCATCAGAAACCTGTGTGAGGCTGTTCTAGGAAGAACCTTTAAGAGGGGATGTGATGGCAGTTTGTTTCCAGCTCTGATGTTGGGAAGGCTGTGATAGAAACATGAGTTTCTTCTCCTCGGGGCAGAGTATCTCACATATCCTTTGGCCAACCAAATAGCAACTTCTGGATTTCTCTCATGGGTCTCTATATGGAGATCTCTTGGCTAGATGTGCAGCTCCAGCTTGCTTACTAATGAAGACTTTGGTCACTTTTTTCATTTTCCCAGAGGACAGCAGTGTCTCTAAAGGGACTGAATTTTCCCATAAATATATAGTAGATTCTGTGTGTCTCCAGTTTAAAGTCAACCGCGTTTCACTGGATGGCTTTATTCCTAAGAGGAATAGGAGTTTGTTAAACATGGACTGACTCACCTGCATGCTGTGAACATACCCTGAGCATTCAGAGCAGAAAATTTCTACTTTCCTGACTTTCCTTTATGAATAAGAGAGAATAATTGGAAATGAAGTTGCTGCTCAAAGAGGGAGAATGGACATGAAGATGTATGTGCCGTGAGAATTCATCTGTCAGAGCCCCTGAGCAGCCCAGGAACTCTCAGGCACCTCTTGCATAATGGTCATTAAAATGACCCTGCTCTTTAAAATAACCGTGGTCTTGTTTCCTTTTAAAGTATTCAATATTGCTGTGTTGTTCTGTCCACAGCAGTTCTCATTGATTAATACTTAACAAGTGTTAATATTTTTTCTGATGCAGATATTTCTTGTGGCCATTTCTCGGAAATTAGAACCATATCATTTGTTGGGTTTGCTTTGTTTTATGCTCTGTAGCTGATTGATAGATTCAAGAATGGACTTTATTTTCTTCTCATGTTGTTTAATTGGTTTCTTCCTCCAAGACAGCAGAATAAAAGTGCAAATGACCTTCTGTATTCCTCTTGATTTCCCTCCACATGACTGGAAGGATTGTGCCGGGCTTGCCGTCAGCTAAATGTGTGCATTTGAACCTCAAGTTGAACACATGAATTTTGCATCTTTCTTAAGTGACAGCATCAGGATCATCAGCATTACCAGATTGCTGGCTGGAATATAAGCCACTTAGAGATTTCAGATTTCAAGGCCCAATTACAGCTCTCTGAGTGGTTGTCAAATACCACCCCCATGTCAGGGAGGGCTGTTGTTTGCAAGGGCTGTTTTCCCAAAGCTGAAATTCATTCCAGTCACGTGCTGGTGGGTTTGGGGAGAGAAGGGAGAAATTAAAGATATCTCCCCTCTAACACCTCTCTGGGGCTGTCCTTGCTTCCTCAAGTCCTTGTTTCAGCAGGGACACCAAGAACAGAGATGTAAATATGAGTTGCACAAATTTAGCTAATCCTTCCTCATTATCTATAGATTGTGACACGTCTTTGAGTTATAGATGTGTTGCAGGCTGTATCCCCCAACAGAAAAACTAAAGGTGAGCAGATTTTTATATACAAATGAAACACCAAAGGATAGATTCTTCTTCTCCAATAAGATGTATATTCTGTCCTGTCTAATTTTATTTACTGCCTCTCACTTGAGGAGTGCATAAATCAGCAGTCCTGTGCAGTCTGTTGTGATTTATTGCTTAATTAAAAGTTATGAGGGCTTTTAATCCGTCTATAATTTATATTATTTTTGAGTCAGCTGTTTCCCATATTGTAACTTAACCAGGAAACTTGCATCCTTTTACGAAGGGAGCATTTTGTGAGCTCTTGGATTCACTAACAGATGTGGCCCATGATGGTGTCTCAGATGTTCCAGATTGACTTTGGAGTTCAAACTCAGAATCAAAGATAATTAAATATTAGTGCACTTAATAAAGTTTACCCAACATTGGTTATAGTTTGATGGCAAATATAGTCCACATGTGTTTTAGAGTTACAGATTAATTTTAAAAGGGATGAGACTCAGTTGTGGTTTCACAATGAACAGATGTTAGCTACACTTCAATAATTTAAAAAGCAGGCTTAAAATGGTTATTTAGGTTTTAATGGAGGATTAATTTGGCTCTAGTGCTGAACCACATGCTGTTGTCAAAACAATAGAACAGCCAGTTTTAGTGTTTTGTTTTGGTCATTGGGTGATTATTTTTTTAGTTGGTTAATGCTGTGCTTTTTCCTTAATTAAAATTATAACCAGCATACATTACAAAAACAGATTTTTTTTTTCTCCATGTGTGTTATTATTGAAGAATAAATATATTATGCAAAATCCGTTTTACGTGGTGATAGCAGAGGTGACTGGCTTGAGACAAAGCACTCATCTGATTTGAACTTCACAGGGTTTATCTTTTTCTTTCTGAAATATCTTTATTGCTTGAAAACACTTGCTGGTTTCACTCGAAAAGCTTTGTCCAATCCTGGCATTACAGATTTCAGGTAGAAGGTTTTGATGTCAATTTGGGCTTTATTTATGGCAGAGGGGATTTGCTGTGGGGGTCGGCAGGAACTGGGATCCCCTATAGCTGTGAGTCAGCTCCCTCTGTTGGTTCGTTCAGCTTGGCTGCGATTTCCCTCCTGATTCCTGTGGCTTCTGGGGGGATGGATGGGAAGAGCTTTCCCTGAGTCCCACCTGCCAGTCCTGTTTGAAACCACTGGGGTCCTCCTAGTAATCCCTCTCCATTCCTTGTGGGTGGAACCCCTGCAAAACACTCAACTTCTCTGGACGTTTCTTTTAAATTTTGAATTTCCTCCATAGCTTCATTTGTAATTACAATGCTGTCACTGAACAGTCTTAATTGTTTCTTAAACAAAAATTTGTTCCTCAATTTTTTTTTAAACTCTTTTCTTTGAATTAGTATTTTAAAATCGTTAATAGAAAGAATTAATAAAAATCATTAAAGTGGTTTCGTACAAAATCATGTAGAAAATGTCTTAGGTCACATTAGATAAAAACTGTAGTTGTCTTTTGGATAGTCAGGAAGATTTTATCCAGGCTGTTCTGTAGGAGTTTGAGAATTGGACAATTATGAATTAGTACCAGCTTTGGCCATTAGAAATGCTAAACCAAATAATATCTATCAGCTTTTCTGGTCAGTCTACATTTAACAATTTTTTCCAGTGTCTGTTAAGTTTAGGTGTCCTTTCTGCTCTTTTAAATTAGTTTTAAATTATGACCTTGGATTTTAAATGATGACTTTACTAAGTAAAAGTGAGAATTTTTACTTATTTAAGGGACAGTATGAGGTTCATGAACTTTCTCATTAACTACTAGGCATAAAGATATTTCCCTCTTGTTCTGAAGAGTCTGAGTAAAAAGCAATGTTGAAAAACTGGAAGGTTTAGTGGCCTCTTCTGAACAAGACTTTGAAAAGTAATGAAGATCTAGTGATATGCCACTTGTGTTATGTCTTGTTCTATATGTATTTAACTGGTGAATAGAATTAATATGTTTATTAATGTTGTTATCTGGTGTTCTAGTTAATACATGGAGTTCATGTTTTCATCCATTCTTAGCAGACCTGTGCACCTCGGTCCATGGTTTTAGCTGCATATTCCTGAGGCACCTCACTTGGCTTTGGTTTTTGTTTTGTTGGGAATGCTCAGTGCACTAAGCTTAGTGCTTAGGCAGTAAGTCCAACATATGGGCCTTTATTATTGCGCAAAATTTCTTAAAAATTTCTAAAAATAAAGCCCATCTGGTGCTTTAGTTTAAGTTCTGTGTACTCTCAAGTGGCCGTGTGGAACTTACATTTGTCTTATCTGCCAGTTTGGAGCCAAATGTTTCCAACTGTGGGCATTGATGGGTTTTTTTCATGTTGCTTTTCCCCAATTTGTAGCTGGTTGTGAAGTTGGACAGTAAATAAACAGATTGGAATTTGTTGGAACACAAACACCAGTGAGTACTTTAGCAAGTAGAGTAACAATAGATATTCATTAGAAAATCCATTGGAGAAATCAATTATACTTTGAGTTTGTCTTGTTGAGAGAATGGAAGTACTTGGTCTGTGTAAACCAGATTTTACTCCAGTGATCAGCAGGTGGGCAGACAAAACAGGCTTTATGGATAGTCTCACAGGTGAGTCAAATAATAAGAAAAGGTTCATTTTCTAGGCTGTGTGTTCCCAGAGCAACCATTGACAAGACAACTGGGCTTTTTGAGAGTGAGATATGTAAGATTGTGTCTTACAGAGCACAGTAAGTACACAACTCATCGGTCCTGAGAAGGGAAAGTCATGATTAAACTCAATCGGACTAAACATTTGCATATAAAAGAGGTTTTTCTTAATACTCATTCCAGGTCAGTGTTTGATAAATGACTCGCAGATTTTCATCAGCATTCTCACGTCTCTGTTTTTGCATAATAAGAACCCTCTCAGGAGCTGTATGGAAACAGCAGCATTTCAGCACAGTTACTTATCACCCAGCAAATTCCAAGTACGGCTTGTATTTGGGTCATATCTGCATGCTAACCCCAGAAATTAATCCCAGCTAGAGGAAGCATAAATATTTTTTTTACCTTCATTTCCTTGTTTTCACTTTGTCATAATAATGTAGCATATCACCTTACTTGAGAGCTTGGGAAGAGAAGGCAACACAGATGATTTTTTGAGTCCCTCTGCTAAGACTAAAATATTTACTTGTTTTGGAGTTAAATTTTCCTTTTAGTCAGATCTCTTTCAGTCTAGCGACACTGACTCTGTGCACCTGATTTCTGCACATCTGAATGACAATTCATTTGTAATCAGATCCAAAGAATAGTCAGTGCCTGACGGGTACTGGTTTAAAACCAAGGGTGGCACACTTTTCTTTCGGTTCCTAGTGATGTTAAGGGAGTTACTCATCTTCCTGTCCAGCTGTGCAGAGCAGCATCAGGCAGCAGTTCTGCTCCCAGCATCACGTACCAAAACGCTGTGCTTGTGACAGCTGGGAGAGGTTTGGGGCCGGATCCAGGCCCTGCATGGCTTCTTTCTCCTTCCCTCCTGTAATCCACAGCAAACTGTGTGTGCCTGAACCACTGGCCAGTGCTTGGTGAGAGATGGGACATGCACTGCAGCTGCCCCCCGTGCCCGGTGGTTGTGCTGCCCGGCCGGGAGGCACTTTGTGACAGCTCGGCACTTCTGGAGCGTGCCCGTAAATGCCTGGCATGCTGTGTGAGAGCAGATGCAAACCCCACTTTTATGTCCTCTCTTGCACCTAGTGTTTTTCTAACAACTCTGTTGTTCTAACCAAATGTGTCTGGCCCAACTCTCATCATTTATTTAAATACACAGAAATTCCAATTAACTTTTAAGACACATGGAATTGGCTTGGCTTTTTTTAATAAAGCAGTATTAATTTACACAATATTTTCCTTTTTTCTGCCTGTTTAGTGAAGGTGAGATCTTTGGTCCAAGTTACATGTAAAGCCCTACAAAGTGGCCTCCCTATAGAATAGTCAATCGTTTTGTATACCAGGAGTTTGCATGTTTTTGCTGGATTGTGATCCAATTTGCAGACTGGGAAACAGATGATGTTTGATTCGAAAAACCGAAAGATAATGTTTTTTGGCTCAAGCTAATGTTTATCAATGGAGCTAATAATGAAAGGAACAATCAGTCTCCACATGCTTTCCTGAAATGTGTCCAATAGCATTTGCAATGCTATGGAAACATCATTTAAATGGTGAAATAAGGAACATTTGTTTTTTAATGTTTTGCAAATGGGAAAAATACAAATGTCTCAAAGTCACACAAATGGAACATGCTCCCAGGATTGTATTGCAGGCATCTAAGGGAAAGGAGTATGCTTCCCAAAAATTGATTACAGCAGAACCAGAATAACCTGAAATAATGTAATTCTATTTAAAGTTAAGTAAAAGTACTGCTAGCAGTCCGTGCTTTGTTTCCTCAGTTTAAATTCCTTCAGTTACAGTATTGTCCCTCCACTGTGTTTTGTGGGGAAAAAAAGCCATTTCCTTCCAGTTAATTTTAGTTATGTTGTATAACTTGCAGTGTGTAAATGGGCTTTGTTTAGGGAAGACCTTCACTTTTCACTTTTACCGTACAAAGCTGTTGCTGGTTTTATTGTTATGTTTGATGTGCATAAGGGTGACTAAATCATGGGAAGTAACCTATCTTTCCTAATTTGATAGAAGGTAAATTCTTCCATAAAATAATAGGCCTTTTCCTATTTCCATTAAATTTAATTGATTAAAACTCCTAATGGCTTATGTGGAAACTAAAACTGGCCACTTCCCACGCCAGAAACTGAAGTTGTCGGCACTCGGTGTCGCAAACAGCACTGACTGGAAAAAACAAAGAAGCATTTTCCATCTAAAGACAGTTACTAAAAACAAATGTATTGGTTTGATGTGGGGTTTTGAATTATATTTTTAATTATGTTTTGTAGCAAACTGTAAAAAAATGAGTGTTTCTCCTAATAGCTTTACATTAATCATTGCTTAAGCCAATTTGTCTTTGCTTTGATACCCCAGAACTCCCTAAACCGCGCTAACAACTGCTAAAGACAAAACCCAATTCATTACCTGCTTCTAATCAAAGATCACTTTTTCAGTGGTCTTGAATTTAATTTGCATTTAATTTGAGGTTTCATTAGGATAATTGTCTGTTGGTTCACTCCTGTAATTGAAGGTTTGCAGGAGAATTAATGTGCCACCACCCGAGGGGAGGGGAGGTGCAGCAGGTGTCACACTGCCACATTCCAGGTTCACACATGGAATGCTCGTGGTATTTTCCACAGGACACAGGACTCAATCCTCTGTTACAGTCACAGAACTTGCAGGCAACTGTATTGGCCAGTTGAAAACATTATTGCATTTTGGCATTAGGCAGATAATCTGCATTACTCCAGTGGAAAGCCTGGCCCGTCTTCTCCTGCTGAAAATCCTCATCATTGCCAGGTTGAGGGGATGGGTATTTTCTTCTGTCTCATCTTTGCTGAAGTTTCCATTAGTACTAAAAGCTCTGGCCTCTGGTATTTTCTTGCCCCACAGACTTTATAGAAAGAGAACACCTCCATTCTCTAATGATAAGAGAGCCATCCCACGCAGCTTCTGATCTCCAGACATGTGTAAACCTTTTAGGGAAACAGGAGCTCCATTCTCAAAATTACCCTGTTGTTTCTCTTCTGCATTCCTTTGTGCTTGAATTTGGGAAGCTAAGTGTCCAGATTCATACACACTGCCCCAGGGAGGGTCTGAGCAGGGCTTTGAAAAACAGTGATAATTGCATTCCATCTTGCAGGGAAATTCTAAGCTAAAACCTTCCTGGGTTGCGTTTTCTTTTGGTCGCAGCCACATCACATAATGTTTCATCTTGTGATACCCCCCTGTAGTTTCTCAAGGTTGAGGTTTGGGGTTTTTTTTAGTCCACAAATACATGATCTGTGCTCGGTACTACTGAACTGCAGCCTCTCTTTGACACTTCCAGGGCCATGTGGATCTTGCTCCACACCATCCCACTCCTCTCTGCATAAAGGTGTCATTTAGCTTCTTGTGTTCAGTGAAATTTTAACAGGGCCGTAGTTATTTGTGTGCCAGTGTAATTGGTGAAATATTACCCAAGACTGGCTGTCAGAGCAGTCCCTCAGCAGTGATGCTAATAACTTCCCTCCAGCCTGACGTTCCCCATTTCATGCTGCTGCTGCTGTCCTACCTCTAGCAGTTTCAGGCCAATTTAAAATTTTTTGTACTAATCCCCCATCTTCTTCAATTTAACTAATAACTTCCCAGGTGACAGGACGTTAAAGCTTTCCCAAAATCGGACTGCCAAGATCAATTTCATTTCCTTTCTCTGGAAATTGAGTTTTTTTCTCTAAGAAAGATGTCAGATCAGTGTGCCTTACCTATATTAAATCCATGTGGTGTTCTCCCCCAGATTCTCTTAGCTTCACTGGCTTGAATTATTCTTACCTTAAAATTGTTGTAAGGCTTTGCTGCTAAGCGTAGAAGAAAGGCCTTTTAGTCACTCTGATAATTTTTTTCCTCATTAAATATAGATGTGACATTTATTATTTCTGATTGCATGATATTGTTCGTGTCTCGCTTGATTTATTAAACCTGCTACCCCATGTGAAATTTCATCTGTCAGTTCTTTTACTAGTCTGGGTGGAAATTTCTCATTTTGGGGTATTTTGTGTGTTCATCTCAGCCATGATCCCTTTCTGTGTGGTTATTACCATTGACATCAATGAGAACTGGAGCATGTTCATGTAATTTGGAGTTCCCTACTGCCTTTAATCTGTGCTCCACTACTCCAGCTGCACTATGTGGCAGCTCTGCTTCTTTGCAGGTTATCTCTTCATGTAGCTTTTGTCATCTTTTGGCACTTCTTTTACGATCTTCTGCATCTGCTCACTTGTCTGGGCTGTGGCAGCTGCCCCTCGCTGCCTCCTCCGCCGTTTCCAAACTCTAAGGTGGGATTCCCTTTGGTGCTTCCTTCATCTCCACGTCCACTCCGTTACCCCTGCAGGGCTTGTTCTCTCCTTGAAAAGGGAGGGCCAGACATGCTGCCTTCAGGGTCTCATTCTTACTCGAGGCGTGGATCCCTGCAAGCATTGCCTTCTCTGACTGAAAACCTCCGCTCTCCTTCCCCCGGCAGATCCTTCAGCCTCGGGATTAGTGACTCCCCGCCTGGTCCCCTCGCTGTGCACAAGTCGCCCTTTTGAAACCAAGAGCTGTGACTGAAAATGCCAACCTGCCTTTTCTAAGGGTTCTGCTTTAATTTAGAATTTTCATATAACCACATACTCCAAATTTATTTTTATAACCAGTTCTTTCGTTCCTCTTAGGAAAAAGAAATCTAGAAATTGCATCACCTCATTTCAGTGGCTGAATGAACCTGTTAGTGACTGCTTTTGGAAACACCTGGTTCTAATTTTATTATTATTAGCAGCATTTATTCTGCAATAAAAGAGAAGTCTTGCTAAAAAATAGCAGTCTAATCACCCTGTTGTTATATTAAAATCCCTCTCTGGAGGTCTGTGGTGTGTTGCCTGCAAGTATTTCTGCAGTGGAACCATCCCAGTGTTGTTTCTGGGCCCCAGACAATTTCAGCCTGGCTTGGATAAACTTCTTCTTCAATAATTTAATTCACCGAGTCTCGTTTACCTCTCACTGTGGTGAATCTCCACGACATCAAGTGAGTCCCTTCTGATTTATATGTCTGTAAGAAGAAACTTAAGGTAGCTAAGTATCATCTTTATCTGAAGCCTTACAGAGCTGCTCTGTGCTGCTTCTCAGCAGGTAATGCAAACATTTGTGTTTGCTTCCTGATGTGTGAATTGTAATTTTCTGGGAAGAGTTTATACTTTTCAGTAGAACAACTAAAGAAGTATTTTACTATAAATTTTGACTCAAGATATGTGTGTGTATTAGGATGGACATGGATATGCACAGAAAAGATACTGGAGGAAAAACCAAAATGTTGAGCTAGGTTGAATAGACAGTGTACTTGTTTTGATTGTCTTAAATACTTGTTTAAAATCATTATAAATTCAGAAAGAACTTCCTGTGGTCAGTTGGAAGGAAATACACATATACTGAGATGACTTAAATCCTGTTGAAATGTTTAGAAACCAACAGAGCAGTTTGCTTTGCGCACTGCAGGGATGCCTTTGCAGAGCCTTCCTCCCCTGGCTGTGTGGTGCTGCCCTTTGCCAAGGATTTGGTCACGAATTCACTTATATCCACTTATACCTTGCCACTCTTCAGCCTTAAATTAAACACAAGACTGTGTCACATCAGAAATGCAGAGATGTTTAATGAGGGATTGATGGTTTTTGCCTTGTAATGAAATGTTATCTGTGAATATTTGTTCCCAAGAAAAATAAATAGGAATGTATGATACTGGCCAGCAGGTCATTGAGAAAATCGGTAATGAGAAAAATTTTCTTAGAGCTACTGTGGAAAAGTTAACTCTACCTCAGATTTAGTGGCCTGGATGCAATTACTGAATAGAGTTTATACCAAGCAAATACAAATATATACAGATTTATAGCCGCATAGAAAAGTTAAAGAACAGCTTTCAGCCATTAGTTTGTCCTGTTTGTTCACTGGAAACATTTGTCTTTGGGGATGTTAGCTGTGAATTCAAAGATAATAAAGACAAAGACCCACACTAAGAGTTTCACGAAGGTTTCATTTGTCAATAGT
Source organism: Acropternis orthonyx (assembly GCA_035583155.1). Taxonomy (NCBI): domain Eukaryota; kingdom Metazoa; phylum Chordata; class Aves; order Passeriformes; family Rhinocryptidae; genus Acropternis; species Acropternis orthonyx. The sequence goes on along the minus strand of JAWWEU010000163.1, from coordinate 5,697,346 downwards.
GGAAATATAGGAAAAAACCCTCTTTTTTCCTGTTGGAAAATACCACTGTCATTTTTTTTCCCCCTTGTCCCCCAAGGTGTTGAATGCGGAAAGGTCAGGCTTGATGGACTCGTTTGGGAATGTGTGGTGTCAGAGTAGTACAGAATGGACACTGTCAGTGAAAGTGTCTCTGTGCTACCTTACCTATCTGTCCCAAATATACTTAAATGACAAATCATCTGCAGTTGGAACAGTGGTCCTGTCTGCATCTTCATTTCACTCTGCTCTTCTGCCTCAGACTGTCATTAGACAGCCCAGCCATTTGGTAGAGTGATGGGTTTCAGTAAAGACACTCATACATTAAATTTCAGCTACACCCAGGCAGGGCTTCTCTGCTAAATAGCAGTGACATTCCTGAAGTGAGTGCTGCAGATAGGAGGAGAAGTCTGAAATAGGAGAGACCATGATTACGAAGGTGCTTTCTAAATTACCAATGTGCAACCTAAGCGTTACACTTCTTCCATTCCTCCTTTAAAAGTGTTTTGTAGGACTTACTTCACCTTTAAGCAGCAGGTAAAAGCCTATTTTCAGAGCAATGTTCTCTCCTTTAGAAGAGAGCACCTAAGGATTGCAATGCTGTTTATATTGAGTATTAGAGTGAAATTAAACTATTTGGCAAAGCTAATGGATATACCCTGATAAAATGTATTCAGATCCTTACCTAAACAGCACATGAGAAAATCTGGTCAGCTCAGACTGGTTTAGATAACAAACTAATGAGTGTGAAGCCTCAGTAATGACTGCCAGACTGGGTTCATTGTTTGTGTGGTGCTTTGGGCTGAAAAGTGGCCATTTATATGATATGCAATGATGGCAGCTTTATTAAAAGTAGCATTGTTTTGGTCCCACTACAAATATCCAAATTCCCTGGACAGCTGCGTTCTTTTTTTTTAGTTTGCAATTCCTTCTATTTTTCGTGACTCTTCAAAATTAAAGAAGCATTCTTCAGTTTGTCACACAAAATCCACCTTTTTTAATGTGCTTCAGCTCTTACTAATAGCCCAGACACTTCACCATAACACAGAAAGGGGATAATAGGCTGAATTATCCTTAAGCAATTGAAGTTGTAACTATTTCATGTCTTATTGTGGTATGTAAATTTGATTCTTTGCTGGGTCCTATGGACATATCTTCATTTTGACTACTGGAAGGCACAGTGGGATAAATGGATTAAAGTAGAACTAGCTCTTAGCACTCTTTCTTATCATTTTTATGGTAATGCCTTCACTGATGTAGTTGCTGCATGCACACAGAAGACACATTTCTCTCCCAAAAGTGGGAAAGCCTATCAGTATTGAACCAAATGTAAAAAAAGAGAATAAATCACATAACAATGAGAAGGAATCAAAGAGCAATGAAAGAGGTCCTGGTGCAGAGATTGTTTGGTCGTGCAGGTTAACAGTAGACATAATGGATGGTGATGCTGTTTTTGCAAGGTTATTTTTTGAAAGAGTGAGTGCAATAACAAGCAGCCACTGTTACTGAGAGTTGTGCAGCTGAGGTGTCCTGGCTGGCTGGTTTTGGGAGGGAGAGGTGAGGCTTACAGCCAGAGCAGATCCTGAGAAAGTACTGAGGTCTGGGAAAGGTAATGCTATTTCATACTAATTCCACTTAAGTATTCCAGGAGGGTGGCATAAAGAAAGCTGTAACAGAAGTTCAGAGATGAGTGCTCCTCGGTGGTGTCATTGATGGAGTGAAGTGGGGACAACTGAATTGAGAGTGAGATGAGCTAAAATAATGTGTTGACTGGAGAGGAACGCTTTGGATATGACAGTGTAAGTGCTAGCTGAAAATGAAAGTTGAAGCCATGGGGGAGATAAAATTAGCTGTGGACATGAGAGGGAGAATGAAGAGCGGGCAAGCTGAGGGATAGCTCTCCTGTGCCCTATAAAAAGGAGGATAAGTGGAGGGAGCAAACTTATGAAAGGCATAGCAAAGAGATAGCTAACTCCTGTTCTCGATAGAGTTATTCCTTGGTGCAGTACATATATATATATAAAATAGGATGTAACATCTTTGCATTAGAGACTGGCTTTTTTTGTTCCCTGTTTGAACCTGAGGCTTTTAACACCTTACAAACACACATCACCTGTGACATGCTCTGGCAGGAGCACTCCATCTAGATGGTGAGTAGTGCATGTGCACTTGCCTGTCTGGTCAGCCTGGGATGGTGGTTTGTGCCTGCTGACGATATTCCCATGCTGGAGTGTTCTCCAGCAGGCAGGGCTGTGTGGCTTCTGCCTTTGCAGATGGAAGCACCTCCACAGGGGATATTTCCAGCTAGAAGGAGGAGAAAGGGAAGAAGATCATCATCACCAGCAGGTGGGAAATTTTGTTACTGGCACTTAGGTCATAACTTCAGGAAGTTTGGCCCAACCTGGCACAGACCCACGTCAACACCATATGCTCTCACTTATAGAGTTCTACCCTCTAAGACTTAGTGAAGGTTTTCTTATTAGAATGATTGGATTAATTATGCTTTATTAAGTGTTTCCTTGCCAGGTTATTCATTGGTATGGAGCGTGGAGAGCAGTGAGAACATGAGACTGATGGGCAAGCTGCAGATATAAGTGAGGGGTTGTTCTCAATGGTGTCAATCCACAGGGGCTTTCCCTGTGCCCTCGGGAGCAGGAACCAGCTGCCTGGGCATGGAGGGCCAAGACGGTGTTGCATGAGGGTCAAGCAGGAGGGGCCCTGCAAGGAGCCAGAGTTGGCATTTCCTGGTGCATGGGAAAATGGATACACCCTTTCTTCAGCTGCCCAAACTCAGTGGCCTCTAAAATACAGTTGTTCCCTTCTTTCAGCCTCTCACTGGCTCTGTCAGTCCTCTGCACCCTCCCTTGGGTGCAGCTCTGCTGCTGGCACCAAATTCAGGTTTTTAACCTGTAGAATTAGGGCGAAGTAGCTGACCAAAATTGCCTACATTCCTGAGCAGCCTCAGGCTGCCTCAGAAGGCAGGTGGGTATTTAACGTGACATTTGTGCCTCTGTGCACTGGAGGTTCTCTAGCAGTGTTGTGGGGACCAGCTAATGCAGGTGAGCAATTGCCAGTGTTGGACTAGTCTCTTGAAGAACAGTTATATGTCAGGTCATACTCCAGACTTCTCTCTGTGGGATGATACTGCTCAAGGAAATTAAGCCTAAGAGATAATTTGGCAACATTCTTATTTTAAATACTGATTAATGACTATTGCTTTAGTGCGGCTCCTGCTTTACTCGTGATGTTTTAATATGGCAAAAGAATTATGATTAGTGCTTTTAGGTTTTTAATGTTCAGATAGTTAAAATGCCCCGTAATAATTGCTCCTTTTAAAATTCAGCATAACTATTACAGAGATATAATTGCACTTTGGTGTTGAAAAGACGAAACCAGGATCCCAATGTGATCGTGAATGCCTTTCTCTGGTAGTTTAAATCAAATCCTTAAATTTCAAAGTCCTTGGCAGCAAGTTTTAAGAACTTTATTATAATAGAAGTCTCCATAAATAAATCAAAGCAAAAGACTAAAATTTGTTAAAGGAGTTACTGCAATAATTGCAGTTAAAAAATATAGTGGAACATGTATCAGAAAGCACAAGTAAAAGCATCCAAATCAGAAAACAAACTCAGATTCAAGACACCTGTAATGCAAGATGTACCTGTGCAGCATGAAAAGCATGCTCCAAGATCTGTAATCGTTATTCTTGGGCCATTAGCATATTTTAGATCTGATTCTGCGATATCCCACACCACTGGAAGTCAGGAGTGATTTTCTAATAGAATGACAAGAAAAGTCCAATAAAAATGAGAGCAGGCTCCAACCCTGAAAATCTGGCTGATCCTTGGCAGAAGCAAGAAATATTTGTGTGTATTTCCCTCTCTGGCCTCAAAGGTGGTATCTTGCCTGCAGTACTTCGGTTCCACCTCGCCCAGCTTGTAATTCTGCTGCTTTCAGTTCTGCATATCAGGGGAAAAATACTCTGCTGTGCTTTTGTGAACAGTATTAAGAGTCAGAGGAGTGTGAACTCAAACCTTCCCTTGGAAAGAAGATTCCCCAGAGCCTCCTGTGCAGGACCCCCATGAGGCGCAGAGGAGCATCTCTGCGTTTGGGCTCGCAGAGCGCGCCGTGACAGCGCCGCCAGTTTGTCTAAGGGAAAAATCTTATGTACCATCACGTCTTGCAGGAATTGCAGCGCTGCCACACAGCCCCAGGGCTGCATCAGCCCACTGAACTCGTCCTTGCCTCTGTCTCCTTCCAGTGTGAGCCCCTGTTGATGCTCTGGATGTGCCGTGGGATTGTGTTACCTCCCCATGACAGCCTCAGTCACTCACTTGCTCCCCTCTTCCCTGTCAGCCGTGGGTGATGTCCCACACTGCTTCTGTGCATGGACAAACCTTGTCTCTCTGGTTCCTTAAAGCCTTACTTTACCTTCCCTCATGCACCATTTTAAAATGATACCCCTGCTGGTGTTAGTCTGACAATTCACAAGACCCCTGGATTTGATAAGTTCTTCTCTTCCATATGTTCCCTCTTCCTGTGTCCTGCTTGCCAAAGGCTGTTGTGATCTTGCTATTCTTCTCGTTCTGCAAAAGTGTTAATGATTCTTTAATTCAGTGTTGTTTTTACTGATAGTTTAGCTGATGTTGTCCATGTGTTGATGTACCGTGGTTCTTTCTCCCAGTCCACAGGTGATCAGTTCCTCTCTGTCTGCTCCCCTACTTCCTTTATTTGCCATAAAGCTAAATATGGACAATGGATGACTCTCATCAGCTTCCTGGCATGGCACTCTTTCAGGATGACCCCAGGAATGTCATATACAGTTAAATGAGTTAAACAAAAACAAGGCACTTGATTTACTGCTGGCATAGGGCCAGTGTAGGAAGACACCAAGGAGGGATGGAAAGGGCAGGCAGCAGCACTGTTTATACAAGTGAGTAATTACCTGGAGTGAGGCTGTTTAGCAGCTCCTGACTTTCCCTTATGTGTTGCTCAGGTAAGGATTAGATGGAGAAAAGGGAGATACTTTGCTTCTCATGTGTGTCTTCCAATGCCAATAGAAGCAGCTCGTTGTTGGCAGCATTTATGTATAGGACTAGTTAAAGTAGGGGACCGGAGTGCTAAGCATGACAAGGAAAGAAGAAATGGGAAGGATTTAACTTCTAGGATAGGATAAGTTGGAGGTTAAAGAAAAATTGTAATGATATTCCCATTAATCTTCAAAGTTGAGAGACTGACATCCCTACGTAGTCAATGGAAGGAGGTGAATGCTTGTAACATGCCTTTATTAGAAGCCTAAATTAGAGGGTTTTAATGCCACCTGTTTTATTGTTATGAACCATGATCTTATTAATGCATTTTTAAAATGAAAGAAAGTGTCAGACATCAAGAAGGATAAAGGGTAGGTGGAGAGCCTGAACATCTGGTAAATGCTCTGTTCTGTTCATTTTAATAATAATTTTGGATTTTTTTTTCCCTTTCTCTTTCATTATTTTTAGGTAAATGAGATTGTAGCTTAGCATGAAACTAATTTTGGAAAAAAATTTGACTGCATGCTCCTTCTCTTGCAGAGGTGGCTTGTTCTCTGTAATGGAGTTTCTTGCATTAATGCATGAACTTTTTATGTATGTTTATTTCTTGTTGAAGATGTGTCCTCAAGTGTAGATTAGTACATTAAGAGGGTTTGGCCATGTCTGTGGCCAGAAATATTTTTTGAGCTGTTTAACTATGATTTTTTTTGAACAAGTACAGTGCGGTCTTTATTGGACACATAACTTTAATAAGAGAAGATGCATTTTCTCATATTTTTGCATTACTGAACATCTTGTGTTTTTGACAGGGAGATAACACATGGCAGAAGAATTTGCACACCCAAACACAGCTTTCAGTTATTGACAAGTTACAAAACTTTGCAAGTGTAGTTTAATATGTCTGAATTCATTTTTCATAGGAAGTCTGCAGGAAATAGAGAAATCCTTGCAGGGGCATCCAAATACAGTTTGACCATTTCCTTCTGTGTTAAAATATGTCATAGTGACGTCTGGCAAATCAGTGTCTTGCATTAGTGCAATGCTAAACCTCAGACAGGTGCCTCAGTGGTGGCTGACCCCAAAATAATTGTACTGGACCTGCAGCAATCGGTTGTCCTCTTGCGTGTCTCTCCAAAACCATCATCTCTTCCCTTAACTTTTACACTAAAATCCTGTCAAACTCATAAGTGCCTTTCCCATTCTCTTTTATCTCTGAGGGATAAACTCCTAGCTGGCATTCTGATAGATTTTATAAGGAAATGCTGACGGAGCACATTTTTGACAGCGGTTCTGGCGCCTGACCAATTAGCGGCGCTTACGGTGGGTGTCTCTTGGAGACTGCACAGGCAGAAGACCGCTCAGGATGATAAGTTAGCAGGTACAAAACAAATGATGTCTCACCTGAGTTGGTAATTACTGGCTCCTCTGTAGCCCTGTGTTCCCACAGCGAAAATCAAGATGAAAGTGGTTTTTAGCCCCCGTGCCAGTTTTGGAACTGCTTCCTTTTCTTCTGCCTCTGAAGTTACAACACTCAGAGCATATTAATGATGTGCTGTATGTGACTTATCTAGAGGGGGTTTGCAGACCCACCAGTGTTCAGCTGTTAGCTCTTTGCTCCTGGGGGGTGTATGGCTGATGGTGTGTGTGCTCCTGTTCGCAGCTCAGGATGGGAAAGGGGGGGTTATAAACCACTCTGGTGCCACTGCAAGGGGCAGCCTATTGAGCAGCATCCAGTAGTGTGGCGATGGTCGCTTAAGCTGTTCAAACAGGAGCTCAAGTAATCATGAGTTACCACCCAAATTCAAAACTACATTTATTGAAACTGGGGCTGGAACATTTTGTCCTCAAAGGTTGTCTTGAAACTCAGCACAAATGAACATTGAGGTGTAAGTTGGAATGATTCTTTCGACCTCTGTAATTCTTGTACTTTCTGGAAATTGTACTGACACTTGAAACATCAAATTAACCAAGAGGGTTTTCAGCTCTGATTTGAGAGGTGTTTTAGGCTGAATATTAAGGAGAAAAGAGCTATGCACAGAAGGAAAAAAAAAAAATAAATCCCAGGTAACCTGATGAAAGCCCCATAGATAACTGTTTGAAAATAAGACATTGTCATACTGGAACTAATACTGTATTGAACTAGCTGGAAAGTTATATTGTCATTATTCAAGAATGTTTTATTTCTAGTACTTGTGATTCTAAGCTGTGCATGTATTAGATGTTGCCATTGGGAAAATGGACACCTGTTATATATTCCTCTAAGAAAGGCCAGTCATCTGGGATTCAGCACATGGCTGAGCAAAGGAAGAAGAAAGAAAATTAATTTTCATGGGCAAAGTGGGACAGAAGATGGAAAAGGAAAAAATTATGTTTTATGGAGGCGGGTGAGTGGAATCAGATAATCTAAAGACCAAAAATCACCAGATGAATTAAATAAATAATTCAGGAAGACCCTTGATCCCTACGGATCCTGGGATGAACTGGTGATTGAGCTCTCCCAGCCCTTGCCTGCTGATGTGATTCAATAACTGACAGCTCCACTGCTGCTGTGCCAGGGGCTGGGATCTCCCCCAGCTGATCTTGGCAGGTTCCATCAGTGGCTTGCATTGTCCTGAGACAGCCATAAATTCCCTGCCTCACATAACAGTGTCTGCTCTCAGAAATTACCTCCCTCTGAACTAAAGGGCAGCTCATTAACCTACTTCTTCTGCAGGAAGTTCCATGCCCTACCTATACAAGGCTGAAGGTTTTGAATAAAGGTTTAACATGAATAAAATGCCGGTCATCCAGATGACCTTCCTGAGGTGGGAGCCCAGGGCAGGGTGACAGTGGTTTGAGCACAAAGATGTCCACAGGGTGAAGTCCCATTGACACTTAGATTCCCACTGCTTGGTCATGTCTGAAAGTATGGTTAAAGGTTCTGAGGTGACTTATGGCTTCACACTGCTCTTAATGTTCATATTAAATAATTGCAATGTCTAAGAGAAATGTACTGCAGCCTAAGGAGAGCTAGGTCAGGCAGTAGGATCTGGTCCTTGACTTTCAGGAAAGCTTGGACATTCCCTTGCCTTCAGGTTTCTGAAATGCAATGCTGTGATGAATCTCAATAGTTGGCAGACCAAGTGGTTCTGGAAAACTAGCCCAATGGCAATAAATGCTTTCAGATTGTTGTCCTAAATGGGCTGTTGAAGAAGGAACAGGTGGAGGGAAGAATGAGAAAATGAGTGCATTTTCATAAAGAGCAAATCACCAAGGGACACCCTGGCTATTTTTCAGGCTCTATCATATGATCAGAAACATTCAAAACTGGGAAGTGTTGGAAGGAGATAAGAGACACGTACACGGAGGCAGTGAGGTTGTGGGTGATAATCTGCAGCAACCTGAGAGAAGCCGACCAGTCTAATCTCCTTAGGTTTATCTCAGAGAAGAGTAAAAACAGTTATACAATATTGAGATACACAATTCCAGCCTGTGGGAGGCTGCAGATAAAAGCAGCACGGAGCATCCTAGGAGCCAGTGCGGCCTAATTAAGAGAAAATACTGAACGTAATCCCGTAAGACTCTGCTCAATGGTTCTTTGCTAAGGCAGTGGAGTTCAGCGTAAACAAGTTAAGTATGCTGATATAAAACTGAATTGTGTAATAAACATAGAGAGCTTTCCTTCCCCTCTAATGCCTGGGAAGAGCACAGTAAATGGGCCAAGAAGCCAGGGGAGAGCAAGCAACGTGATGTTTGAATGGTATGATCCCGTTTTCCATCAAAGTCTGGATTAAACCTGTGTGTGCTTAGAGACTTCAAGGGCCTGTGTGGGCTGGGGCCATACAGCTGCTCAGTGCTGCCCAGGCTGCTTCTGAATGGGAGTTTGGGCTGTAGTAAACACAGCTGTATCATCCCCCTGCTGGGGCAGTGGGAAGAGCCAAATACTGGTGCGAAAAGGCGTCTGGGGCAGAGCGGTGCCTGTGGGATTCCTAACAGTTCCCAAACACAGAAAGGGCATAAATATCAAAGAAAGATGCCGGTTATACAACGTGGTGCCCAGGGGTGTAACAAGGGTAATGGGGTGGAATTAAAAGAGTGGAGATAGAGGCTGACTCTAAAGAAAAGTATTTTTAGCTAATCAACCAATGCCACAATACCCTTTTCAGACAGAAAAAGCTATTGAAACAGGACCAAACTAATTCTTTCTTCAAGAATTTCTCAGGTTTGTTAGGTGCTGACAGAGGCCTGGGTGTGGATTAGTGCTATGAAGAAGTCTGCACATATTACTGGCCCTAGCAAAGATAATCTTATCTTACTGTGTCCTAGTTTATTCTCTGTATTTTAGAGCTGCCACTGTACACATCTGTGCCAGAGACTATCAGGGGCTTCCTTCAGCACCTCACTTCATTTCCTTTAAACCATCTGTAATTCTCCCCCAGGAAAAAGTGTATTTTACCCATTGTGGCATGTAACCTCATACCCCAGGAGGTCTAAAAAGCACAGCCATTAAAATAGCATCAGTTACTGGCATTTTCTCTACTCCAGCCCTCCCCACTGGTGATGTGTCTTGTTGATGCCGGGGATGCAAAAAAATGGGAAGACTACAATATTTGGAAAACATCACAGCAGATTTTCCAGTAGGCAGGTAGGAGTGTTGAGTTGCCTTTCTCTCAGGTTGGCCACGAGAACGCTGCGGTCCCTCACGCTCTTCTGCACGTGCCAACATCTCCGAGGTGCTGCAGCGACAGCGCTGGGCAGCTCTGATGTGTTACTGCGCCAGAGAGATGGAGTTTATGAGTTTGTGTTCCCTGTTTTGAATGGAAATCACAAGTGCCAGCAGTGAGGATGTCTCTGATGTCTTTTGTGTGTTCTGTGAAACCATGTAGCTCCTGCCCAGTGTGTGATAAGGCTTTTTCCTTAGTTGCTTTATTTTCACTCTGCAGCGCTCAGGTGCAGCCGAAATCATTTTCTCTGGATGACTGAGGAAGACAAATCCTCTTTCCTCTTGTGTGGGAAACCTCAAGTCTGAGATATTCAGGAAGGGCTGTTTGGCTCTTCAGCTACTTGCTCACATTCCTTGTGTTTAACAGGAGCACATCACGCTCCAGAGCCCTCAGTCCAGTGCATGAGGAAGCCAGGCAGGAACAGAGGGGCATAAATCTTTGTGGTTTGGGTTGTTTATTTTGAACATTCTGAGTTTTGCTGGCCATCACAGCGATAAACCTGGTGTGGTTTCATTGGTGTCCAGCAGTTGCCTGAGTTAGAAAGGCAGGCATTGCCCTTGAGAAGCATCTTTCACTGTATTTAGAAGGGAAATATGCTACCTCAGGTTTCTGTTTTCTTCAGAATTGTAGTGTCTCTTGTTTTTATTGAGAAAAATGTCTAAACATACAAGTGCAAAGAACATTGTTACTCAGATATTTTTTCATCTCTGTGATGCAAAAGAAGGAATTTTTTTGGCACTTTTCCTCTCTGATTATTTTTGTTGGTATAATAGAAGGTAACAGAAAGCAGCTGGATTGTTCTATTTGACAATCTAAAAAAACCCCAAAACAACAAAAAATCCAACCTAAACTATTATTTATCCCAAATGCAGTGGATTTTTCAGTGATCTCTGCTAGGGTATATTTCTCTATACCCACCTGAAGCAATGTATTGTATGTCAGTCCTTCACAGTCTAGCTTTGTCCACAATCAGAAATGTCATTTGCAAGCTGTCTGGAGTCCATATAATAAACATGGAAAGGAATTTGCTGTTTGCTTAAGTATTTTTAAGTGTCTCTCTGAGTGAGCAGTTACTTTCCTTGCTGTCTGGTGTTCCCCTGTAAGTCTAAATGGAAAGGCAGTGAAAATGTGACTTGTTTCCCAGTTCAGCATAGGTGGGCAAGGAGGACTGTTGTGCGTACAATCTGTTTGCTCAGCAGGCCAAAAGCAACCATAGAGACCTTATCTATCACCATGTCCCGGGGTTTAAAGGGTGTCTACAAAGAAGATGGAGACTTCCTTTTTACAAGGAGTCCCCATGAAAAAGGTGACAGGTAAGAGGTACATGTTACTCCTTCCAGCTGGACACAAGGAACATTCTTCACAACAAGAACAATCAGCCATTGGAACGACCTCCCCAGGGAAGTGGTAATTTCCCTAGTGTTTCAAGATGCTGGAGAGGGTGCTGGGCTACCTTGTCTAGACTGTACTTTTGCCATGAAAAGTTGGACCAGATGAGGTCCTGTCCAACCTTATGTTCTCTGTGAGCTATTTGTGTCTGGACCATACACGTTGCTGTGTGGCTGCACTGTGGGAGAGGCTTTCATACGAAGCTTGATTCTAACACCTGCATTGCTGGCTGAAAACAAAGATTTCCAAAAAGGGCTTTGTTAAAATAAGCTGAAAATAAGCACGAGAGTGTTGCCTATTGTTTGTATGTAGAGCAAATGGTGGCACTGAGGTCACTGTCAAACTGCCAGTGGATAGGTATAAAGGCATCATCCTTTTAAACATTGCTGCTTTCCCAGCTATTCTGATCTATTGCCTGTGTCTCCCATGGCCAGACGCTGTTCAGGACTTGCCAAACCACAAAGGAACAGCCGAAGTCGAGCCCAGCAGGGTTCCACGTATTCCCTATTGCAAATAACTTTGTCATTGTCTCTCTGTGTGCCTCCGTCCTGCCTCAGACATGTTTTGCTTTGTGTTTTACTTTGCTAAGCCTTTGTAAAACACAGTGAGCCTCTTCCTCTAGTGTTTCCCTTTGGTTTTTTGTTGCCTTTATCCCTTTCTGTGTCACTGCCAGTATTCCTTCTTACCACAATTCTCCTCTTTTTCTTGTTTTCTCTGCAATGCATTTCTGTACAGTGAATATTGCCCTTCTTTGCCAGTTGTTCTCTCTCTATTTTCTTTCTTTTCACTTTCCTGTCAATGAGCTCATATTTATTCTTAGTGATGTCCATGCATACATGCATATATTTGTCCATGTGCCAGGTACTATGCACTGACCTGCAGGAGGGTCAGGGATGCATTGCTAAGACAGGGGTCCTCGTAATAAAAAACCCCAGTGCAAGCAGCTGTCTCAGAAGCAAACCAAAAACCTGGAAGCCTCTACCCAGAGGGAGGAGATTCCAACTTGCATTTCCAAGTATTCCATCTATTTTATCCACCCCAGAATTACAGCTGAGAAAAGGCAGAAGTCACTGATGAACACATGCAGCCAAGGGAGTGTTTGCTTTATTTAAATAATTGCTTTCCCCCCACCCCCCCCCATCCATCCTGCATGCTACTGGTGCCATCACGACCTTGCTAAAAAGTGTATTCTCCTGCTGAATTCCAGTTCCTCTCCTGTTTAAAATTTAGTAGCTAGAGCTGATGCAGTAAATAAAATATCGTCATCTTTGAGGGATCAACATTTACGGGATGATACATGGACTGGCTGAACTCCAGCGTGCTTCTGATCTATAATGTACACCTATGGCTTTTTTGACAACCTCTCAAAATGCATGTGAAATCCATGCAAGCATCACTTCAACCTGCAATTTATATTGAAAGTATGTAGCGTGGTTTAATAAATGTAGCGGTCACTTAATGATTAATGTATGGATTAGAAGTCTTCTGTGGAGTTCTTCATTCAGAGATCTTAAGGCCAGGTCATGATGATGATGGTCTGCTTTGACCTCTTGTATGGCATGAGCTCCTTGACTGCAGGCAAATCCCTGCCTACCTTTGGAGGTCTGTAGAAAGGCACCCACCTTGCCACACACTTTGGCTTAAGGAGGAGTTACCCTGGATAAACTGAGCCAGTAGTTAATTTCATTCATGCTTAAAAAATTCCTTCTTTTTTTATGCATTCACGAATATGAATTTGTCAAACTACAGCTCTCAGCTTTGGGAACATACCTCTTTACCTGCTAGCTTAAAAAGAGCTCTTCTAAGAGAAATCATCTCTGTATATTCTCAAAAATGATCGAGTCTCCTCTTCCCCACCTCTCATCTGAACCAAAGAGGTAAGTTTCTTCGTTTTGTTACTTTTAGGCACGTTTTTCAGAACCTGAATTATTTTTATGGGTTTCCTTTAAGCACTCTGTCATTACCAGTGTTACTTCTACAATGAGAAGCTAGGACTGTAGGCAGTGTTACAACAACAGTGCTGTTAATATTTAATATAATAGCAATTCCTCCATCCTCTTCCTGTATGAGGTATAAGAGCCCCTGGTTTCCAAAACACAATCTGGTAGTCTGTGATTTATTCAAGGCAGCAGTGAATAAGCCAGCACGGAGCTCAGTGGTGCTGCAGATAGATGGTTTCAAGCTGCTGGAAGATCTCTTTAAAGCTCTCTCAGGTGTCTTTTTGCTACTCTGCATCTGGTATGATGCTGCAGAGTTATTTCTCTTTATGGCTCAGTATTGCTATTTTGTCTGACAATGATACCATGCTTTGTTGACAGACCTGCTATCGTAGAGATTGTCACTAATTATGCTGGTGTTTTAAATGTTTGCTTGTAAAGCAACAGAGGAAATGCCACCACTCACCTTGGCAATTTCATTCTGGTCTGAATCCTGTTACTGTGATCACTTGTCTCTCAGTTGGTTCAAATGCTGCAGATGTCTCATGAAGTTGGGTACGTGCATCTAGACATGCTTCCTGAGCTGAACCCGTGGCATAGCTGAAGTGGTACCTCAGTGTTTTACAAACTCTGCCTTTGTCCCGTTGTTTTACGATACTGTTGAATCACATTCTCTTTATGGTTCTCTACAATTTCTAGATCCAGGGCAGTGGTACCACAGAGGGGCCATTTGTTTCTCATCCTGTGTTCATGCTGTTGTCTGGTCAGTCTCTTGTCACTGTAGTTCTGTACTTCTCTTTCAACCTATTTTTCCATTCCATTTCACCAATTCATAAAGCCCACTTTGAATTCTCTTCCTGTCCTCCAATTGCCTCGCTGTCCCTCTCACCTTGGCAGCATCCACAGACTCGGTAAGAATCATTCTCAGTCCATCAGCCCCAAATTAATGAAAAGAAGGAATGTGACTGGATATAGAACATAAAGCTCTGCAGAGCCATGCATGAGGATTTCTGCCTGTTTTACACTCTTACTATTCAGGATTTGATTTTCCAGCATTGTCCTTACCGAGTATTAGATTAATCCAGACCATATTTCCTTAGCCTGAATGGTAGTGTGAAAGGCTTACTAAGGTCAACAGAATACCTGCCATTCCATCCCTATCCACAGCATCTGTTATCCTGTTACCGAAGAACATCAGAATGATTTCACACAGTTTGTTCTTGACAAGACCACGCTGCCTGCTACTCATCTCCTTGTTATTTTCTGCTGCTTATAGATAATGTCTGTAGGAAAATAGTTTCCCCAGAATAAAAGTTTATATGACTGCTGTGCAGGTCACTGGTTTTTATCCCTTTCCTCCTCCAGCTCTCTCTTGCAGTGCATCTTCTAAAGCATACAGGGTATCTTGTCTCCATCATTCCTAAATAACTCTATTGAAACAGAAATCATTTCAAGTGTCTCTTTGAGTTTTCCCTCCTTGTTGGCCAAACTTTCTAAGTCAGTGCCCATCATAAAAATTTTATCCCACCTTTCTTTCCCTTCCACCCATTGGTGATGTTCCATTTCCTGCCATTCTCTCTATTATAACTTGAGTAATTTTAGTGTTGGGCTTTCTCTGTGTGGCTTCTGTGTTGAGTAATGGTGTTCCTCTTTATTTCTTCGACTCTTCAATTCCTTTCAGATCTGCTGTTCAACTTCAGTTTCTTGTCTCTCTCTGCCTTTTAATTTCTCTCTCATCTGCTATAAGCTGAGTGAATACTTTCTTTTAGACCATTTGCATGATCTTTAAGTTACTGTGTCCTCTAATTTATATCGCATGCCATTTGCTGTGCTGCATTATTTAAATCCCTGAAGGGTTTCAGGTAGAGTGGTTTGTGTGTATGACACACTGCAAAGCACAGCTATATTGTGTAGTCTTCATATGCATTTGCTTCCTGTTTTGTCCTTTTACTTACTGTTTTGGGAAACAGCCTTTTCCACTCCATTATTTCCAGAATCATGGATGCATGAAGGTGGTGCTTCAGGGAATGGCAAGGGTGTGAGAACTGCTGACTCACTCGTGCCCTGACATACCCACCCTGAGTGCTGCAGTGGTGCAGAGCAGGACTTGGGGCACTGCTGGTGGCTGTTACAGGGTGCAGTACCCACTGGTACATGATTCTGGGAGGGTTCCAGTGTCACACACTCATAAACTCCTCAAAACCAAGAGAACGTAACTGTGTGCTGGATGCTGATGTTTGCAGTGCATGGACACACGTGCATGAAGAGTTATGCAATTGTTCCTTCATAGAATCATAGAGTGGTTTGGGTTGTAAGGGACCTCAAATATTATCTAGTCCAACCCCCCTGCTATAGGTAGGGATGTGTTCCTTGTCAGATTTATTCAAAAACCCATCTGTTTGGTTTTAATATAGCTTCTCCTTAATCAGCAATATATAGGCAGTATTGATGTACATTCTAAATAAATACATACTGCAGCAAAAATTCACCATGATCAATACTTTTTTTTTTTCCCTTAAGTTTTAGTGATGTGCCTATAAATGTTCAGACATTCCTTGCTTGCCACAGCATGACCCAGTGGAATTAGTGGAAGGCTTTCCATTGATTCGCATGGATTTGTACAGGCCCATGTAAAGCATTTAACCTCACACTACGGGTCAGTGATAGAAGTGTAGGAATCTGAAAATACATATTCCCTGCTCTGAAGGAAAGGAACAGAAAGGCAGAAGAAAGATCCTCGGAAGTACTGAGACATCAGCTGCCCCACAAGGTAGTGGCTCGCAAGCGCTTCCCTCTTATCTTTTGGCTCAGGGGCGGTGGATGTGCACTCTGGTGTTTGAAGTAGGTTGGGCAGAATTTAACTTTTGGCTCAAGGGAGCTTTTAGTTGATTAAATATGGATGTTCTTACAGGTAGAAGCATGGTTTCTCTCTGCAGCACATCACTTTACTTGAACAGATGTGTTTGGGAAAGCAAGCTTAGCTCTTCTGTGCTAAACCTTTTCTGCCTGGACCAGCCTATAAGAAATACCAATAAAAACTGTCAGGTTGTAACAGTTGCAGGGTTTCTAAGAGTGTGGTTGTAGGTGCCTGCAGATCTGTGCATTCCTCTGCCTGGCCCTGAGGCTGGCCTCTGCAGCACTGCTGGGAGCTCTGCCTTACCTGTAATTATAGGCAGAAAATCACTCAAGTTAATGCCGCGTCTAAGCGCGGTACTAACATCTGCCTGTCTTGGCGGTGAGACAGCCACCACAAGCAGGCGATGCAACAGGCTGTCAAATATCCTGGCTTCTGCACTAACTTGCTCTTCCAGGAAAATTTTCCCAGCTCCAGTTCCTAATCAGGCTGTGGGTGATCCTTCTGAGCTCTGAAGCCGTGGGATCTATCACTCATCCATCAGCGCCTGTCCCGCTCTCCCTGCGAGCATCCGCTTCTGTCTGGATGCTGCTGCGGAGGAACGAGACCTGCTGCTGAGCAGACTGGGGGGAGAGTGACAGTCTCATCCTAACGAAACAATCCTGTTATGAGCTGGTTTGCATTTCTGTTCCTGCTTTTGCAGGAACATAAACCGGACCGTTTCCTGCTGCGACTGCGGGAAGCCTCCGGAGCAGTTTGCAGTTCTCTCTGCTTCCAGCCTTTGGTGTAGCCTCAAAGAAGCATGTTTCAGAAAACATAACTTTCAACTGCCTGACACTTCCCAGCCACTTCTGTCTCTTGTCTGTAGTGCTATCAATCAAATTGTTCTTGTCAGCTAACTGATTTTAAATCTCGTGTGGAAAAATTGTCAGTTCAAGATCATACCATGGGGTAAGGACAAAACTGACTGGTCTTGTCATGCTAATTCGTTTTTGCTTAAGACATGAAAATAAACTGATAGAATATCAATTTGAAGCTTTTAGACCTTGGAATGATTTAAAATCTCTTAAAAGAAAGACTAGGGCTGAAGCTTTGTCTCCAAGGCATCATTTTTAACTTAGCAGGAAGCTCTGATGGTCTTTTCTTTAAATTGCCTATTGTCCAGATGCCCACAAAGAAAGTGCTTCTGTGGGACTGTTTGTGTTTAGTGCTGGCATTTATTTCATTTCATGTGACAGATGACTTGGCTTCTGGCTCGAGTAATTACTTGCTCATATCCCGCCGGGGCAGGTTTTTGACCTGCTGGAAGGCTGTGATTTGGTCTGGGAGCCGGGGCTGGCCGGGCAGGGAACGGCGGCGGTGCCGGAGCCCGGCGTTGCGCGGGCCTGGCTGGCTCCTGGCGCGCACCTCGGTGGGCTCTGCTGGGTGCTCCGGTCACAGGAGAGCAGTGGGAGCACGGAACCTGCAGGCTTTGCTAATGACAGAGCCACCCAATTAAGATTTAAATGTCTGAAAACCTTTTGTATCTGTTACGATTGATAGTCTGTGATTTGGGGTGTCTTAGCAGATTTCAGGTTAAGCTTCTTAGATTTTTTTTTTTCCCCTCCATTTTTTTATTATCCTAAACTTTGATTGTGAGACACAGTTATGAACTTCAGGGGATTGCTGGATGCAGCTGAATGAACTCTCCTTTATTCTTCACCATAGTTGTGCTTTTCATTCGCTCACAAAGAAAAGCCTGATTTCTGCTTGAGGGATTCTTCTCTCTTTTTTTCTTTTTTTGAAACATGGGGAAATTGAAGAGTTGAATGCAACCTTACATTGTGGCATTTTTATTTTAAGCAGATTTTCTTCCCTTTTTTTTTTTTTAATTTCACAATATTATCATACAGCAGTTAAACTAATGAATATATAATTTTCTTTCCTTTCTGCTTGTCATGCCCTGCTAACATGGACCTCTACAAAGGCTCAGGTTGGTGTTGCAATCTGTCTTCATCTTATTGTTCTCATCTAGTAAAAAGGGGCTTCGATGTTGTTCTTCATCAATTAGCTTTTTTCCTCTTCCTCTCTTCAAAACTGGGTCCAACATTATTACCACATAACAGATTCATCCAGAGAGGTGCCACATTTGCTACCCCTGAAACTTCAGCTGCTGCCAAATGTGTTGTTTCAGAAACAAGGGACATTGATTTATTTATATCTACTTAAATTTGCTATGCTTGCCTAGCTTTGTGACAGGGAGGCAGCAGCAGCTGCAGCACCTTCACCTTCTGAAATCTGTAAAATGCACTGAAACTCTCACTAACGAGTTTCTGCCTTGCTTTAGACCCCTGTGTTTGACAGCATAGTAACGTGGCATTTGTTAATATCTCATCTGGATTCAATATTTTTGTGATAGTGATGAAACATAATTAAAAAATAAACAAGCAGAGCCAGAGGAACTGGCCATTTGTGATTGTGTTGTCATATCCCCCATTCCCACTTTAACTCCTTCATTTTTTTTTTTTTTAATAATCTGAGACAAAATTGTCTTGCCTGAGTATTTCAGGTAGAAATAAATGCCCAATACCTGCAAGGTTTTCCTTTGTGCTGTGTCCTATCCTGTCCTCAGAGGCTGTAGTGACAGTAAAACCAGAGAGGCAGTTCTGGGGCCAGGAGCTGCACGTTCTCCCTTAGTTTCTCGTGTAGAATGATGCCAACTTGGTATTTTAATCTCTGTGAAAGAGCACTCATGCTTTACCATGTTACAACTTGGTGTTTCTAATGCCTGCACCGATCTCCCAGAAAATAAAACCACTTACCACTCGTAAATATGAATTAATAAACCTTGCTGAGCAACATGTTAGTTCTGTCAGAGTGAGCTGTAATGACTGGGGTTCGACAGAGCTCGCCTCAATTAACTTTTTAAACAAGGTATTTTCCACTCGTTGCACTTTAAGAATTTGAAATAAAGCAGTGACTGACTTTGAATATTTAATTACCCGTTAGAAGCATGTAAGGGATTTAATAGGAGCATTTTATGAAGTCCAGCAAAAGACTAAATACAGTAAAGGCCATGGTGAGGGAAAGTGGAGCATCCAGATATCTTGATAGCAAGAATACCCTGCTGGTTTCCTAATTCCTCTTTTTTTTCATCATTTTACAGCCAGAATTTTACAATGCTGCTTTTTTTGATGGCTTCATCTTGAAATGTCTTTATCTGAACTTTTCAGGACCTGATTTTAATCTGAGATGCCATCCAGTTAGTGCCAGAAATTGGGCATTTCCAGATTCAGTCCCCCCACTCCGTGAGGGCTCCCTCACCAACCTCTAGTCAATCTCCCAACTCTTCATCATCAGTTTTCTCGTGTGTAAATTAGGATTAAAGCTGAGCAGCTTTGAGAGTCAGGCTATAAATAGGTAATCAAGAGCAGGGGAAACTTCTGAGGCTTGGTAAGTGTTTTCACCCTCCCTACTCAGAGAAAATGACTTCTCAGCAATATTTGAAGTAGCAGAGTAATGGTGAAGGGTGTGTTTCTGTAGGGGCTTCCACACTGCCCGCAGAGCCGACACTGGGAATTGGTGCAGCTTTCTGTCTGTGCTGTCATAACTATTGCCCTGACCCAGAACTCATGTTTCGTACTGGGAATAAAATGGATCCCATCCCTTTGCCCGCTGCAAAGTTTTAGGCAGGTGTAGGTTTTCTTGATTCAGTGCCAGTGAGGGCTTTTCAGAACCGTAGCAAAGCTCTAATTGATTTTCTTTTTTCCGCACCACAAAGGAGGGAAAAGACACAAACTCCTTTGATTTGGGTGTAAATGGAAACTAAAAATGCGGAATTTGCTTCATGAGTATTTGTGAAGGTATCTGCTAGACCCATAAAAAATCCAGGAATTCCGATAATTTCAGAAGTCTTACTGCATCGTGATCTGCTCAAACTTTTGTGCTGTAAGTCATTTTGAGCAGGTTTGTTTTTTTTTTTTTTATTTTAAATTTTGGTGGCTGTTTGCAGCATCCAAATACCCAAAGACAAATATTCATCAGTGAAATGGCCGCTTTGCAAAATCCAAACTGCTTGAAAATTAGTTGTTCAACCAGTTTTAATACTGGTGAGTGGTTAGCATATTTCTGGCAATCGTGATCAATATATAAACTAGCATGAAATAAAATCAATTTTATTTTAAAGAGAACTATTTAATGTTGAAATTTTAATGAGATAATTTCTGTGATGTAGTGTTTATTAATGTGCAAGTACTTGTCCTTCAGATATACAGTTAATTCAGTAAAGCTTTTAAGTGCATGCTTAGATCTGCTGAATCAAACACACAGTTAAGTAATTAACAAAGCAAGTACTCCATTTTAATTCAGTTTTAAAGAACTAAATAAAAGAAACTAATTGTTAGAAATTATTTGGTTTAGATTAAACAGAATGCAAAAACAGTATTGGAACATTGTAAAAGTTAGTCAGTTAATGTATAGGCATCTTCCAGCCGAAAAGGAGATTGTATGAAATAGATGGAGTCAACACAGAAGTCAAATTTGCAGATTATTGCAATGAATGGACATTTTTGGAGATGTATTTCCCACTGTGCTCTGGATCCATACATGTCAGGCTGGTTGCAAGGGAGTGCTGGCTGTGGCCCAGATGTCACCAAGTGGTGACCTGGCCACAAGCTCTAAGGGGAGGGGAGGTCCCTTTTGCACTGTGACATCCTGCTGCTGCCTCCTCTTGCAGCCTGGATATGCAGGGAACATAAAAGTGAGTATGATGAAGGTATTAAAAGTGAGCGAATTGCTGACCAGTCTCAGTAGAAAGGGTTTTAAAATCTGCACTTGATATTTCCAGCAAGTGTGTTGGCAAAGCAGAGCAAGTCAGCTGTCTTTCCTAAAAAAGATCCTTTCGAGCTTTACTGTTATTCAAGGTGGTCTCCGTGGTTTAAAAATGGGTTGTTATTTCTTTGGTTCTGGCTGTTTCAATGGATTGGGTTTAATGTAACCTTGGTATAAGGGCAGCGATGTGAAATGAACTTACGTTAGCAATGAATTTAGCCCATTTGTATTAGAAATGAATAGCACTGAGGTAGTCCTCAGGGTCTCAGGCAACTGCTACAGTGATCAGTTTGGTTGTTCTAATATAATAAGCAGATATTGACTTAGTTGGAGTGAACACCAAGATTTACTGTCATGAAAGCTAAAATATCGACTGAGGGAAAACCAGAGTCAATATATACCTTGAGGGACAATAAATCTTGATGTTCACTGAAATATGAAGTCACTGTGATTTTCAGAAGCATTGAACCTCGTTCTAGGTGCTCATCAGAAAGGCTACCTGAAGTATCGGTACGAATTTTTTTTAATGAATCACGTCAGTTGAACAAGTGTGCTTTTTTCTATACATCCTTTACAAGGTCTCTATTATTCCTGACCTACATTTAAATAAGTACGTTAGAGAACATTATAAATCACACCAGAGCTCCTTGGTGGTTAGATATTTGGACTTTTCATTAAAATGTAAGTACCAGCTATTAAAAGAGAAAATAAATAGATCAATGTTTGTATATGTTGTTGAAGTAAATGTCGACATCAATATTCTTTAGCAAAGGCTTGGGGTTTGCATTGGAGTGAAGGGGGAAATGGCTTCTTTTGTTAGGGCAAGCTTCAGCAGTCTGTCTCTTAAACAGTAACTTTTGTCCTTCGTTCATGAACAAATGTGCCCATCAACTTGATTATAGCATTCAGATGTTCAAGTACTATTCCAGGGTAGTGGTGACTACAGATACAGTGGTCCTGTGAAAGTCAGTGGCAAAACTCCCCTTGACTTCAATAAGGCATCTTTTCACCCCTTGGTTCATTGAGCCCAAATCCCAGCTTGTAAGTATGAATAAAAATCGAGGAAAGCAGTTAATTTCCTAAACTGCTAAAAGATGGTGTTTATTTCTTGAGGCAGTAAAGGGATGGAGCCAGGCTGGTCCCCTGGGCACTGAGCTCTGCAGCTCCTCACAGGTCAGGTGTCTGCAGCTTCCAGCATCTTTCTCCCACCTGAGCCATACAGAACCACGGGCCCTGTGCCTATCACATGGAATTCATTTCACTTCTGCCCTTCAGGAGATGGATTGTGATGCTGCAGCTCCGTATGTGTGCTGGGGGCTCAGTCTGACAGGGTGTGTAAATGCACTGTCATGGTAGGTTTGTGTAATTTTGGGGAAAAGTGAGCATTAAGCAGCTTATTTTCAAAGGAACTGGTGTCTTTGCTTAGGAAGAGAAGTGGCAGAGCTGGACAAGAGACTTCTGCATCTGCAGAGGTAGTGGATGGCAAAGTGATCTTTGCCGGGAGATCTGAACTGTGTGTAATTTGAAGCTTGGATGCGCTCTGTGGTATAGCCAGGGACAGCCATTGATGCACACCCCAGCCCCCCTCCATGCTCAGGCACTTTGGGTCCCTGGGTTCCTGAGGAGTGAGGACACCACATCCCACCCCAGGCTCAGGACAGGGATGTTTTCATGGAACCAGGAGGTGAGAAGTGAACTTAGGTTGCCCTGGTTGGTGGGACCCAAAGAACAACAAGGCTTAACCAAAATTCTTTGAAAATGCAAAATCAAGGGCATCATCTAACTATCTTGAGTACCACAGCTCCTAGCGAAATATAAGAATGAAAGGCTTTAAGGTTTGTTGTGCTCTTTTTCCAAATTAAAAAAAAAATAAAAAAAAAAAAGAAGGAATTGGAGGTGATTGAAAACAAATTAGGGCAAGCCAGGAGAGAGAAACAGGAGGAAAACATTGTCCTGTGGAGGAAAGAAGCACATGCCACATCACTGTGGGTTTTGAATGCAAAGATGGAGACACAAATTATACTCACAGCTTCCTGAACGCATTCCCACAGAGTTCCATCCATGGAAATCTTGCATCTCTTTGAGACTCCCATTTAAAAGCTTAACTGATGCATGTTGTAACTTGTTCTGAAGAAATCTGTGCCTCCCAATGACGTGAGGTGGTTATTTCCATGCCCCCAGTGTCCCAGAGGCACTACCAGGGACAGCATCGCTCAGCGCTGACGCAGGGCAGAGGGGACAGGTTGTTCAGAGGCAGGATGTGCTGTGCTGTGTGTCAGCACAGTAACTTAGGAAAACAGGTTGGTTGTAACAGTTATATTTCAGGGTTTTGGTGGGGAGTGTAACCTGGGAATCCTGACCAGCGTGGAAGTACTGAATAGGTCAGCAGCAGAGTGCCCAGATATTGAGGTACTGCAGGGACATGTGGCCAGTGCTGGGTGTTCTCTCTCCTCCAGCCAGAATGGGATGTCTGTCTGTCTGTTAGAGGAGGAGAGACTTCGTATGTAATTGTACCAGTTCAACACAGACAGAAGTCTAGGAATTCCTTTGTTATGGTGATCCTGACTGTTCTTGAAAGAGCACATTTGAAGTTTCACTTCGTATTATGTGCATTTGTGTCACTGCATATGGGATTTCTGTTTCGACCTCCCAAGTTTCCTCAGATGGATTTTAGATCACGTGGCATCCCATGCCTGCCCAACCCTGTCTGGTTTTCCTACACAGATATCACATTAGGTACATGCTGCAGGAGGTTTTGAGCACCAAAACACCTTTATGGCAAATGCCTGATATCAAGCCTTTCCTGCCATCCACAGGAAGGCTTTGCTGGTTCGGAGGGGTCTGAGGCTTAACAGACGTTAAGGCAATGCAGACAGAGGTCACTGAGGCAATGAGATGGGATTCCCAAGCTCTTGACCTCGTCCTGTCTGCAGGCAGCAGGGTGAGCCCTGCAAGGCTGGCAGTGCAGTCAACCTGCAGGACTCACAGCTGTATCCTATAACCCTGAGGGAGGGTTATTCATTAGAGCCAGGAAAAGAAGCTTCAATCCCCAAAGCTGCTGTTTGTGCTGGTCTGCCCATGCTGCTGTGCCTGTGGAGGGAGGCAGCACCACACCATCACCTCCTGGCTGCTCCCAAACTCAGCTTCCTCTCCAGATCTCTGAAGAGCAGGAACAGGCCATCCAACTCTTAATAAACTTACTTATAAAGTTTTACCATCCTTGACACTACCCAGTGAGGCGCCTCCTCGCTGGACTGCAGGATCCCTGCCCGTGGCAGCCAGTTTTCTCCAGGTTTGGCTCTTTGCTCTCCCTGGTTTTGCCTTCCCTCTGTGATGAGGGGAACACTGCTCATGCCACAAGCACACGTTTCCCTCTCACTAATCATCTCCGGCAGACAGCAGAATGTTTTGTCAGGCTAAACAGGCAGGCTGTAGTTTTGCCTTCCCCCTCTGAGGCAGGGAAAGTAATAAATACTCCCTCTCTCTACATCCATCTCCTGGATGGATGTCTGTGGGGAACGCAGAGGCTTCGCAGTGCCTGGAGAGGGATTGCTGTTGTCCCTGGTGTGTGCAGGACTCAGTGGCTCTCTGGAAGTGACAGGCTGGTGGGTCACACCGGGTGGGTGTCTCCTCTGTGTGCTCCTGTGTACACCAGTTAGTGTTAACGAGCCTGGCTGCACAGCTAATTAGCAGCGCTTGTGGTGCTGCTTGCTCAGCCTGGCAAACTTGGCCTCTCTGTGCACCTTGTACAATCCATAGACACCTCTGTATGCTAGAGTTAGACCAAATGCACTGTCAGGTCATATCAAGTGTCTGAGAAGCACTGCATCTTTCAGGGACCTTTGTGCAGGTCCAGCAGGTGCTGGGAGCACCAGACACCCCCTGGGCCCCCCTAAAACGCTGTGGATTGACCCCACTCACTTTGGCAAGAAAGTTATTGTACCAAATACCATCACTGAGTGTAGTTTATCCCTGGTGTGGTAGTGCATGTTCTCAGGTGTTGTTTGTGCATAGACCATGAGAAAGGATCTCACAGAATCGTAGAACCATAGAGTGGTTTGGAAATGGACCTTAAAGATCATCTAGTTCCAACCACCCCATGATGGGCAGGGACACCTTCCACTAGTTCAGGTTGTTCAAATTCCCATCCAGGTTTATAATTTGTGCTTAATAATATATAGGGAAAATGATACTAATTGCACCGCTGCTTTTGCCCCATTTGTTCCTCCCCCTTTCCCCCTCCTCTGTGTAAAACATGATGATCTTGCTAGTTCATGCTGTGCTTGTCCTCACCAGTCCCGACTGCAGTTTCCCTTTTTCCTGTCTTTTCTCCTTTGTGTATTTTGCACTTTTCAGCATCACCTGTTCTTTCCTCTCTGCCAAACCTGTGCACAACGTATAGGCAGATCCACAGTTGAAGTTAGTTTCTGACATATTCTGTTCCTGAGGGGTTTTCCTGTGCAAGTTATCTTCCTTCTATTTGATATGAAGGTGATTTTCTGATGGGACACCAATTCTATTTTCAGACTGGTATCTCATTCTCCTTGTCTTCCCACCTCCAAAGCCTTGCAAAGAAGGTTTCTTTATTCTTTCTTGTGGCCACAACATGCATAGTCATAATTTGCTATTTTAAAATGAAGCTGTAAATTATTAAACTTGGGGCTGATTTTTTTTTTTTTGGAGTAATTGGGAGGAAGGCTATTGATTCATAGTTATTTTAATAGTGAGAATGAAATGGCTCCACAGCAGCAAGGCTGAGGAGATTCTGGTGTGTGGAAGAAGAAATTTTAGGTGCACTGTATTTTTCCAGGGCAGCACATCATGCTTCATACAAAACAACAGGGAATACTCGTGTCTTCAAATCAGCTTCTGCAGACAAACCAGATTCAAAATAAATAACTTTTATTCAGCACTGTAATAGAACTGTTGATGCATTCATTTATTTAAACCTAAAAATATGCTGAAGTGTTCTATCTCAGTGTGTTGCTTTTAACAACCTGAATATCCGGCACCTTTTATCAAGCTTTTGGCTGTATTTTTCTCTCTCTCTAGATACCACAGTTCAGGTGAATACACTGTTGTGTTTGATTAGGAGATACGTTAGACATAAGTCACTGGCAGGGGAAAAAAGCATTTACAGTTTTTATATATAAAAATGAAATTTGTGGGATGCATGAAATTTCATTCTTTTATGGTAAAGGATTTATAAGGATACATTAGAAGGAAAGGTAAATGAGTGCTGATTTTAAGCTTGTACCTTCTGAAACAGGAAAGAATGTGGTACATACAGTCCTGGTGAAAGACATCTGATAGATTATGGTGAGAGCAGGCAGAGCAAATGAAATTGTAATGGAGTTCCTCTTCTGGCTGCAGGAAATAGCTGTTATTTATCCTGTTTCCTAAGATGCTGCATGCATACTGCTCTTTATTATATACTTAAAAATCCCTTGGCAAGTGAATAATGAATAAATGAACTTAAAGCCATTACAACACCCTTAGCATACGGAGTGTAAGCCAGGATATTTTCCAGCGTGCCTTTTCCTGGGTTTGGCAGAGGTGTTTCTGCAGAGGTGCTAACCTGGATGGCTCAGCTGAACAGTGTGGTTCTCTCTCCTGGCAGGTGCACGAGGCAGTCCCATGCTACAGCGAGTGCAATCAGTATGCTTGGGTAGTAGAACCGTGGTCTCCGTGCAAAATCAACAGCGAACAAAATTCCCTCCACTGTGGAGAAGGAATACAAACGAGGAAAGTCAGGTGCGTGAAGACAAAAGCTCAGGTACTCCAGATCAAAAAAGAGCTGATGTGTACTTGAATAAAGCTGGAATATCTGACCATCTGACAGTGAGTACGTTGCTGAGTCCAGTGTATTTTGAATGAAAAGAAATGTGTTTATGTGCAATGGTTTACAGGAAAAGCATCTCAGAGATGCAGCCTTGGATTTTCAGGAAGATGGCATGATATTTAAATTAGAATTCTTCAACCTAAATGCCATGTATACATAAAGCTCCCTGAGGTGCCTTCATATTCTGATTTGCTAACATTTTCCCCAAGTAGTGGCACTGCATGCACCAGAGTGGCATTCATTATTACTGAATATTCATTCCCTAGGCACAGGGAAATGCTGAGTTATTTCCAAGTGTTCAGATGTTCCTAGCAGGAGCACAAAGGTTTGTTCTTGCTGGTTGTCATTTTCTGTTTGCTCGTCTGTCAGCCGATCAAAGTTAAAATCCCCCTGTATGAAGTTTGAAATGTTTATTTAAAGGAGTTACTGAAATCTGTGAGTAACAAAAGCATGTTGTGCGTGTAGCTGGTTTTGATTTGCATTAACGTGATTAATTCTGCTTTTTGACCAGCCATGCTGCTTGTAGCTATTGTCATGTCTAGTGCCCTGTATGGGGTCGAGCAGACTTGTTGATACCCATCACATGCATGGTGCTCTAATGAAAATGTCTGTTTTCTGTGTAGGTGTGTGAGTACTGCAGAGGACCATGGAGGGGAGACTGTGCCCAACACTCTGTGTAATCAGGCTGACATCCCAGATACAGTGCAGAAGTGTAGCTTGTACTGTCCCAGTGAGTGTGCAGTGTCTGACTGGGGACAGTGGAGCAGGTGTCCACAGGTAGGCAATGTGCCACTGGCAATGTTCCTCTTCGCTTGTCCTGCAACCATTTCATGGCACAGTTATTTTCTAGGAAAGTAAATTATTTTCTGAGGGATGTCAGGCTTAATGGATCCTGCCAGCATGGTTGAATCTGGAGATATTTATATCTCTAGAGAGGCTGAGCTATAGAAAGTTGGTTAGTGAAACACATAGTTATTACTGTGACAGTTGATTCAACACATCCTTCCCCTTGGTCTACAGGAGAGAGCCCACACAAGCAGAGTGGGTGAAGGGAGCAGTGTTCAAGCTGCAGTAAGGGCTGTCTATCTGAGGAAACTTTTGCAGGGGAGTGCTCTGTCAGTGATACATGACTGCCATAACAACATGCTGGTAAACCGTGGTGGCAGCACTCCTCTGGACAAGTCTTAGTCCTGAGGGAATGACAGCTCTCCCCTCCCAACAGCCACTATTCCTGTCCAGCATCTCCTCCTCCTCAAAACCTTGAGGGGAGATTTGAGGCAACAGCAGCAGAAGGGCATGGCAGCAAGACGCCTGAACAATTTGTCATGTCATGAAATACTCAAAACTTAGTGAATTATGCAGGGATTCAAGCCACTGCCAAGTGCTCTGTGTTTTCCTAAGTGTGCAAGATGGAAAGAAGCTGCAAATTTTGTATTGTGAAAACACTCTGGCCTCAAAGCATGTGATTTCAAACCTATCGTTTCTCCCGGATGGGTGTTGAAATAGGTGCCAGGTTTAATCTCACAGGGGCTTTTTTAATACACCTGCTTGATGTATTTAAGTGACAAACATATATTCATTGCCCCTGTGTTAACAGGGCCATTATTGAAAGTCTGAGTGGTTATTGGACAGGTATTTATACTACTGCTGACACAGGTAATTTCCTTCCATAATATTTTGTGTAGCGTATCAATATACTCGGTAAGAACATGTCAAATAAAATCTTGTGTTTCATTTCCTGCGTTCACCTCCTCCTGAGCAGCATAGCTTTGATGAAGTATAATACTCTTGCAACCCATACAAATGATTGGATACCTTTTAAAGTCCCACTGTGGTTGGGCTGTTTCTTTGCCATTGACTTTTTGAGACATAGATTTTCTTCATTTTTGCATGCAGTGAACTAATGCAGAGACCCTCGAGGCCATGGGGTGTATTTCAGGGGCCTTGGTGGCGTTCAAGCAGAGGGACTGCTTGAAGCTTTAAGCACCCTAGTATCCTTAAGACACCAAGACTTTTTTGCTGAAAGCTCCTTTCTGGCAGAGGTGAAACCTCTGTAGACCACAGAAGCAGGAGAGGGAAGCCCAGAGCTTCCCCTCCATCAGGCAGCACAGCCCTTGGCAGGCACAGGGCCTCGTGCCACAGTCCCCATGTCTCCTTGTGCATCCTCTTGCCACTGTAGATGTTAATTCATAAATGTGAGGGCATCTGCATGCCAATGCAATTAACCAAACAATATGTTTTCTCAAACTGTTCTGCAATGCTTTGTTGTGAAACTGAGATGACTGTGTGTGCCGACGGAGCATGTGTTTCAATAGTTCTGTCCAGATACGAGGCAGTAAACAGCTTGAAGTTTTATGGGCAGATAAAACCCTCCCTTTGATGAGTTTGCAGCAGTGCTGTCTCCCTTTTTCAGCTACTCCGGCTGTTTGTGTTTGGTTTTAAGAGAGAAGCACAGAACACAGTCCCTCCCAGGCTGCACACGCTCAGCATCTCCTGGGCGAGCGCCGGGCTTGCTGTCAGTGCAGCACAACTGTGCTGTGCCAGTGGTGTGTCTTTGGTATGTGTGGGGCCAGAGGGGTGATGGGGCAGGGAGTGAGGCACTGCCAGCACCAGGGTCAGTAATGGAACCCTCCCTCTCCTGAGTCACCACTAGGAAAGGTGGTCACTGAGAACATCCATGAGCCAGTGGACATGGTCCATGGAGTTACAAAGGCAGTGGAGCCGGTGGAGGATCCCATTCCATCTCCAAAGGAAGAGTTACCTGTGGTCAGTTGAGCAGCTGCACTGGTTGCAAGTGAGAGCTTGGGTCTGGACGTTGCATGGAGACCTGCATATAGACACCCAGATACAGGAGTCTGCACTTGGAGCTGAATCTCATGTTAATCTTTTGGTCAGACCTGTTGTGCCTCCAGTCTTGTGTCAAATGTCTTCCCACAGAGCTCACAATACACATCAGTAAGTTTGCATGCACAGAACCTCTTGCTCATTAGGGCTGTCTATTTAGTTGTGTTTGAGGGAATTTTGCTCAATAGCTGGTATGATCATGCATGGTTTCTGATTCATGCCAAACTGGAAGGAAATGTCTGTCTTCTGAGGATGTATAAAATGCTTTTTGAATATTCACCAAAAATATGTTTCCTAAGTATGGCTCTTTTCTCTTCCCCGAGTAGTCTAAAAATTTGAAAGATTGCACTGTATTGCAATGAAAAAGCAAAACTGTAAATCCTGGCTGCTCTTTTTCGAGTGCATTTACATTTCATAGCAAAACAGTTGGCACTCTTCTAGTCGTAGCACTCTCACGAGGCAGCCACCAAAGACCATTCCAGGATATCTTCCTGGAGCTCTGGTCATGTTTGGCTTGCTGGAGATAAAGAGGATTTATGAAACTTGACAAATTCTAGTTTGTAAGAAACGAACAATCACAATTTCAGCCTCATGTTTGCCCAAGGAGTTCTTTGATTTGAGATATTTACCGAAGATTTTGCTCAGGTGAGAATTCTTTTCCAGTTGCTTTAGTGTTCTGCTCATGTTTTATAGCGTTGATAATAAATTCACCCTGATAGCAGAATAACTAACTCTTATCAGCTGAATATAAAAAGGCCTTTTAGATTATCCGCTGTACCTTTTGTCAATATGTCATTGTACTCAGGGTACTTTCTAGGGTATTACTGGGTTTTATCTTGTAGCAATGTTCTTCCCATGTGAATTTTCCACTTTCAGGATGGTAAATGATCTTGAATCATGTTGAAATCAATGAGTCATAAAGGTGGTGACTGCCATGTCAATGGAAAGTACTTCAATACTTTTTTTGTCTAAAGCATTGTATTTGTTCTACCTTTTTTGGGTGCATTTCCCTTTTATTTTAAAATATGTGTGTTCTTTTATAATTTCAGATGGTCCCACAATTCTTTTATGTGTATTTTTCAACTGAATTGCAATTTTTGCATCTTGATTATGGTGCTACTTAACTCTGCTGCACAAAGGTAAATTTTAATATTTCATCTAATGGCCATGACCCAGAAATGCAGCTGTCTGAAATATAATAACGCAAGGTTACTTTGAGGTTTTGTCTCTGCACTGGATTGAAGAAACTCATAGTTACTAATTTGAAGCTTCCCTATTATTTTCACTTTCTCTGTTGCGAGCAGTAAATTGCAAATGGTTTTCCCTCTGTTTGAAGACTGGTTTTTTGGCTCGTAAAGTTTACTTTGTCACTAAGTAACATCCTCGTCACTTAAATATGAAGTCTTTAAAGCCACTTAAACTAACAGTTTGAAGCCTGCTGGTTAAAAAAATAATCATAGGCCAATTCGGTTGACTTGCATTTTGCTTCAGAGATTTGGTATTTGTTCCAGGGACAATAGTGTGTTCAGTCAGACATCATCACTTGATTGCTCAAAGAGCCAGCTAAACAATCTGGAAACTGAAATCCTATCATCTCTGTTACATATTCAGTGATGGAATAACACACGCTTCCCGCGGCGTCTCGACTTTGTATTCATCTGACTTGGAAATGTAATTAATTGACTTCAATTGAATTCATCAAAGCATTCTTAAAAAGAGTTAATACGCAAGTGGTGCCACAAGTCCCTGAAATAATTACCTCAAATCTATTCCGTTAGCTCTCTGTTGGGCGGATGGCTGTCACAGCCCCTGTCCAGGATCCGAGTGGCCTCCTTGCTTGCCTCAGCTCTTGGCATTTCTAGCAGCTAATTCCAAGAGGTCTGAAATTAGTTAATTATAGGAGGTTGCATGTCTAGTGAGTGAGAACAGCTGTCTCCGTTTCAGCAAGCATTTTCCTCATGGATCGATAGCTATGGACCGCGCTCGGGACTTGCGACAATTGAGTTATTATTCCCTCCAGTCTGCGGGGGGTGGTGTGATATTGCCACGGCTGATGGGATTAGAAGTGTCACCAAGCAATGCAGCCAGCTCTCAGGTTTGCAGGGACTTTCATCGTGGATGCAAGCTGGGGTCGTTACAGTTTGGAAATAAATGCCAGCTGGAAGAGAAATTGGGGTCTCTTGTAGACGCTGGGGCTCAGTTACCAGAGTCTTCATCACAACCGGTACCTGCACACAGAAGCACAGAATGGGCAAGGTTGGAAGGGACCACTGAAGGTCATCTAGTCCAGCGCTTGCTCCAGCAGGATTCCCTGGAGCACGTTACTCACTATTGTGTCCAGGTGGCTTTTGAGTACCTCCAGAGGAGACTCACCAACCTCTCTGGGCTTGGCACGTAAATTTGACGGAGCACCTGCAGTGTGGAGGCTGGACTGAAGAGTGAGGCTTGCACAGAGTTCTGTTTCTAGCCCAAGAGATAATTTATTCAGTTGAAGCATGAGAATTATGCCACTCTGAGTTTTTTTGGAAGAACCTGCACTACTTCTTATGCATAGCTGTGACTTGGATTTTTTTGTATAGCTTTCCAAAAAGTTGGTAACTGCTGTATTTTTTAGATTTGTTGTTTTATTTTTATTCGTCTTCATTAGCAATCATTTTTTAAAAAGTAATGGTTCTGTGTGGAGGCAGGTAAAGTTTCAGAACCTAGATCTGTCTGAAAAAGAAAATTTATGTAAATGCATTCTTATTTCAAAATTTTGCTTGTGTTACTGTAAATGGCTTGTTAAATTGTTACAAAACATCCACACTGGCATGAAAAATATAATGGTTCACTGCTCTGTTAAAAACAGTCAAATTCTGTTACTACCTTTGCATTTACCTTATTTTGAGGTTGTATGTTTCCTTATGAATAGCCAGTTAAAAATAATGCAGCCAGCTATTTATAGTGCAGGATGCATTATACAGTCTGCTTGATAAATTAAACTGCTTAAAGGGCCCTCTAATGGGTTACAGCCTTTGTGCTGTACAATTATGATGCCTATGAAAGCCTAGATCAATGGACACCTTTTAAAATCCATCACAAGGAAGGTCTAATAGTGTATATTAATGTGTGATATGTTAGCAGCTCTTGCACTGCAACCTAGCATTTATAACCTTGCAGTTTTATTTTAATACCCTTCTCTTCCAGAACAAACCTTCTCTGCTTTGTCTGTTCCATTATTGTCCGGAGCAAAGGCTGGGTACATCCTTTGTGTATGTTTTTGTCCCTCACTTTTTCTGTTAGCTTGAAGTAGTGACAGGTGGTCATGGTGAAAAACTGGAGTTGGCTAAAAGAAATCTTAAAAAATGCAGTAGTCAATAGTGCCAAGAAGTCCCTCACAGAATCAAGATGTTATAATTTCTAAATGGTCCTTTGAGAAAAAACTTTGATGTATTCCTGCCTTAACATTTATGTGCCTCTCATTGCTTCAAAATACTTTGTTTCTGTAGTGGTTTATATAATCTGGCCTATAGGAATTTACTGTGTCTCAGTATGACCTCCTGCTGCTGTAGGCTGTTAAGGTCTCACCTGAGGTAGGTCCCCATTATTATTGCCATCCAGAAATTAATTCCATTCCTACCACCAATTCTAAAGGATGCACATGCCAGAATTGCTCTGTAGCTTACAGTCATTAGGGAGGAATCTGGACAGACAACATGGTATGTAAAACTTAACAGCCAAACTGAGCTGGCACCTCACCTTGAAGTGCATAGAAGGCCAGATGCAGGGAGAACTCTACCTCTGTGCATCACAGCTACCTCCATGTCTTAGGACTTGTTTCCTCTCCTGTGTTTATGGCCAGTCGGTACCCATGTTCATTGTCCTTCTTTGATCCATAAATCTTTATTTCCAGTCTGGGTAGTGTCAGAAGTGGATTTCAGTTGTCCGGAATAAGGCAGAAATTGGGCAAAGGTTTTCCACTTGCTGAGCAGGTGCTAAACCTGAGTGCTGCAGCAAGAATGTCTTGTCCTTCCTGGTGGCAGAGCAGAGCCTCAGTGGCCTGGCAGATCAGGTGAAGGTGCCAAGTCTCCAGAGCTGTTTTATGCACCTGCCTTTCTCTTAGCAGTGTTGTTGGCAGCCCCTCTTACTCTTTCCCTGTGCTTCCACTCTAGAGATGTTGGCTAATGCTGAGCACAAACCAGTTGTGATAGCCTTACAGGAGGTAATGGCTGACTTAATGTAAAATATAATTAAAAATGCTTCATCTGTCATCAGTGAAAGCAGTAGTTGCTAATAGAGCAGTAGGAAGTAAAATAATGTCTTTGGAAGTACAGCATCCACTCAGTGGGAAGAGGGGAGTTGTAAATGAAGATACTCAGTAAAGCATTGCTGAATCACAGTGGGTTTTATTTATTTCAAACCCCCAAAATTGCAGTCCATATATACATGTGATTAGAAACTTGCATTCCTGGCGCAGATCCAGTCTTGATCCGTGTGTTTGAACGGCACCTTCGCTGTTTTGTATGGAGGGTTATTTGAACAGTCAAATTTGTTCTACCATTTTCTTAATTTGTGAGAATATTCAGAATCAACCCATTCTATTATCTTGCCCGAATCTTAATTAATTCTGTGGTAATTTCTTACTCTAAGTACTCAAGGAATATTTATTTCATTTGCTGCCCTTTCTATAAATGTTTCTATAAATTACTGCCATTCCTGTCCTACTTCCTAAACGTGTGAGTTGCTGTGAGTTGCTGTTGGTGGTGTTTGGTTTTGCTCTCAGAACTTTTCTAGATCCAAATTCTGGACTAGACATGCACACCATTAGTAGCGATGGCAGTGGTGACAATGGTGACATAATATCTTCCCCCTGCTGTGCAGATTACACGTCTCTTTATTATTGCTTAATAATAGCCTCAGCATCTCCCCCTGGAAACAATCCTTCTTTATCTTTCAGTGTTCACATCCCTTAATGACTCTGAGCCTGCCAAGTCATTCCTCAACCTTTGCCAGGGCATAAATACTCAATCTTTTTCCAGCCTGGTTTTTTGGAGGGGTCCTGCAGGAGTTGTGCACCCAAGCCCATTGAGATTCCAGGGTAGCTGGATACTCAGCTTCCTCTTGCTCCTTTGAAAATCCCAGCTTTCATCTTTTTCTTTGCAAGTCATTTCCTCCTGCTGCTTACTCAGTTCCATACATATTTGGCTCAATTTTTTACATAGTTAACTTGAAAGAGTAAGGCCAGAAAATCAATTATAAAACTAATTTGACTTCTCAATTGACGTTAAGAGAAATTCAACAAATAATATTACAGGATATTAGTTACAGTTTGCCGACTTTGAATTCTTCCATGTTTCCCGTGTACTCAGCTTGATTAAATGAACGCTTTTCCTACAGAGATTCCTTATTATTCAAAACTGGTAAAAGTGAGGAGCTTATCACATCAGCTCCGCCTTCTGAACACCGTGTTTCAGCAGCGCAGTGAGAATTCCGGCTTCGGAGCGGCGGTGAACCAGTTGTTTGTTTGGATCCTGGCAAACACCGGATAGATTCTGACCTGGTAGACTGATCTGCTGCCCACCAGGAGGATATCTGAGAGGGAAAACAGTCCTGCCAGCCAGGAAATCGGGGGGGCTCTGTGACAGCACTGGCCTGCATCAGTGCCCTGTAATCGAGCACCACGGGGGGCAAGCTACACAGGGGAAAAAGACTGTTTTAATGAAAGAGTTTACTTATCTACAAATGATGCATATTTTCTGTCTGCAGGTTCTCATTTTGAAGGGAGCAAAAGCAGGTATTTCTGAGCTGGCACAGGCAACTTCTGTCACAGCATCCATTGATTTATTTTTTTTCCCTTTGGTAACATAATTCAGAGAAACATTAATTAGGAGTAGCTACGGAGATACCTGCTTTGATTTTTTTCTTACTCATTTTGGCTTATTGGCAAATCATTTAAGTTATTAGTGTTAGTTGCAAGGATGAACAATGAGATTAGTTGAGAAAAAGGCAGTAAACTATTGGTAAACACTTAGCATGGGTTTAATTTTCAGATAATTAGAAACAATTGGGTATTTTAGCTGACCATGGGTATTCCAATAAGATTACCATTTAAAATGATTTGACAAGATGTGTGTCAGCAATAAGAACATAATAGAATTTCTTTCATACAATGTAAGCGTAAGGAAAATAGGCCCTGGCAATGTACTTTAAGACCAAACCAGACTTTTTTCCTATTTGTCCTGATATTTATTCCATTCAGTTATGCTATGATCTGTGCAACTAATCCAGGTTTACATCAGTCTTGAGATCTAGATTTGTGCTGCAAAGCCATTGCATTTCCCTTTAATAGTCACAGTACAGGAATTATCCACACTTTCACCCATGCAGGGTTTAGTGTTTGCAGGCAGTTTGTTGCATGATAATAAGCCTCTGGTTTTAAACTGTTAGTTGGGTTTTTTTGGTTGGTTGGTTGGTTGGTTGGGGTTTTTTGTTTGTAATTAAAGTACTCTGTAGAAAAATCATGGTTTAAGTTCCCAAGTATTTGTGGAAGTGTATTTTTTCTGCATTGTTTTTTTTTTTTCTTTGCTGTTCCTGAATGATCCAAATGAGAAACTGTTAGGAATTAAATAGGTCATCTTGTCCAATAAATGGCTGTGAATGCCTTTAACAGGGATTTATTTCCATTAGGTTTGCTGCAGCCACATCCACTCACCCATTCCTGCTGTACCATAAACAACCCCATGCCACAATACTAAGAGAGTGAGGATTGAGGGCTGCTAAAACCAGTTTTCATGCCTGTGATGCACAAACATAAATGAAAACCTGCCTTGGTTGGTTCATGTTCCCAGGAAAACAATAAACAAGCAAATCCTGGTTTATAGGGAGTTGGACATCAGTATTGGTATCACAGACTCTGAAAAGCCTTGTCAGCATCATAACTGATACACAATTACAAATGTCCTTCCTAGAAGTGAAACCTGTGCTGTAACATCAATTATTACTTAAAAATGCATTAATTGCGCCAGAAATCATGTCCCATTATTCAGTACAACGGGATTTTCCTGGAAGTCTTGGAAAGAGGTACAAAGTAGGGCACAGCAAAATGGCACAGTCTCTATCCCGTTGTCCCCAAGGATCCTTACCAAAACCCATCGAAATAAGTAGTATAGGAGTGCCTGGAATAGCCAAATCAGCATGGATGAAAGATGACCTTTACTAACACTGGATTCTTAACACTGAACTGCTTTTCTTTTCCTCTGTGTGCCCTTGCAAGCATCGTTGGAACAGGAGTGGGATTGCATTGTGCCTCCATGTGGCTGTGCGTGTAACAGCCCTGGGCTGCGGTGTCTGTGTGCCTTGCTGAGGTCCCTGTGTGTCCATCCCTTTTGCATACAGGTGTGTGATCCCAGTGTTATGCAAACCCGAACTCGACAAGTGCTGAGGTCTCCTGTCAGTTCAAAGCCCTGCCCTGAAGATTCACAAATGAAGCCATGTATTCTTAACCAAAATTGCTTCCAATATCAGTACAACCTGACAGGTAGGTACAACTTTCTGCTACATCCTTAGTATGTGCTAAGTTTTCGTTGTGCTTGCTTGTGGTGTTGGTTAAAGCTTTGACATTAAACGAGCTACGTGTAGACATCAGTGGTTTCAATAAAGTTAATTACATGCCTACATTTTTACAGGTTAGTGGACAAATGCACATTTTTTGTATTTAAGCTGTCATTGCAGGTACACCGGAAATAAAGCATGTTAAATGAGATTCTGGATGGGTTATCAACAGAATTAATTGCAAAATTCCAGTTTAAAGAGTATCTGCTGTGTGGTTCTGGTGAAGGCAGTACTGCAAACAGAAGTCTGCTTTGAAGGCAGTATGGGTTATATGGGTGGGCATAGGATATTCAGAGTCAAATGCATTATTTAGGACCTCAGAAGCAATTAGATCTGTTGCAAACAAACTAACAAAACAAAACAGGAAAAATTCCTTTTGTTTTGACCAGCTCAAATAAATGAGAAAGACACAGAGAGAAGAGATCTAAGAGGAGTTTGGGGGCTGGTGGGAAGGGAGAACAAAGCAGGATGAAATATCTGAATATAAACTCAGCC
This sequence comes from Acropternis orthonyx, assembly GCA_035583155.1. NCBI lineage: Eukaryota > Metazoa > Chordata > Aves > Passeriformes > Rhinocryptidae > Acropternis > Acropternis orthonyx. The sequence goes on along the minus strand of JAWWEU010000163.1, from coordinate 5,659,838 downwards.
TGTTTGTAATAAAAGCCCTAGAAATGCAGGCAGCAGGATGATGCCTTTTTTATCATCACATTTCAGAAATGAAGAACATTTATGTGTTTATGTTTATCAGAGGTGGAAGACACAAAGTAATAGGTTTTCTTCTCATCCTTCTTATTTATTGTGAGTGTATGGAAATGTTAGTGGCTTGTGTTAGGCTTTTTGTTTATTTTAAATGATGTTTTAAAGCTTATTTCAGTTTAGTTGTATTCTGACCAACATAATTTCAGACACATAATAAGATATTAATTTTCTTCCGCTAGAAATACTGTTTTTATTTCATGAGTATTAGAGTTTAGTTTTAAATAATGGATAGGGCTGCCTTGAGACTAAAACAGGTTAAACCAGAGTTCCCCTTCAGAAATTCTCCCAGCTGCTTTATCAAAGTTAAATTTTACTTCAGACAATGCAGTCTTGTAAGTGTGCCAACTGGATTGAACTGATACCCTTTATCAGTGTTCAGCATGTGCACTCAGATGTACCAGTTTCATGAGGGGGATACGGTATTGGACTGTGAAGCGAGTGGTGTCTCCTCTGAGACTTGCCTGGATTTAAGAACAGCATCTTTTTGTGGGAATTGTTCTCGGGTTTGGGAAGCCCTGACTTGGTGAAGTGCTCCACTTGTTTGAGGCTTCAAATCCAGGCTGGGTAAGGCCTTAAGAAACCTGGTTGAGTGGAAGGTGTCCCTGCCCACAGCAGAGGGGTTGGAACGAGATGATCTTTAAGGTCCCTTCCAACGCAAACCACTCTGTGATTTTGTGTTGAGTGAAAACGTGACCTGCAGCCGGGCACCCTTTGCTTTGTGTCTGCAGGCTGGAGCGGGTGCCAGCTGGGTGCCAATGCCACCTGTGGGCATGGGGAGCGGCGCCGCATCCTGAGCTGCCGGCGCAGCGACGGAGCCACCGTCAGCATGCAGCTCTGCCAGCGGGTGAGCAGGGCTGGGAGACACCCAGAGGCTCGCTGTGCTTCCAGAAAGCTGGTGGTGCCTTCTGATCCGTGCCAAGGCATCATCCATGCGTGGTGGGAATGTTGTGTTTGGTGCTGGGAGTGCAGCAGTTGGGTGCTTTAGGGGACAAAGGTGTCCATGGGATGTTTTAGTGGGTGGCGTCACCCCTTGGCTGGAATGCACATGGCATGGCTACCAACCCTGCACCACCCCAGCACCCCTAACAAAGCTAGTGACTGGGGAGATTGTGTCCTACTACTGGAAGTCTGGGATTGTCGTTTTGTAATAAGACCCAAAGGCGGAGGAATGCTGTCATGGTTCAGTCCCAGTCAGCAATCGAGCCCTAAGCAGCCACTCACTCACTCTCAAACAGAGGGATCAGGGAGAGAGTCAGAAAGGAGAACTCATGGGTTGAGATAAAGACAGTATAATGAGGAAAGCAAAAGCTTCATAAGCAAGCGAATTAAAACAAAGAATTAATTCACTGCCTTCTGTGGGCAGGCAGGTGTTCAGCCATCTCCAGGAAAGCAGGGCCCCATCATGTGTGATGGATACTTGGGAAGACAAACGTCATCAATCCAAACATCCCCAGTTCCTCCTTCTTCCCTCCCAGCTTTATATAATGAGCATGAAGTCGTATGGTGTGGAATATCCCTTTGGTTGGTTTGGGTCACCTGTTCTAGCTGTGTCTCCTCCCAGCTTGCCATGCAGCCCCAGCTCCCTTGCCAGTGTGGCAGTATGGAAAGCAGAAGCAGCCTTAGCTCTGTGTAAGCCGTGCTCAGCAATAACAAAAACATCTCTGTTGTCATCACTGTGCTCAGCACAGATCCAAAACACAGCCCTACACCAGCCACTGGGAATAAAATTAACTCTACCCCAGCCAAAATCAGCACAGATGCCTAGACATGAAATGCTTCAACACTGAAACCACTTTGACCCGTTGCACCCTTGGGAAGGGTCCTGGATGCTGGTGTCCTGCTGGAGTCCCTGCCAGCTTGGGTGCTTGGCTGGGGCCAGGGGGAGCTGATGCCTGTGTTCCCTTGTCACCCGACAGCTCCGGCTGGAGAAGCCCGTGCAGACGAGCAGCCCGTGCGTGGTGGGGTGTGCCGTGGACTGCCAGCTCTCCCCGTGGTCAGCCTGGTCCCAGTGCTCCCACACGTGTGGCGCCGGCGGTGAGTCCCTGCCTGCCCTCCTGCCCCCCACATCTCAGCAAGGCAGCACAAGCAGGACCCCCAACCCCAGGTGGGCTCAGGCAG